>NQII01002261.1:577226-713975 GCA_002778355.1 Clitarchus hookeri | reverse complement strand
CCCCCCCCGGGGTCATTCTATGTATAGTAACTGTAACTTGGATGTATTCCAATAGCATTACAACTAGAAACGGCCAGAAGACAAAAACAGTTCATACAGTTTTTATTCTGGGGTTTTCAAGTTAAGCGATAGCTTAAAAAATTTGCAATGCAAGATGTTACGATGACTGAACAAAGTTAATAATATAGCCATACAATTCATTATGATAGTTTGCGTAAGTTATTCGTAGCTGTAGAAATGTAGTACAAATCTGTGGACACAGTTGCAAAAATGGATGATGCAGACCATTATCCTGTGAAGTTCATGAACAGCATTTAACCTACTGGCCGGTCACCACACAAGCTTCTCCTCAAGGTTGGGACACCATTAACGTTAACGCCAACACCCTGCAATAGCATCAGACTCCAAGTGAAGACTTGGCAAAAAGATAAAACCGAGGCCACCGTTTTCACTGGATATGTTCGAGGGGAATCAGATTTCATGCCACGTGTACCATTCATTCCATCCGAGTGCCCTTTCTAATTCAAGAGACTTAAACTCTCCCTCAATGTATGATTTGCCTTTACTATAAATAATGCCGTGGGACAGGCGCTAAAAGTGGCAAGGATACATTTAAGGGAGAACTGCATCGCACACAGACAGCTCTGCGTAGCCTGCTCCAAAATAAGCTCCTAGCAACATGATAATCCTTGCATCTGAGGGCCGGACCACTAATGTGGTGTATTTACAAAGACACCCTTCTGTAAAGGAATTTAGCAGCTCCCTCGAAGCCGCGGACAGGAAGTTAGTGAATATATACGTAAACTATTTTGTTACGAAGAAACACACACACACGCGAAAGCACCCACACTCACAACGACTCGGGGATACACTTACAAGATATCTAGTGTATTACAAGAATTATTTTGAAAGTATTCAACATATGGAAAAACTGAAAATATTTACTACTCTTTCTATAAATCTACTACGCGTATACCTGTGTAACTAGTACAGACTGGTGGATTGAACATTGCTGCAGACTTTCAGTAGTAAATTGTAGCGTCATATTTAAGTCATTAAGTTTTACGCTGTTCAATGAAAATACTGTAGTGCCTTATGCATAAGTGCGATGTGGCATTCCAGGCGCGTACAAGAGTAATCCGTTGTAATCCTGTGCCTATGACTTAAAATCGAAAAATAACTCCGGTTGGCAGATAGAGAAACACGTAGTTTTGTAATGAGTATATAGTAAACAGAGTATTTAGCATACAAACACACCTAAAAGTGCTTTAAAACTCAGTCAAATTAAACTAAGATCCATCAAAAATGTTAGCTTAACACTTGCTTTGGCGACAACTGGAGCGATATGGGGGTCACGGTACACAGAACTGCCAACGCTGATAAAGATAATTTCTGATGGTTCAGCAAATAATTCCAGTATAGTGTATCCAAAACTAATTCTATCCGAGCATATTTTAACCTGAATATTGCAATTTAAGTAGTACTAACTTATATACTAGTGAAATTATCAGATCTAGATTTCTAAATGTGTCCTCTTCTTGTGGCTGCTTCGAAGAAGATGGTGATGGATAATATTGTCATTACACAACAACTTGGATTCTCTAACGATTTCAATCAGTAGCGTTGCTAGCATTATTCTATATATCTAAAATTGTATCTTACGCTACACCAAAGCAGACGTATCAATGTATATTTGTTACAAACTAGTTATGAATTTACTCTAGTACAGCCGTAATACTAAACCATTGAATTAAAATTCCACTGAATGTTGCAGCCTAGTAAGGCGATAGCACAGGAAATATAAAATAAAACTATTGTTTTTTTTATTCGCTCTGCGATTTCCTGAATAACCGGTTATTTCTGAGAAGAAAATTGGTGTTCGTACATTGGTCCGCCAAAACAGGAACCGTGAAACCATTCGATTACAAACGTTTAATTCTTGCTTGTGTTATGGATCTGCCACCACGAAACTATGNACAGGAACCGTGAAACCATTCGATTACAAACGTTTAATTCTTGCTTGTGTTATGGATCTGCCACCACGAAACTATGCCTTTCAGGCACAGAGGCGACCGAGGCCAATTTCTTGTATTTTCTATCATATCCGTCCAGCTAAAACTTTCATTTACCTCCTTATGATCTGATAGCTTTGCGTAATACTGCGAAAATAGGAACTTGGATTAAAGGGAAAACACAGATTCCCCGCAATTTGCCGCCCCTTATACAGTCGTCCTCTTTCTAACTTTCTCTTTTGCTTCCTTCCGCCGTTAGTCGGAAAATTCAGCAGGGAGAAAACATTAACGTAATTAAGTGCAGCGGCAACCAGAACATAAATGTGCCACGCGGACGGATACATTAACATCCTTTCGGTGTGCGACTGGCTGGCGAGAAGCGCAAGACGCCGTCACAGCGCTTGCCAAAGCAAGCCCATTACCGGAAACAAGGCGAATTAGCGGAGTTTGAGCCGTGTTGAATGCGAATTCAAAAGCTTGCCATTCTGCGTGATAAACGGCCAGCGGGGCTGCTCTCTGCTCAAAGTGGCGTTTTTAATGGCATTAATCTTTCGAGGTGGAATTTCATCACTGGAAGCGTTAATTGTCCCTGTCGGCGACAACACAGAGCGCTGACGGTGAATTCAGACCAGCATAACAGCTGAAAATATTATCAGCGCCTACTGTTGTGTGCTTTTGTGTGTTATCGTTAGGCTTCAGTAATCACATTGTGCGCGGAGGGTGCGCGGTGTGAGATGAACTGGAAATGTAATTAATTCAAAACACGCCACTAGAACGCTCATTCTGTAAATTGTGCCATGCCGGGGGCTGAATGTGTGAATTATTTCGACTGTGTGACAAATAAATCAAAAGAATGGGAAATAAATAATATACTTTCACGGCAGGGGATTGTTGTTCAAAACGATGAAGTCTCGGTGTTTTGCATTCCATATAAATTTGATCGGTGCTTTTTACCAGGAACTATTTTACGTGTTCGAGCCTAAAAATTGTAGAGGTTCTGATCGCTGAGTAACGATAATGGTCACCGAAAAACTCATTATTTTATATTTGTACGAATTCCTGTTCAACATTTAGATATTACTTACAAGTACTATTTCCTCGTATAAAAAAAAATTACCATCATATTTTTTACATGATAGCCTGTCAAAATTACAATTTTAGTGTTTTCGGGACATGCAAATAATAAAAACAGACTTACAGAAATAAGCCAACATGAGTTATTTCAAGGAATATTTAAAATCACTCTATGAAGGATTTTTGACATTTTAAAAAATCGTTTAATATAATAAAACTTTTGCATATTTTCGATTGGTAGTAATCTATCATATTTTGTCGAATAAATGTTGCTAAGCATACCTTAAAATGAATTAAGACAATACCTTTCATTCACCCTTACCATTTTTTGTAAATNGAATAAATGTTGCTAAGCATACCTTAAAATGAATTAAGACAATACCTTTCATTCACCCTTACCATTTTTTGTAAATCATTTCGTTTATTTTGTTTATACGTCCCTAAAAACACTAAAATTGTGATTTTGGCATGCCGTGATGCGAAAAGTATGGCATCCAAAAATTTTACACGCGAAGAAAGAGTAGTTACAAGTAATGCCTTCAGGTTGAACGCTGTTTCGTACAAGTATAAAATAACGAATTTTTTTGACGACCAACGCCCTTAGCATCGATGTTCTGGGCGCCGGCGGAGGGAAGTGAGGTGCAGATGGAGCAACGGCGGAGCGCAGAGTCAGGGGAAAAGGGGGTGCTCCGAGGAAACCACGTTGACCACATGTGAAAATCCGGGTGGCCCCGTCGAGACTCGATCCCAGTTCACCTTGAAGGGAGGATAGAAGTGTCTTTACTACACCGCCGAGACCTTCCCCAGAAGTCTGAAGCGTGGGAGCTCTAAGGACGACCCATGCACGCGCAAGCCATCGCGTTGGCGTGCGCTTCTCTACATTCCTTCACTTATATCGCACCTGATTCTCCCTCCCTAAAACTATTGTGAAAGTGCCCGTTTCAGCCGTTTTCACTTAAACATGTATATAAATAAGTAGAACATGAAACAGGTCTCAGGGTGTCAATATTTCTTAAATGCTATTCGTAGATAAACAGCATTCACTCAGGCACGTTGAGCATTGCACTGCCACAAGTCAAAGCTGGCCATTGTTCAGGAGAGCAATTTAAAAGTTTAAACACTGTTTTAAAACAATTTCATTTAAATACTTGAATATTTGGGTACAAAGCCGTAATCCAACATACTGCCTTTTTACTGGGTGATCCTGAACGTAATGAAGGCCACTTTTAGCATGTGGCCGTATTAATGTCACAACAACGGTAAATTTGGGACTTGCGTCTATAAAATATCGTTACTTGGCTTTCATTATTGAAAACATAATTATGGCCTTATTACATTTGAAAGACTGAAACAGGTTGTCTCCAACGATTGCTTCAACTCAATTTCGCATTTTCTGAGTTGTGGCCGTAGGCTATTACTTTGACAGTGCGATATGTAATGTAGGTTTTTTTAGTAGTCCTCTCAATCAATAGATGATACAGTTATAGGGATAAAAGTATTCTGTATGTCTCTATCGCTTTGAAATATTCTCTTCTCCCTTGAACGCCGTTTTTCCGGTCTGTCTCCTAGCTGCTGAATAAATTTTCCCTAACGATGATGTTCTTAAAATGTTAATTTATCAACGTGTACCTCATACACTTCGTTTCACATAACTGCGGTTAACATAAAGGTGAATTGATTGGAGTATTTTTTGAAAATATGCATCTTACGTACACGTGTGTTTCGCCTCATTACAGTTTGCATAAAGGCGTGTTCACAAATGGCTTTATCGTTAAATATTAAACATGTGATTTACTAACTGAGTTGGACGTAACCTCGTTTCGACTAGCTGCNAGACTCGATCCCAGTTCACCTTGAAGGGAGGATAGAAGTGTCTTTACTACACCGCCGAGACCTTCCCCAGAAGTCTAGAAGCGTGGGAGCTCTAAGGACGACCCATGCACGCGCAAGCCATCGCGTTGGCGTGCGCTTCTCTACATTCCTTCACTTATATCGCACCTGATTCTCCCTCCCTAAAACTATTGTGAAAGTGCCCGTTTCAGCCGTTTTCACTTAAACATGTATATAAATAAGTAGAACATGAAACAGGTCTCAGGGTGTCAATATTTCTNTGTTTCAGCCGTTTTCACTTAAACATGTATATAAATAAGTAGAACATGAAACAGGTCTCAGGGTGTCAATATTTCTTAAATGCTATTCGTAGATAAACAGCATTCACTCAGGCACGTTGAGCATTGCACTGCCACAAGTCAAAGCTGGCCATTGTTCAGGAGAGCAATTTAAAAGTTTAAACACTGTTTTAAAACAATTTCANCACTGCCACAAGTCAAAGCTGGCCATTGTTCAGGAGAGCAATTTAAAAGTTTAAACACTGTTTTAAAACAATTTCAATTAAATACTTGAATATTTGGGTACAAAGCCGTAATCCAACATACTGCCTTTTTACTGGGTGATCCTGAACGTAATGAAGGCCACTTTTAGCATGTGGCCGTATTAATGTCACAACAACGGTAAATTTGGGACTTGCGTCTATAAAATATCGTTACTTGGCTTTCATTATTGAAATTATAATTATGGCCTTATTACATTTGAAAGACTGGAACAGGTTGTCTCCAACGATTGCTTCAACTCAATTTCGCATTTTCTGAGTTGTGGCCGTAGGCTATTACTTTGACAGTGCGATATGTAATGTAGGTTTTTTTAGTAGTCCTCTCAATCAATAGATGATACAGTTATAGGGATAAAAGTATTCTGTATGTCTCTATCGCTTTGAAATATTCTCTTCTCCCTTGAACGCCGTTTTTCCGGTCTGTCTCCTAGCTGCTGAATAAATTTTCCCTAACGATGATGTTCTTAAAATGTTAATTTATCAACGTGTATCTCATACACTTCGTTTCACATAACTGCGGTTAACATAAAGGTGAATTGATTGGAGTATTTTTTGAAAATATGCATCTTACGTACACGTGTGTTTCGCCTCATTACAGTTTGCATAAAGGCGTGTTCAGAAATGGCTTTATCGTTAAATATTAAACATGTGATTTACTAACTGAGTTGGACGTAACCTCGTTTCGACTAGCTGCGTTTTGCACAAAAGCGTGTTGACTAACTGCATTTTCTTGAATGCGTTTCGCCTTGCTTCGTTTCTCGCACGATTTGAGGTAGAAGTAGAATTGTTTTCAATGGAACACTGTGCTCGACTGTAAACACGCAGAACTCATTAAAAAATAGTACACACATTGCCAAAGTTGTCACAAAAGTATGATTTATGTTGCACACGAAATTATACAGCAAATATTTTATAACACAGTAAAATATTCAGCTATAATTTACTTAATAAATTTTGAAATCTTAATTATTACTGTTATTTTAAATTAAAGTTCTAGCGTATTTCAATTTTCGATGCTTCAGAATGCACATTTTGCAAGAAAACCTATTGTAAAGCTGGACAGTCATGACGATTACTGTAGTTATATTTATGAAAATATTGGTACTTATGCTATAAAATGTACTTAATAATTAATTATGTGAACATTCATTTTAGTTATGAAAATGATAACATTCGTGTTTGAAGCGGATGTGCACAAAATAAATTATTCAAAATATTTTTATATATTATTACTTATTTTTCATTACTGACAACCGAAGTAACAATAATAATAATCTTGTTTTTTTTTGCAGAATCGTTTTTTGAAGCATCCAGAATGGAAATAATATAGTTAAACTTTAATTTAAATACATTAAAATAAATAATTGATTTGTAAAACATTAAAATGAGAACATTCTAGCAAAATATTTTACAGTGTGTGTGTGTGTGTATATATATATATATATATATATATATTATGTGTGTGTGTATGTATATATATATATATATAGTGAGAGAGAGAGAGAGAGACGCATACATTCTTTTCCCTTATGCAACATGAATACTACGTTTTTGACCATTTTGGCGGTGTGTGTACTACTTTTAATGAGGTCTGTATGATGTACAGTCGGATGCAGTGTTCCGTGAAGAGGAGGGTTTCAAGCAGCTGCTGCGACAGTATGGTGGTCGGATTGTAACGAAGGGAATGCAACCAGCTTTCTTCCCGGAATGAAACACGGTGGTTTCGCCGCGAGCCTCTGTGAACTACCCTTGAGGTCTCCGGCCGAGCGAAGGACGTGAAAAAGGGACTTGAAGGGTAAGGATTGCCGGAAGTCGTCGACACTCGGGCGCACTTAACAGCTCAACCCCGGAAATTAAAAGCCCCTGAAGAGTCGTAAAACACGGCTCGCTTCGTTTTGTGTCCCCGCAGGCAGCCCTCACAGTGCTGCCAACATTACCACGACGTCCGTTGCCAACTGAGGATTGGAGCGCTGCCCTGCGACGCTTTCCCCTCTTACGACGGAAGAGTAGATGGAAAAGGCACGTCCAAAAACACTAGGCGTATAACGTGTAAATCTTGAACCCGGAGCCTCGCTGGATTACTTCGAATTTCTCTGGGAAAATAACATGCAGTCTGTTCCGGCGGCGGTGTTAGTAATCTCTCATGCCGAGAGTGAATCGGGTGCTGGTTGCGTGTACATTTGGATACCTTAAAAGTGAGTGTATTATATTTGTATGCTTCACATTAAAGCCACAGTTCAGATAACAATGTTTTATATCTTCTTTTAATTTAATTATATGTACCCTTGCACAAAAAGTGAAAATAAACATTTCCTTTTAATTGTATGTTGATCAAGTTGCACAATATAATTTTTATAAAAAGCGTATACAATTGTAGCACACTGTTTGTCGTGTCAAGAATACTCTCCGAAGCATCACATGCACATCTCCCAGCTAACCAAAGGATTGAGATATACGCCCAGTCGGCACACACATTTCCAGCTGGCACTGCATCTGATCCGATACTACATGCCTCAAGTCTATACAAACGTGTATCTTCAGTGCCCTCCTACATCGTCACTGAGGTCCTCGATCTCAGAGGACTGCGGTAGTGTGGTGGTGAGACTACTCGCCACCCACCTAGGCGAACCACGTTCAATCCTCGGCGGGGTAGCTCCTGGATTTTCGCACGTAGGAATCGTGCTGGATGATGCCGATGGTCGGCGGGTTTTCTCGGGGATCTCCCGTCTCCCCCACCCTTCCATTCCAGCGCTGCTCCATTCGCACCTCTTTTCACCCTCATCAGCTCTCCAGACCTCGATGTTAAGATCCGCCCACTCCACTCACTCTCAGTCCCACTACTTGTGCGGACAAGGCGATATCCTCACCTCTACTGTCTTTCCAGAATAATATGAGGTTTTTCGAAATCAACCTTTGAAAAATGTCACTGCATGTTAACTGCTTATATGCTACCGTAAACACTGATACGCAGGCTCCTATTTAAGTCGGCGCAGAGTTAGCTAAAATATTTCTAAAACTTGTTGTACTGCACGTGCAATTTTTAATTTTATGGCATACATATAAGAATATCTATTGGCAAATAATTAGCACATTTCACATTTCACTTCACTGACGAGTTGAATGAATTATTCGGTGCATGACAATGGAAATTTTACTCATGGCCGAATGATACACGATGAGAAGAAAAGTAGATCGTAAGCAGGACTTTCAAAATTCTCCAGTTAACTGTGAATAGCTTATACTGGAATTATGTTTCTTCTCGCTGCGTCCACCCATTAATGGGTGGAAAGTCCTTAAGGAGAACCTCTCCCCCCCCCCTTTTCCATATTGGATTCGTGATTTTTTTTAGGTTGTTTATTTTATATATATAAAAAAATCAGAAAATACCCCTATACCCAACTCTCAGTTTCTTTACACTTTTAGATTCAAAACATTGAAAAATTACCCCATGTAAGACGTGCTTGGTTCTTTCCTAAACATGGCATGTATCATCTTAGTTTTATGCTTTTTTTTATCATAAATGTATCTTATTTTTGGTTAAATTAAAAATTTATTTATAATTTACCAACAAATTATTATATTTAATATTAATAAAAAAGGGAGAAAACATATGTTTTGGTAATGCATACTGAGAAATAGTTTTTACGTAAAATATTATTAAAGTGACTGCGCACGAATGCGGTGCGCTGCCCTTTGGTGTAATTTTCTAGAATTTGTTAACATTTGTTTGCATGAAGCGGAGGAATATCGTGAAAGTAGAGCTTAAGCAGACCTCCAGAAAATTCGGAAGTAACCGTGAATGACTACAGCTATTGGCTTTACACAGCAGTGCAGATGTAATGACTGAGCTACGAATTTGTATTTATGTCAAAATATTGATTTAGCAAAATTTTGGCAGAATTAAAATTGTGACGTAATTGTGAGTTCGTAGTTCCCTTCTCTTGTTTGTACTTCAGTATACAGTAACTAGTTGGGTATACGGGTACATTAAAAAATATAAACAAGCTAGAAAAACCAAGAATCCTATACGGCAGGGAAAGATTCCCCTTTACCCTTTCATTTCCATATAAATTTAATATTTCTGCTGTTGCAAAAATACATTTTTTGATATGTGCTGTACTAATGTTGGTTAAAAAAGTGTTTCGTTAATACAACCAATGAGCTACAGACGCTGTATTTATTGGTCGGAGATATGAATCAGTAATAACGTAGAGCAGTAGCACAGTTAACGAATCAGTTACCGCCAGGAAAAATCGTCAAGCACCGAGTCTCGCAATGTAGAGGTAAAATATAACCTTAGTGGGGGGTTTTAGGGGCTCTGGGGGCAAGGGCTGGGGGCTGTGGATTTGTGGATTCGTCAGCCATCTTGTATTTCGCAATCTTATATTCCGCTATACTGTATGTCCTTGACCTTAATCTTTTTGAGTCCGCCATTTTGATTGATCAGACATTTTTACCTGCAAATGAGGGAAACGGAAGTGCTAGAAATAGCAGCAGCCACAGTGTGTCAGGAAAATAAACTAGCTCTAGCCCCCACTCCGCGACGTGAGCCGGATGGGTTTTTCCCATACCACGCGCATCACACAGAGCAGGGTAGCAGGGCTGCGCAACCATTAGATGTTCGTGGTGTGACCAGGTCATCAACTCCACCGACCCGCAAGAACCCTGACCACCACCATGCGGTCACGCCAGCACCTGTGGGCGCAACTGTGCCGGGCGAGGCCACTGCGAGGGGCCACACCGGTAAGGGGCGCTCTCCCTTCGCGTGCAAATATTGCGAGGAGCAGCACTTCCTCTGGCATAGCGACTGCCCAAAGCTCAATACCAAGGAGGACCCACCAACCAACATTAAAGCCTCGTCGATGGGAAACGGCTCGTCAGAGTAGGAGAGACAGATGCTCACTGCCCCCGGGTCACGTCCGAAAACTTAACACCGACACCCCACCAGATCCTGCTACAACAAATCACTAAAGGAAATCACAAAATATTCACAATACCAGTCACTTTGAACAATGAGTCATGTAATTCCTTGGTCGACATGGCAGTATCTCACAACTTTGTGCGTGTCGGGTTAGTCGATGTCAGTAAATTTAAGCAGGTAACACAACTACTACAATCCGCTACACGGCAGCGTACACGGGAGAAACCACGGGGAGACAACAATAACCATCCGAATATGCGATGTTGAGACCACCACCATGGCCCTCGTGTGAGCTGACATACGTGAGGATGCTATACTGGGTATTCCCTGGCTCACTGAGCAAAACACCATTGTAGAACCACCATCTTCTCCACCAACTTGTATTTACCATCCGCCATCTTGTTTCTGCTGTTCACCATCTTGTTTATACTTTCCGCCATATTGTTTTTGCCATCCACCATCTTGTTTCCACTTGTCTTTTGTTTACATCAGCTGTTTCTAGGGATGCACCAGTTGTTCGACCACCATATTTGTTTATGGAGAGGCTATATTAGTTCTGGAGTTGGCTGCTAGGAGCGCTGCTATTTTTATTTAATTTCCAGAACTTAACAAATCCTGTGGAGGCAAGCAGTTTCGATCCGGCCCCTCTTGGCATGGCAAATTGGACCTACGCCTTAGACCACTCGGCTACCGAGGTAAAAGAAATATGTCTTCATAATATGTGCATGTTTTTAAACTTTAATAAGTATATGTACATTTTGTTGTGTCTGCTGTGGACAGCCATATTGTTTGCAACAGTATTTTTTTTTTCGACTGCTGTAGTCCGCTATCTTTGTTGGACTAAGAATATATTTTTCCCACGATGCTCGGCAGACACACATAACCAATCCTTATATATATGTATATATATTTATATATACACACACTTTTTTTTCAAAAATGGTTTACCAATATAATGTAGTAATTTATAAAATTTATTTAAGTAGTGACCTTTAGTGCATNCTTTTTTTTCAAAAATGGTTTACCAATATAATGTAGTAATTTATAAAATTTATTTAAGTAGTGACCTTTAGTGCATGTTGGTTTTTAGAAATACCATGCAGTCATTTATTAAATATTTAAAAAAAAAAAATTTTAAGTAGCAACCTTATATGTTTTTTGTTTCTTGCATAGGCATGTTATATGCAAAACATTTTGTATACCCTAATTTGATGGGGGGAAACATTTTTCTTAGTAATAAAGAAAACAAAAAATAAAAATAAAATAATTAAGTACAGATATATGACATACAGGATGGTATAAAATAATACCCCAACTTTGAAGGTATATAATATTAAAACCAAACAACCTACAACCTTGATTGACCAATCAAATGAACCGTGGAACTGTGAAGTTTTTTTTTTACCATATATTCATAAATGTTCAATGTTACCACCACGAGCGGCTCGAACGACATCTACGCGATAATCAAACTCGTTCCACACTCTTGTCAGCATGTCCGGTGTTACGGTTTGTATGGCATCCGTAATTCTCGTTTTGAGGTCGTCAATGCTAGCCGGCAATGGTGGACGAAACACTTGATCCTTTATGTACCCCCATAGAAATAAATCGCACGGGGTAAGATCCGGGCTTCTTGGGGGCCAGTGATGAAAAACCTGGTCACCAACTGCTCCTAGACCACTCTAGCGTTGCGGCAACGTCTCGTTCAGGTATCGGCGAACAACCAGGTGCCAATGGAGTGGCTCACCATCCTGATGGGAAAAAAAGTCCTCCGCCGCCTCTTCTAACTGAGGAAACAATCACTCTGTAAGCATATACAAATAAGGGATTCCAGTAACAGTAGGCTCATGAAGAAAGAAAGGGCCGAAAACAGTGTATTTGGATACAGCGCAAAACACGTTCACTTTGGGGGAAGCGCACTCATGTTCGGTGGTTTCATGTGGAGGCTCCTGACCCCATATCCGCTCGTTGTGCCGGTTCACCTTACCATTTGTATGGAACGTCGCTTCATCGCTAAAAACCAGCTTAGACATGAAGGCATCGTCTACCTCGTTCTGGGCACATAAAGGAAACATCAGACCGTCCCCTTTTCTTTGATGTGTCGAATGCGAGCTCGCTTCCCCCTCACCACCTCAAACCCAGAGTTACGAACGCCATCCAAACCGTAACACCGGACATGCTGACAAGAGCATGGAATGAATTTGACTATCGCGTAGATGTCGTTCGGGCTGCTCATGGTGGTCACGTTGAACATTTATGAAGATATGGCAAACAAACTTCATGGTTCCGCGGTTCATTTGATTGGTCATTCAAGGTTGTAGGTTGTTTGGTTTTGATATTATAAACCTTCAAAGTTGGGGTATTCTTTTATACTCATCTTGTATATCATGAAAAATAAAATTGTTCTTCAGTGCTGCACACCAGTCTTTGGAATGCGACATATGCCATCATATTCGAGTTCAGTGCCGCACACTCATAGTAAACCTCCGATAGCACCCAAACGCACATAGACACACGTACATCATCAAAACGCATTTGTTGCCATTCCATGGTCATGGAAGATGTATTTAATTCGTAACATGTTAACTAAAACAATTTGTTTGTGTGACCTAAAGAGTGAATTCATTCAAATTGTGTGACCGTAATTCAATCTAACCGTTAGATCACTAGTTTATTGTTTTAAAATTCCGTTGAGTTTTGCCAAATATATTTAGAAAATAATCATTTTTACTCTAAAGTAAAGTTCCCAGTAATAATAATGGTACGAAATTTATATAACTGTGTGAAATATGCCTATACAGTATTATTTGACGTGATCATAGAATTAAAATTAATAATGAACATATCCCGCACATTATAAGGTATACAACTTCAAGAACTATATTAGACATAAACACACACATATACATACACACATATATATATACACAAAATAAATGACAACACAAATTTAATATTTCAGTTTTTATATAAATATTCATAGACTTGACATAAGAAATACTTTCTGTGTTTATTTGCGCCGATTTCAAGAAAATACGAAGTACGAGTTCGCATCACATAATGCTTGCACAGATACCGATCATGTTTGTTTAATAACCTTGGTTTTATTATTGTATATATATATATAGTACAGTTTCTACGCGCCCTATTTCTTTCTCACTGAACTGATTTTGCGATGAACTTACTCATTAGCAATCCAATTATTGTCACTATTACGCCTCGGTATAACCACGCAGGTTCCTGTGTAATGTATTCATGTGCAAAAATTACTACAGCAGTGGCCTGTGTAACGGATGAAGAGGGCGAAAAAGAGAGAGGAAGAATCAGAGCGCTTGCCTCAGGTCTTCTACAAATCAAACGCTTCCATTAAATCCCAGTTTATTTTCAAGCTCTGGAATTTAAAAAGAGTTACGAGAGCATTTTTTTATCCCATTTTATCGTGCAAATGTCAGATGTAATCAATTCCACGTTGGATCAGAGGAGCACTAAGCCGTTTAACAGGTCACATTTCCGTGCTAGTTTGTCGACGACAGATTAAACCATTAGAACTTACTTCGATATTTAAAATAGCGTTATATAGAAAAAATATTATCTTTATTATACGTGCGTCAACATTTTTATAATGGCTTATATCCTGAGTGTAAGGTGTATATTCCAAATATATCTTCATAATTTTATTATTTTGTAATCAAAACGTGTATGTTTGTATGTATTTAAAGGTATTTTAATTGTTAAGTGTTGATTCAGAAAACAGTCCGCCACTAAAAAAAAGTAGTCCCATTAAAACGCTGTTATATTTGCTATACTAAAATAAAATAAAATAAATATATTATAATTGTTGTAATTACGTTTGGCAAAATCAAAAGTTTTTAATTTTTTTTTTGTTGTGAAACACACTAAAAAACGATCTGGCAGAATATTAAATAAATGTATACTGAAAGACGTACTACGAGCAAACAACAACAAAACAAACGAAAAACAACAGAAACATATAACCTTTATCGTATATTATTTCGTAATTTATAAATAATTTGGTTTATTTTGTGTGTGTATACCAAAACAGTAAAATTGTAATTCTAACTTGTGATTGTTTATGAACAACAGTATTGTAACGACAAGACATAATCACAATCTTTCTGAAATTAGGTTACAGTCGCGTTTGGACACGCCGTATTTCAGACTGTAGTGGACCCTTTCTCGATAAAAGGTGTCCCACTTCTAAACAAATATATGCATATATGGTTTTTTTTTCTGTCTACACACCCGTACAAGTCTTGATCCCTCTGGAGATACGATACACTGTAAATACAATTTATTGTAGAGCTAACTCAGGTAATTTTCTCTTAACTCAGTTTTTCTCGTATCAGTTGCTTGTCGACACCACTCTGTATCATTAGTATAGTATTAAAAAACCTTTCATTGATCGCACGCATACGTAGTACGCATCTTGAATGAACTTATGGTATTGTTTATGCCTTACTACAAAAGGATCAAGCAAACTGAAACCTCTTGTCCTTCTATGCCAATGATGCAATTGAAAATTCAAATTCCAATCAGAAACACCTCCTACATCGTGCAGAGCTTTGAAGTCCTCTCTCTTTTGTAATGTACCGAAGGCACTCCTTCCGTTTCCTGACGGTCTGGAGGTTGAGAGCTCCAGACGAAATGCGACTCCTCAGCTCAAGTTCATCAAGAAAATGGAGTGCATGCTTGTGCTTTAAATTTTTTTTCGTGCGACCAACGTATCTACTTCAGATTTTTCTACTGACAAACTCATTTTTCCGAACGAATCAGTTCCAGTTTGGGATGAAGATTTTCATGCTAGATTTTTTGGTTGACTTCAAGACTCAACATAAAGGTGAGTTAAAGTTTGCTTTCCACGCGGGTCGGCTTTCTTTCGTTTTCCTTTGCTTATTATCTCAGGAATCGTAGAATACCAAGGGTTGTCAGGCGTACCAACTGTGCTTGTCAATTCGTCGAATTTGCCTGGCTTAAAACTTTATGGATTTGAGGTGCCGTATGACAAACGGGCGTTACCTATGCGCAAACATTTTATCTTTGGTGTTATGTTACAGTCTGCAAATTCTTTACTTGCTAGAAGTGACACCACATGTAAAGCTTGGTTGGAGGCACTGTGTTCAGAAAAAAAAAATGATCTCATGAATTTTTTGCTGTCCAGAGCTCGTAGTGGAACCAGATACTCTCTCGTGTTTGCTCTACTGATGTCCGTTATGTTCAGCAACAATGTGTATAGTATGATAAGCGCACACAAATTATTATTAAAATACAACGCATTATAAAATAATCTGTAACAAGAAATACTACAAAGATACAAAACTTATTGTTTAAAAAAATCTGAGTGATACCTGATGTTCCGTGAGTCGTTATTCAGCTATCTTAGCCACGGAGGCTGCTAAAAACAAACGTGAACACAGTTTTAGTAGTCGTTAGAACTTATGAACTGAATAAGCCCATAATTTGCTAGTTCATATTTTCTTAATAAATCAAGCACATATTAAACCTTGAGTTAATGTAGGTTGGTATCATCAGTTCGCGCTTAGAATTCCTCAGTTGTCAAGGTCGCTAAGTGCTTACCTGTGGCCTATGAGCTATCGGGTTCCAAACTCGGGGAAGGTCATGGGCGTGTATGTAGTTTTCTAAAGCAATTTTTTGTATATGCTGTTCACGGTCAAGTGAATACATTTAAACGCCCTGCTTGGGATCTACTTTTTTTAATTTACATCCACGGGCCGTCTACCTTAGTTCATGCGCCATGAAACAGTTTCGTTAGCCATGCATTTACCCGATTTACCAACTCCTAGATGACAGAGCATCCTGAGTTACAAAGGAAATTAGCTGTAGATGATGGATTTACTATATTTGTGGCGAACAGATCAGGTTGTTATATCAAAATGAACTTAGCTTTGCATTTTGAAGCGGGAAAGTTTTCATAAACACGAAATATTTTGATTGCACCTGGTTTGGTCTGTTATATTGTGCTGGGGTTAAATTTCAAAAACCGGAACAGTTTTTACTTCTAACTGCTCTGAAGCCAAGCGAGATTTCTATTTCCAGGATAGTCCTCCGCCTCATGCAAACAAAGCTTAGAAAATTACACCAGAGCGGCAACGCACCGCATTTGTGCGTGCTCGGTGTAATAATGTTTTGCATAAGACCTATTTCTTATTAGACATTACCAACTCACCTATTTTCTCTCTGTCTTTAGTCGTGTTAGTTTTAAATGAAATATTACAATTTTTAGATGAAACAAAATAAAAAGTTCAATTTAACAAAAAATTTGGTACTATTATTTTAACACACAAGCATGAAACGCTTGTGATACATTGTATATTTAGGAAATAACCATACAGGTCAATCATGGTGTGTTTTTTCAAACGTTTGATTCAATAGGGTAAAGAAACCGCGAATAGATTACAGTAGGCATAAATATTCATATTGCACTCTCAATACAACGCCAAGTCTTAGAACTATTTTTATCAGTTAACTGTCAACTTAACATGGAGTCTGCAGGCCCGTGAATATTGTAGCATATACAGTCTGCGCAAAAAGTCTGACTACCCCCATAAGTCTATCTAACACATTAAGTCCGTATGTGTCACGTATCACAAAATGTGCACCATACCTCTTAGGAATCCAAAACATCCGTTTGTGTCCCTCCGTGATCTCTGCATAGCTGAATGCGCCGCACAGTTCTGTTGCTCATTTTTATCAACATTCTTGGGGTAACTTCTTCGAAGACTGTGCGAAAAGCGTTTTTGAGGAGGTCGTTGGTTAAATAACGACACTTCCGCAAATTTTCCTTGTTAAAACCCCCAGAGAGCGCTATGTGGTGTTGTCAGATCGGGGCTACTTAGAGGCTACGGAAGAGGAGCTGAACAATTTTCCTATGTTCGTCTGATCCAGCAATTCCTACAGATAACGTTAAGACGTTGAAAAGCCAATTGTTCTGTTAAATCAATTCAGTCATCTCCAAATTATCAGCGACTGGCTCAACCCACAACTGCGGAACGTGGGAATGCTGGACAGTGTTTGGTTTCAACACGATGGGGCGCCGGCACGCTTCGCACTTTTTGTGGTATGTTCATAATATGTACGGACTTATTGTATTAGATGGACTACAGTGTGTACGGACTTCGTGTGAGTAGAATGATTATCTTCGTTTCGGCGCAATGGTGTCTGGACGCGGAGCTCGGAGCTGTTGATGCTCTGGTCATTCCGGTTGCCCTCAGAATTTTCCTTTTTTCATTAAAATTTTCCTTTTTCCCTCAAAATTTTCCGTTTGTTCCCTGAAAAATCTTTTGCAAAAACAAGCCGCAGATCCCGTGTATCGATTTGGCATACTCTATGCCTATAAAACCAATATGGCCGCTACTGCTCTGCCCTCGTTTTTGCAAGTGGGAGGCTCGGTGATTTTTGAGGGAACAAACGGAAAATCTTGAGGGGAAAAGGGAAATTTTAACGAAAAAAGGAAAATTCTGAGGGTAAAATGGCCACCGGGCAACCGGAATGACAGAGCATGAACAGCTCCTAGCTCCGCCGCCAGACGTCGTTGTGCCAAAACGGAGATAATCATTCTACTTGTGTGCATCCTGTACATATGTAGTTACGGGATGTCATTATTTTACAGGGGCTGATTTCAAATGTGCCCACTTAACGTGAACAGCCTTTAAGTACAGTGAGTGCGCCGTCCCCCTATTTGCCTCTCGGCATAAAAGCGGGGACATTAAAAAGCAGTAATTAAAATAAAAATTGCTGGTGGTTATATTACGGCGACTAGAAGTTGAAGGGAAGCGTAGGCGTCTGCGCAATTCCACTTCGCCTGCGGCTCGCTTCCTTGAACGGCCGCCAGAGCGAGAGAGAAGCCGCCCCCTGCAGCGTATTAATTACAGCTGTCAACAATTTGCAAGCAATATTCCGGCACTATCTCGAGAGCAGGTGGCAGGAGGCAAGCCGGCTGTGAAATCGTTTCAGTTTGGCGGCGCCAGATCCGAGAGCCCGCCGCTAAAACTCCGGCAAAATTTTAATCATCCTTGCTTAATGCGCCATAAAATTAATCCAGCCGCAGCAAGGACTCCATTTTACACGCGACCTATCTCATCCCGGGTTCCTCTTCCGCCGGAAATGGCGTAACGCGGTTACCCCTCTCCCAACTCTCCCCCTTACCATCTCACCACCCCTACCCCCACCGACACATCGGGCTTCATTTAATATTGACTTGTGGGCTTGGAAACGCGCCCGATAGCGAGAGAGGGAAAATCACGCTTCCTGTTTTAATTGCAACTTTGATCTAATTATGGCTGGTAATTAATTAACACACAAAAACGGGGAATGGGGTTTTGTTTTCAGCGCATGCGGAAAAGTATGTTTATAATTTTGCGTTTTGTTGTCATTAGTTTTGACCTTGTTTATGGAAGGTTCATTTCCGCACCCCTACCCCCATCCGACCCGTGCAAACACGCTCGATTGGAAGCAGAAAGTTGTCATCGTTCTGCTGTAATAAACAGGAATTTTCTACTCCACTCTCCCTAACTTGTTTTTGCTATATGAGTGATAAACAAAGCACGCCGCCCTGTAGTATGGCTTGATGAACACGATCTTGAACACTGAATAACAAAGTGCACAAAAAACACGTCGGTGATTGCGGTATCAAAGAGGAGAAAATTACAATAGCAATAACAACAGCACATTTAGTTAAATGTATAAAATCGACATTCCCGTCGCGTCATCAGTTGCCATAAACCGGAAGTTTTACTTAAATCTATGTAAAGTACAACAAATTTTTGATCATCTATCCACTTATGCGTATTTTTTTTAATGCTTTGATTTAAATTGTTTTTGGTGCTTTCCAAATTCGACATGATAAAGCAATTCAGTTTGACAGTAATATTCGGTTTCTTTCACATTTTCATCACTGGGTTCGGGGTAATTCATGATGGAGTCGTCTCGTTTAGGGGTTAATGGTTAATTATGGTGATATATGACATTTTATAGATATCTTTATTCTCTCAAAATTTCTTGTTCATAGAAGTTGATAAATAATTTTTACAATCGTGTCACTACCAATACACAAACAAAACGTGCTGATAAACACTTGCTGTTTTTTTTCCCCAAATTAATATATTAACTAATATCATTACTAGTAAGTTATAATACTGGAAGCCATTTTTATATTTAATAATAATAAATAATTTAAGTTACCCTTACTTGGTCGGTGTAGCGGCGTTTCGTTAAGAGCAGGTATTTTACTTCCTCTTAATTTTTCACATACTGCATATGTATATCATTTTTATTCACTAGGATATGCCATTTTAGTTTTAAAGATAACGTGAAAATTTAGACTAGACAGAAATAAGACTGTAGCGAGACTGCATGGCACGTTAACATTTGCTTTATTCGGGCGAAGCATGCCGTTGCGGACACCGAGTGTAGTCAATTCGCGGTATCTTCACACTGTTCGAATAAAACCTTTGAAAACACACCCCATGTACGACGTGTTTGGTTTTCTTATAGCTATACCATGTATAGTAAGCGTTTTATACTTCTTTTAAAATAAAAGTATTCAATTTTTGGTTAAACTGAACTTTTACTTTTACTTTATCTACAAGAGTAGATATAAAATGTTCCTTCGGGGACAGGATTTAGGATTCGGATTTTCGGATTACTCGCTTGCGATGACGTCACAGGCGGAGGTAGCGGCAGCCGGTGGCCTGGGATGGCAATGTTATCGACAAAATTGCCTATTCCACCCCAAAAATCACTTAAATTATTTTACCTAAATATTACTTTTTTTCACCAAAAAATTAAAAAAATTGAATGGAAAAATGGGGAAAGCGGATTTGAAGCTCCTCGAAGCAAGAGCCGACAAATCCTCAGGCGAGCAAGAGGATTAGAGGCTCTTAGCGGAATAAGTCACTTAATCCTCAGAGCAGGAGAGGACGATTCGAGACTCCGCGCCAGGTCCAGTGGACCTGAGAGGATCAGCGGATCTGGCCCCCTACCCCGACCTACATCCCGCACCTACCACGTTCACATCCCGCTCCCGCAACCCCCACCCTCACAAAACACTCCTATTCACCCTCACCTCACCACCCTACCTCCTGGCAATTATAAAAAAATAGCAATAAATAAAAAATAAAAAAAAATCGAAGAACATATAAAGTTAACCTCACACTCATCCACCACCCTCACATCTCCTTCTCTCCATACTCACCCCTGGCAATTATTATAAAATCGAGAACAATTTTTAAAAAATCTAAAAATCGAGGAACATAAAAAACAAACCTCATGCTCACCCCACCACCCTAACAAATCTACCCATCATCAATACCCACCCCAATAATAAAAAATTATAAAATATTGAATAAAACTAATAAAAGTTTACGAACATATTGCATCACTGACTCCGACACCCATGCTAGATGCTGGTGACCTTGACCTTAATAACCTTGAAAAACGACAAACCAAGAAAATATTGTAAACATTCCACGAACATATTACATTACTGATCCGACCCCCACGTTGAATGTTGGCGACCTTAGTCTTGACCCCATTGACCTTGAGTTCTAAAAATCGAGGAGAAAATTATTTTAAAAAATGAAGAAACGTTTGCAAAAATCGACGAACATAATACGTTACGGACTCCGACCACCATGTTGAATGTTGGCGACCATAAACTTAACCCAAATGACCTTTAACTCAAGAAATCGAAAAATCTCGCAGAAAATTACCAAAAACCTTAAAAAAAATATGGGAAAAAATTACATACCTAATGCAAAAAACCAAGTTGGATGTGCGTGAGCCTGAAAGTTAAATTCTCGTGAAGATGGCAGAGCCTGAAAGTTAAATTCTCGCGAAGATGGCAGAGCTCAGACATTTCTGGTACAAAGAAAAGCAGACGACCCACCACCGCTTTATTTCATTGTGTTATGATGTAATCAGACCTTAGCTGAACAGCCTGCTTGGTCACACCTTCAAACTTTAAACCAGGGCACGAGCGTGATTGCAACAACACCTTGTGAAATACAATTGCAGAAATCCTCTCCACCAGCCAGTAAACGGGGCCGAAATATATTAAACAACGCACCCGATATATACCAGCGTAACACTAGGAGCGGTGTCATTTGTCGTCGACCCGACCAGAGGGAAGACCACTGAAGATGGGTGTGTCCGGGCGTCGTTAACCGCCTCCTAGAATCAGCCTCCGGCAACATGAACAAGGTGGGGACTTTCCAAGTAGGCTGTAATAGTAATGGCGTGAGGTAATAACATTTAACACAGTTAATTAGCATCTTGGTATACCATTTAAAGATCCCCGATCAATAGTCACG
This sequence comes from Clitarchus hookeri, assembly GCA_002778355.1. Lineage (NCBI taxonomy): Eukaryota > Metazoa > Arthropoda > Insecta > Phasmatodea > Phasmatidae > Clitarchus > Clitarchus hookeri. The sequence continues at coordinate 692,231 of NQII01002261.1, read as the reverse complement.
CAAATAGTTATTATATAATCCTTATGTTCAATAAACCTCATCTAATACTATTGTGCTCTACCTAATCATGACTCATTATTAGAGACCTGAAAAATTCGCGGATACATTTCGGGACAAGCTAGAATTCAAAACACGTGTGTTGATAAAATGTCAACCATTGGTCCACGCGGTGTTTGACACCTCCTGGAGAAGGCTGGCCCAATCTTCGCCTTCCGCTGTGAAGGCAGACAACCTATGTGCAGTTGATATCGGCATATCTGTACATAAGACTATAGATTCTAGCCTGCAGGTCATTGAACTCACGAATTTTTCAGGTCTCTACTCATTATTGAGCTACGCCCATAAGCTCCTTTCACGTATGAATGATCAAAACTAGCTAATTCGTAACAATTTACTGGCTCGACCACCATGTTGAATGTTGGAGATCATAAATTTAACCCAAATGACCTTTAACTCGAGAAATCCAAAAATATCGCAAAAAATTACAAAAAACCTTAAAAACATGTAGGAAAAAATTACATACCTAATGCAAAAAAACCAAGTTGGATGTGTGTGAGCCTCAAAGTTCGATTCTCGTAAAGATGGCAGAGCTCAGACATTTCTGGTACGACGATAATCAGACGACCCACCGCCGCTTTATTTCATTGGTTAAATAGCCGATCAATCTTACGACCTCCAAAGCGGTTTATTGACTTTATGTAGCACACATACCCCCTCCTCCTACCTCGCCCAACAAACCACTCATCGCCCCACTTTCTTCGCCATTTACTTACCATAGCTCAGCCGCCATGAACATTTACGCACGTCACCAACCCTTCAACAGACATCCCCCACCCACAAAATAAGTCGCCATAGGTCATCCCCTCACCATCCACCCTCATCATCAACCAACCACACGATTCTCCACCTCTACCCCCTTTCTCTAAACGAAACTCCAACCGGTTCCTGAAGAGACGTAACTCTACCCAAGACTGGCTCTTGCCAAGACCAATTACTGTAAAAATGGCTAGATAAGTGGTCAAGACCAACCCACCATAACACCCACCTATACCAACAGTCGATGACAACCAATCTCGGAAAAGTCGCCTAATACGAATAACCAGACCAACCAACCAGTTGAGAAACATTCCTCAAAAATATTTCCCAGTTCATTAGTTTGCCTTATAGAATTCAGCCGATTTTAATTGACCCGAGTAAGGCATAATACTTCAGATCCTACCATGGCTCTCCTTCCCCAGAAACTTTCACGTACGAATGGTTTTAAAAGCTAGTTCGTAACAGTTAGCATAAATTTTATCTAAAACAGGCTCGAATTGTCTCGCCATTGTGTCTGTGTGTGTGAGGAGTAAAACTTGGTGGATCGGAAGTTTTTTGAAGGAAACTCAGGTACACAAATTTCCTTACTGAAGTTTACAGAAATATTTAAAGTTTCGGGGCAGGTGTTTGTCTGTAATATCATGCATAAAATGAAATGTTGCCTCTTAAAATACCGTATTAAATCGGCTGCAATAGCGCATATGAGTTCAATGCTCTGCCTGTAGTTTGAGGCGTGTAACGATGTCGTCCATAGCCCACCTTTCATTTTGTACATTTAACACGTTAAATTTCGTTAGTTAAACGTGTCGGAAAATTAAAATGATTTATAAGACCTTTTAGAGCACCAGTTTTTGTAAACGCGGACATAAAATCACAGGCAGTAATGTGAATGAAAAATATGAGTGCAAATATTAGTTAGACCCACATGTTTAAACTCAACGTTTTTCCACGTTGCAAAAGAACCGACAATGTGATAACATCTTCAGATACATAAATATTTACCGTAATACATGTGGTTAAGCTTCGAATAACAACTAGGTGCAATTCTTTGTTGTAGCGTCCAGGGAAAAATAATTTTTACGTAAGAAATAAGCATTTGTCATATAAAAGGAAATAGGCAAATGCCCGTACATTACTTAAAGTTCGGGAATACATGTTTTCATTTTAAAATAGATGAGTTAATACTGTCGAGTTTACGAATGATTATAAGCAATAATAAAATAGCAAATATGTTTAGTTTACTACGACCAGTGGTTCGAATTAAACAACATAAAATATTTGATGTGATCATAATTTATTTTAGAGTGCCTAGTGTTACAAGATTTTCTCTGTACCGCCTTTCCTTAATTATGGAATTATATAAGAAACAAGAAATTATTCATTTTATTATAAGTTGTTTCACCTTATTTCTTTTTTTTATCATATATATATATTTCAGTGAACACCCGAAATAATTATTTTTCAAAGAAGTAATAATGCTTACATTTCGCCGTGTTAACTTCAGTGCATCATGTTTTGTGAAATGTACAGATGTACAGTAGAAGCTAATAATAATAGGCTGTTAACTGTAAACTGAGCACTTCTGTAGGCCCTGCACAAGCTCTACTTGTATGCATATTGTTATGCACGTTGATTATTCTTCCGTCATATGTAAAGTCAACATTGCCATGGGCCTGATAACTATATTCATGCGTCATCAAGTAAAACCACGGAATTGTTAGAAAAGAAAGTATTTTACAAATTTGCTAATTCTTTCACTCAAATGCATTAAAAAAACACAAAGCAAAATAACTAATTTCACCATTCACAGATGTTTACCTAACACTTTTAATTCAACGTTAAGACATGGAATTAGTTTTTCCCCGTCGTTGCCAACTTTACTGTGCGCATGCCAGTCAGTGCGTTCGTTAAAATATATGTAGGTAGTGGCAGTGACATTTTTCAAAAGTTGATTCTAAAAGTGCTTAATTAACCGTAAACAGCCTATACTTTGAAGACGTAGACTTAGCCTTTGTATTATAATAATTCCTTATTTAATAACACATCATGAGTTTACCCGAGTGTAGAGAACTCAACTAATTGCCCATGGTTTTTTTAAATTTATATAGAAAATATTTTATCTTAGCAGATGAGGTACGTAATTACGATATTATAATGGAAAGTTTTCAGTATTTATTTCAATTCCAGTGATACATGAAGAGAGAAACTTCACGATGCCCCAGACTTGCCCAGAGCAAACGGCGAAGCACGTCCAGTCTTCAGGAAGAAAGTTCCAGAAGCACTGCAAAATAATTGGCAACGTTAATGATAACAATATATAAGTAATACAAAATTACATCGTGATAATTTTGAAGAAGCATTGTTGCATGCAAAGTACATATTTTTTATCTCGTTCTAGATAATGTGTTAAGGCACCCGTCTACCTGGAAAATGTTTTCCGCGTTTGGGGTCTAGAGNGCAAAATAATTGGCAACGTTAATGATAACAATATATAAGTAATACAAAATTACATCGTGATAATTTTGAAGAAGCATTGTTGCATGCAAAGTACATATTTTTTTATCTCGTTCTAGATAATGTGTTAAGGCACCCGTCTACCTGGAAAATGTTTTCCGCGTTTGGGGTCTAGAGTGCATGAGCGATAAGGGCTACACTGATCTGTGCATCAAATGCACCTTCGCCGCTGCGTGCAAGGTTCTGAACTGGCATGCAGTGTTTTCGTCGTGATGCGTATACCTATGGGACTTCAAGCGTTAACCCTAGCATTTGACTGGTGGGAAGTGTGTGGCAAAGTTCAATGCAGTTCCCCTCGGGTATATGTGTATGTATTTGAACCATGTATTTCAAGAAACAAGCACATTGAAAAGGCTATTTTCAGCTAAGTTAGAGTGCTGCGAAATGATGTTTGTAATGTATCTCGTCTAAGGTGTGTGTATTTTCGTGGATCAACCTATTACGAGCACGTTTAACAGCCTTATTTAGGAAAAAATTTTTTTAAATACTTTGAAACGCAGTTAAAGCGTCAGGTAGACGGGCCCCTTAAGGCTATTAAATGGCCAAATATTCTTTTCAAAATCTTGAGGATATTTTACGGTTTCGTAACATATGTTGATGAAAGCTTTTAAAAAAATACCAAACCATTTCAAATATAGAATTCATTGCAATTTTTTTTTAGCATAANATTTTTTTAAATACTTTGAAACGCAGTTAAAGCGTCAGGTAGACGGGCCCCTTAAGGCTATTAAATGGCCAAATATTCTTTTCAAAATCTTGAGGATATTTTACGGTTTCGTAACATTATGTTGATGAAAGCTTTTAAAAAAATACCAAACCATTTCAAATATAGAATTCATTGCAATTTTTTTTTAGCATAAATATGGAAATTTAATTTAAAACCGTNAAATATGGTAATTTAATTTAAAACCGTAGTTTGTCGTACAAATTCCAAAAAGTTATTTTAACACAATGTTTAATTTCAGCTGAAGCGCATGTTGAAGTCACACGACTTGTATGTTGCAGTTTATTTGAAAATACAACTGTTTGTTCAAGTGCGATAAGGGTTTTTATCCTGTATATTTTCATTTAAAATATTATCTAAAAAGTTAGAATTGAAATAAGAGAGAGCCACATAAAATATTCCCAAGAAGTATTATTCTTCACGACATCCTAATAACAAGAACAGTTATTTTGAGCTATAGCATTACATATTAAATTGGTTTCATTATGAGACTTTTACGAAAAAATATATTTCCTAGAACACGTTTCATTCCTTCTTATGTGATTTTCCTTTATTGTCATACATATTTCATTCTATTATTATTATATATCATAACGAAGGTGGATGTAATAAACTTAAAAAAGTAGAAACTAATTTTAGTATATTGCTGCCAATTTTACTGGGAGCATGCTAATGCGTACGCCCGTTAAAATGTGTACAGTTAAGAGCAAGGGCATTTTTTAAAGTTTGATTTGAAAAGTGCCCAGTTAACCGCCAGCTATAGCTCAAAACTTAGTAAGATTCCTGTTAATTGAAAAATTACTTTGGACACATGATATTGCAGAGTTACGTCGCCAAGGAGAACACAAAGCATAACATCGAAAACTTGCAAGAAAACAAGGCAAGACCAGCTGTTGCCAACAAATATTTCATACATAAAAAATAATTATAATTGCACACGGAAATCTATTAAGAGTTCTACCAAACTAAACGAAATAAATAAAACGGGAAACAAGTCAACGAACAGCTAAGGCGAGATAACATACAGGATGTATCTTAGTTTAACCAGCAAACTTTGGCTGCTGGTTACTCACTAAAAATAAGGGGAAAAAATATGACCTATGGTTTAAAGGGAATCCTACGGGCGGTACACATCTTTGAAGTTGGACCTGGAACACCTGTTTATTACAAATATTTGAGAAACATTTGAGATGAAACGTCGAGTTACTTGGTAATTTGTAACGGAATTTAAGATATTTAAACACCCCGACACCTGTCTATCGCTGTCATCAAATTATGTAATGGAAATAATTACTATTACTGCCCTTATTTCAACTTATTCTCCATAACGCATAGGCCTACTTGGGATTTAAAAGATGGACTATTAACCCGCATATCACAATTAGCTTTATATATTATCCAGGCGCTCAGTGTTCCGTCTTAAATATATTCCAGTATCTGTAATAAATGAGCGCTTCAGGTTCAGCTTCAGAGATGTGTACCGCCCTTAGGATTCACATTAATTAGACTATTAGTTTTCACCTTCTTTTCTTTCGTGATTAACCTACATCCTAAATTTGTCGGTCTAATTGAGATACTTCCTGTATACAAACACACGTAAAAACTTGAGTACCCAACGAAGACAACACAGACAAGTACTGAAGCGAAAGCAAGTATGTAAGCTCAAAACTTGACTACACAAGGGCGACAACACAGAATAACACACACACACACATAAAATTTTCTTGGTGAACCAGTAACGAAATTTCGGCAACCGACTTCTGTTCCCGTATTCAAATCATGTACATATGTTTTTAAAGCCACGCTCTATGTTTTTCTTGTTGACATAACTCACAAATGGCATACATCTGAAGTAATTTTTCATTTAATCACTTACCCCCGTTAATTCAAAGAACATTAAAATATGCTGTTCAACGAAATGTTGCCGACTGGCGAATCGGATAAGTACGCTGTTAATCAACAGAAGTTTAATTGAAATGAGTGAAAGTTGAATGATAATTGTTGAAAAGGCCAGCTCACCTGGAGGAAGTCTTCTCTCCCATGACGACCTCGGTGTGGCCGGCGCACTTCTTGGCGGTGAAGGTGGACCAGCTGCTGCACTGGGTGCTCCAGAAGCCTGAGCTCGACGTGATGGACTCCGCGAAGAACTCGTTAGCCCTTCCGTGACTGCACGACACTGAAACCGCGACAACATCACCGTCAGGAGCGTTCACAACTGTTTCGTACAGCTTTCCTTATTACTCTTCGTGGGGAATGCTACCAGGATTGACCCCTCAACATTTTGGATTTATTTGTTTATTTTCTTACCTCTGCTTATATTAGTATTTTGCAGGCGATTCACTGTGAACTACAAAGTAAAAAAAAAAATTGTACTCTGTACAAATTACTTTTTAGAAACTAGTTTCTGAAGCTTTTCTTGTAACTCTACAACTTTAATATTGCATATTTTAGAAAACATACAGAATTGTTTATGCAGCACAATGTTTGTAATGCACTTGTTTATTAAAATTCGCCTACCTCCAGTGGCATGGTCGGTTGGTGCGCCGCCGGTCTGCGGTGCGAGAGGTTCTGCGTTCGAATCTTAGGTAAGGCGTGGGTGCTAGTTTAAGTTAGGTCCTAATTTAGTTTGTAAGCCATCTCCTGATAAGCCTTCGGGCATAACACCGGGGGACGTTAATAAGCCCTTTCCAATAAATTGTTAAAATTTAGCATAGTGTTACACACTCTACACTAACGTTTTGTGAGATTTGCTCTAATTTAATTTAGAGTTAGAAAAATATTTTTGGCAGCTAGTTTGCAAAGAATTCCTCGTACAAATGCAAGCTAATTTTTACAGTGTAAGCGCTTTTGAAAGCTGTGCTTAAGATCTTTTTGTTTGCTCATTGTGTAGTCTTCCACCGTATGTAAAATTAATATTGACATGGGGCTTATAGCTTAATTCATGAGTTGATAAAGTGAAACAGGAAAATGATTAGAAAAGTAAATTTTTAGATATTTGCTAATTCTTGCATTTAAACAACAGAAAGTAAACCATATAATTTCAGTATTCACAAATATTTAACTAACAAATTTTATTCAACTTTGAAACATGGAACTACTTTCCCTCGGTTGTTACCAACTTTACCGGCCACAAGCCAGTCAGTGTGCTGGCAAGGGCAGCGAAGTTTTGCAAATATCGACTTCAGCAGTGCTGAATTGACCTATGGGAACTACAGTATACTGCAGACAGCCACTGACCCTGTGAGCAGCCGGGCTGCACCATCTTGCCGCCGTTGGGGTAGAAATCTGCGTGTCCGAGGGCGCTGGACCAGCCCAGAACCCCGGCGTCCGTGTGGATCACCTCGACGAAGGGCGCGTCAGACTTGTCCAGCCGCCCTGAGGCCGCCACAGTGCCGAAGCCAGGAGCCGCTGGGTCCAGACCTGGCACACACACACACACACACACACGCATATTACACTCATTTGGCGTGACTTTATACCGTCAAGGGGCCTCCCTAGTTGACGTATGGGTCCCTCGTTTTAAAGTATATTCACGGTTACTTCCAACTTTTCTGAAGACCTGCTCAAGTTCAGGCTGGACTCGCAATAGTCCGTCGCATCTGTTAGTCGTCCGTCCATTCGTCCGACAGTCCGTACGTCCGATAATTTTGCACGGTAAAATTTCAGCGTGACAACTTAACATCGCGATATTTCTTTAGTTGGAGGTATATTCTGGTTGGAAACACATTTTTAAAAATAAAACATTTTTGGGGAATTTTTTTACGTAATAAAAATATATACTGAAATTCTCTTACATTTTAAATTTCTGAATTTGCCACCAAAGATAAATAAACACAGATTCGCCGTCTTGTATTTTATTCAAAAGTGCGTATTCGCGTCAAAGGAATGTCGTCAAAAGGCGGTGGCTCATCCGTCCGTCCGTCGAAAGTTATAGTTTGGTAAATATTTGATGGATGGACGGATTGAAAAAAAAGTTGCCGTGCGATTGGTTGAAGATCACGTGACCGCCGGACGGACGTAAGACTGATGAATGCGACGGGCTATTGTGAGTCCAACCTAAGTATATTAAATTGCACCGAAAGGACAACACGCCGTATTTCTGCTCGCTCAATTTAATAATATCTTGCATAAGAACTAATTCTTGTTAGGCATTACTAACACACATATTTTTTTCCCGGTTTCTCTATTTTTCCCTGTTTCTCTATTTTTCCCTGTTTCTACTTATATAAGTTATAAATGTAATGTAAAAAATTTCAGACAAAATGTAAGCAAAAGTCCAAATTAATTAAAAATAAAATAATTTTATGTTAACAGAAGTATAAAACGCTTGTGATATGAGACATATTTAGAAATCAACCAAACACGTCATGAGTAGGGTAATTTTTCAATGGTGAAGGAGTGTGAAGATACCGCAAATACACTATAAGCAGTTGTGCCTGTTCTAATAAAAAAAAANATTTTTCAATGGTGAAGGAGTGTGAAGATACCGCAAATACACTATAAGCAGTTGTGCCTGTTCTAATAAAAAAAAAAATAAAAACTATAGAATATTTCTATGCAAGAATTTTTTCAGGACGCAGATGAAAGTCGATGTTTAGTTGCCAATTTATAAATTTGTTTATTGAGACATTTGGTTGTTGAAAAGAGCGNGTCATGAGTAGGGTAATTTTTCAATGGTGAAGGAGTGTGAAGATACCGCAAATACACTATAAGCAGTTGTGCCTGTTCTAATAAAAAAAAATAAAAACTATAGAATATTTCTATGCAAGAATTTTTTCAGGACGCAGATGAAAGTCGATGTTTAGTTGCCAATTTATAAATTTGTTTATTGAGACATTTGGTTGTTGAAAAGAGCGAAAGTCAGACAAAATCTCTGTAAGTTTCCCTCTGATAGCGGCGTTCATTCTTCTGCAAGACAGTATTTTAAACTGTAGCGTCAATGCTGTATCTTTTCCGGACAGATTAATGTATCAAAAGCCTATAGTAACGACTTAAAATGTTGAGGAAACGGAACATACGCGAAGCTAGTTGTTATTTTCCACAGCAATGCGTGACCTTGAGGCATTAAAAATAATCTGTTCGCGGACAGGTGTGTAGTACATGTGGATGCATGCGGGCTCATATGGGCATGCAGTTGTCCGTTACGGACAAATGCCCAACGTCCACACTTCAGCCGTGCTCTTGTAAACCTGAAGAAACTGTTTTTTTTTTTTTTTTTTTCAAAGACCGAATTTTCTTTCTCATCTCTTCGGGGCGTCGGGTAATAATATCAAATTTCGTATCACTGTATTTATAATCTTTACATGTTGCTTCCCACAAAATATAAATAACCTCAGTAAGTTAAAGGGAATCTTATAATTTCTAGCCAAGTGGCCATTGGAACCCCCATCCAGCGACCAAAGTGCGCTGTTGTAAAACCGACCCATGCGGTGCAAGAGCTACCACACGACTGCCTGTTCTGCGGAGAGTATAGGGTTGGTGATTGGCAGGAAGACCAAGGTCAGCAGCAGCCCGCTTTATATCTGTCTCTTTTCGGCACCGGCATACACCTGCTCGTCTCTACCATCACGACACACACACAGCTGTCTGCGAACTGTATGAGGCCTCTTTGCAGAAAGGTTGATCAACATTTCACCTACAGCCCACATACACCGCGCATACAATTACCCTTTTGTATGGGGTTAGATGAATGCAAGTTGAATACCCGCCCTAAAGGTAACTTTGTACAACATATATTTTCGTTTAAAACGAAGGCCTTATAACCCCACACCTTTATATTTACTTCATGGTTAGCATTTTAATTATAAAGAATGAGATGTGCATGTATAAAGTAATCTTCGAGCATTCATTTGAAATTTGATAAGACTGGCGGTACAAAGTTGCCCTGGCTGGAACAATGTTATTCCAAACGACTGTACCTACAGGACCAGTCATACGGGCGAGAATGATGATAAATGGACATTTTAAAGGCTGGTGGGAACCCCAGCCGCAAAGGCATGGCGATGGAAACTAAGATGATTCTGTGGCGGTTTGCTACTATCATTATACATATTCACGTTCCCATCTACGATCTCACACATGTACTTTACATTGTCTTGTATTTACTCTGTAGTCTCATACGTTCTCTGTGTGGTCTTACCGATCCCTTCTATGACTTCACAGATTACATTTAGAGTCTTTCATGCTGGCCTTACTATTATCCTTTAATGGTCTCAAATATTCCCAATACAGGCTGATATATTCCCTCTAAGGACACACATATTCTATCACCGATCCCGCATTTTCATTACATGATCTTAGTACTCACTCTGTGGTCTCATGTGTCCCCTCTACGGTCACGCAACCCCTCTATGTTTTCACACATTCCCTCTACGGTCTCACATATTCCATCTATGCTCTCACATATTCCATCTGGACTTTCATGTGCTCCGTAAACGATGTGACACATCCCTCTATTGTGCTGTGTGTTCCTTCTGCAGTGTTATATAATGCTCTATGGTCTTATATGCTCTATTTACCGTGGCATATAATGCTATATGGTCATATGAGTAGCTACTACGGTATAACATATTTCCTCTTTGGTCTTATGGGTTCCTTCTAAAGTATTATCTAATGCTATATGGTATTATGTGCCCTTCTAAAGTGCCACACAGTGCTGTATTGTTTTATAAATCCCTTGTACAGTGTCATATAATGCTGTATGGTCTTACTTACAGTGTCGTACATTCCCTGCATGGCCTTGCCTGGTGTCAGGGGAAAGAGGAAGCTGCTCACCTATGACGCGGCCGACCTTGCCGGCGCGCACCTTGCTGCTAGCGATGCCGGAGATGTGGGCGCCCAGGCTGTGTCCGGCGATCTGTATGGAGGCGGTGCTGGCGCCCAGCTGCACCATGGCGTCCACCAGCCCCGCCAACGTCTCCCCCACCACCACCACCATGCGCCGCGCCGCAATGTAGTTGCTGGCCGCACCCACCGACCAGTCCACCATCACGATGTTGTAGTCGCCGCCCGACCGCGTGTACGCTGCCGGACAGACACAGGCGGTCAGTGACAGGGGCGCCGCTTGACGGCTGACGTCTTTTACCTCAGGGGGAACGGGGCTCATCCCGCTGGGAATCGAACCCGGTTTATCTGTGTGAATACTACCCCACCGTGGCCTCGTGACTGATGGGGAAGTGCCTCGAAGGAATCCGCTTTAACTTAACAGCACCAAGCTTTTAACCACGGAACTGATGCTTGCTCATGACATCACATACCTGTGGCTAAGAGTTGAAGCTGGGTTCATAATAGAAAAATTAAGCGCTTAATTATGCGTTATTTCGTATGCAGAAGATCTGAAAGTGTGTTATCTTATGTACTGGTTTCCAATGGAACTTAGCAGATCTTGTGAGTTTTTGCAATTTCCTTAAACGTTAAAATAAATAGTTTTATTTTATATCTTAAGTGAAACTTATGAGGTGACGACCAATAAGAACAAAGCAGTTGATGTTTTTGGCGGGAAACTGTTTTTTTTTTACAGTATTGTAAGTATAACCAATATTAAAAAGACGTGTATGTGCACGTGTTTGCGATTATATATGTTAAAAAAAAAGATTCTCTTATATAAATTGTTGGCTTTGAAGTACATGTGATCGGCTTAAATATGGTTGTGTTATAAGAGGTTAGGCTAGGAACCAAAAGAAACATGTCAGGCTTGTCGCATTGTTATCATTTACTGGTATTAAGGATTGAAACATTAATTGGAAACTGCAAATGCAGAAGACGTATTTTCATATGCCAGACAAGCGCTTACTGCTAATTCTTAAAACATAATTATTTTATTGTAAACCCAGCTTAACAACTGCTCGTTTACCATCCCAGGTTTTCCTGAAACTGGCGTGCTTCCCGCCACAACCCTCCATCTCCCACGACCAGGGTTGTTCCAATCAGTCACGCACTGTAATTCTTCCTCTAGAGCACGTAATACAAGAAGTAACCGTTTCCATCAGCCACCATTTCGGTTTCAACAAGATGTTAAAGGGGATTTATTTTCGTATCGTACTCGTGTTCAACAAGTTACCATGAAAAAAAAAGACAAGTTATGGCTAAAGTTGTGTAAAATATTCTTATGTAAGCTAACTAAGCTACAGTTTTTTATATACTCGTCTGAATTCTACAATTGGCCAAAATGTTGTGAGGCACACGTTGGGGACATCAACCAATAATAAAAAGATCAACGGTAGTGTGACCAATCACTAGTAACGCGGTCACGTACAATATATATACACTTTTTTTAAATACTTTTTGCAAACAATTGTTTGAAAACTATCTGCCAAAATTTTTCTTTTAACACTACAAGTGGAGTATTGTATCATTAAAACACACGGTTTTATGAAACATGCAACACTGTTTATGTATCTCCATGTTTATAACACGGATCAAGACTACAGTGCTTGCTAGTTAAAACAAACTATAGTTTTACACCTTGCATGGTAACGTATTGTAAAGTTTTTCATAATTTATTTTGTACTTTTTAAAAAGTAATAGGTATTGGCGACAAGTTACCAAAGAGTTTTTTTTTGTAAAAATACTAACAATTGGAAACATGCACATTTTATGCTGGCACTTGGTTTTAATTTTTCATTCATTTATGTGTTAGAAATGTATTTACAAAGTATCACGATTTAAAAATTAGTTTTGAAAAAGTTATGTTTGAATGAAAGTTTAACGTTTGAAACGCCCGCCAAAATGCGCCCATCGCGCCTGCTCACCCCGTGACGTCACAAGTCAGATACGACCTCGGCAGCCGCGTTTGTTTACTTCAGCGGTGATGCGTATTTGGTTAAATAGAAATTGTTTGAAGTAATGAAACGAGAAAATAAACAGTCAGGTATACCAAAATCAACGAAATGGTTTATTGTACCGCAGTGTACTAGTACATCTTGCAAAACACCTGATAAAATATTTGTTAGTTACAAAAAAATGAAACAAACAGGAAGACGTGGTTTAACACAGTTATGCGAGACATTGAAGATGTTTCGCGAAAATCAGTTCTTTTTGTTTGCGAAGACCATTTTGACGTACGAAATTATATTTAAGGTGTTTATGTTTCTCCTATGTAAGTAGTTTTAACACTGGACTTCTTAATGTCTACTATTTACATCTGACCTAACCTTCATTACGGTACTATAGCATTGCTTAAAACGCACCACAACTCGTTTAGCAATTTGTATGTGTTGTAGATGGGAGCATAAAAAATATGTTAACGTAATTCATAATAATAAAGGCATACAAATATGTTTACAAAAAATTTAGCCACACAATGTAAATTTTACATTTTGTAAGATTATTAATTCCAAGTAAGGTGGCCTAACAGACGGAATTTGGTATGGATATTTTTTTATTAATTTAATATAACTTCTAACATTCGTTTCAAGAGCACAGATATCATATTTAGGCTATATTCACATTGTATGCGTAAATAATACCATGTGACGATATTAAGCCATGCAAATTAAAAATTAAATTATTTGGGTGGGGCTCAGAGTCCCTCTTGCAAAGAGTTTGGTTTATATTATACGGTATTTTTCAAACCTAACGATTTCTAATAAATTTAAGTTTTGATTTGCCTCTAGTTAGCATTCATAAGCCTAACAATTTAAGTTAAATATCAACATAATTTTTACTTTCAAAACACAAAATGAATGTTTTTAGAAATGTTTATCAAGGTTGATCTTACTTTCATATTTGTCCTTCCCCTTTTTCCTAAGTTACCAAGATGGACGTTAAAAAAAATTACGATACTAGGTCCACAGAGTTGACACTAAATAGGCCACGCATTAAACGCAAGTAAACTGTGTTACTATTGTAACCTTTTTTAATAGACAGAAAGAAAACCGCTTTTGAGGAATGAAACAAATTCTTAAGCTTTTATTAAAGATTTTCTTCGCTGCATTTAATCTCATCCCAGGTATTAAGTGTTTCTGAAACTACCATTTCCATATTTTCAGCTTATGTGTACAGTTGTTACATTTGAAAAAGAAAGTGTAGACACAGCTATCGTGACGTCAGAATAATAAAAGATATAGTAGGTACACAAAACATAAGAAACAATAAGATAAGCGAGTAATTTTTTAAATAATTTTTTCGTTTCTAAACACTATACTTGAGGCCTTAAATATAGTGTTTATAAACGAGGTGGAACACGGAAATACAGGTTTGCCGGCCGGCAGTGCGGCTTTCTGCCCGCCACCAGCCCGCAGCTGCTCGAGAGAAGTAGAGCGGTGTCTGGTAGTTACTTGCTTGCTAGCTTTAGGCCTACTGTCACCATACTGCTCGTTATCTGACCTTTATAAAGCGAAAAAAGTGTTTTATGAATACTGAAACGTGGTTTAGAATCAGGAAGTATTTGTAACCTTCTTTCTCAACACAACATTACGTTTTATCTCGTAATAATGTAGTTAATTTATCACAGACATCAAGCATGGCGCGCGAGAACACGGTATGCTTACTGCAGTCGCCTTCGTTACAATTTTGTTATTCTTGTAAATGTACATATTTTGATTTCCAACTTTCAATCATAGCAATTGTAAGCATAAACACAGATAATAATAATAATAATAATAATAGGTACAAACAAATAAGTTTTAACATGTGATGTAGGCCTACTGTCGCTTTGAAGATCACGACTGTGCGATATGAGACACACTCTTACCTTTGAAATTTTACACCTCTTATTTCAGGTTCCACAAAACAATGGTAATTGAAGTAATCAAGTAGCATATCGGTATCTACTCGTGGCAGATTGTCCGACTGCGCTTTCACAAAGTTGCCTTCCATTTGAGTGCTGCGTGTTTGCAACGTGCCGGGGCCGGCCGCCGGCGTGTGACTAGTGACGTCAAACCAATGAGAGAGCGTTGCGCATTCACGTGACAGCGGCCGCAAAAGTTACTTTGTAAATACTAAATAAACTTTGTCAAAACAGATTTTTATACAGCAATCAGAGCGTTTTTATTTTCATACGCATGTACAAATGTGTTAGTATCATTTTCAGCTATATTTGCGAAATATGCATGTTGCCTATTCTTACAGGGTTAAAGAACGGGTAATATACGTCATATAAGGAACATTCACAAAAAACCTCACGGATTGCTCTCAGGTGTGCACAGATGAGTAAAAGTAACCCTGTCACAAATAATAATGCGCGACTTTCGGAGGTCTCTCGTAATACGCTATTGTTTACTGCCAGATTAAATTTCTTACTCGTATCACAGTACAGTAACGTTACTAACGAGTCTGTACAATCACTGTGATGCAATGTATACAACAACTATAAATGTATTTCAAAATGAAATTTATTTAATTTTTGGTGAACACTCTTTTAAAAACTTGTGTCATGAGATTAATTATCAATTTTTGATAATTTGGGTTAAGTATAAGAGTATTTTGCACTTGAAATGCTTGCTGCTATAATAAATTATTTATTTTCAATGACTGAATTATATTATTTCTTAAATTAATGCTGCGCTACAATACTATCTTTCATATTTGACACTCAAAATATAATTTTTAATTTTTGCAATTTATGAATACGAAAAACAAACTTCATCATGAAATATTCTTGCTTGACTGTACTTTTTTTTTTTTACCATTGGTCGTACTGATAATATTTAACCTCTGCGTTTATTAGCAATTAAATCTAAAATATTCGCTAAAATATAAACATCTTCCACAAAATCATACAATGAGGTAGGCCTTCGCAGATTACGGTTTTAGAGTGTCATTAGATTATGTGCACAACTGTATAAACTCAAAATGTTAACTTTAATGTTATGGTAACGAAATTTAATTGGTTCATAATACTAAACCTGTTCTGATATCGTCAAGATGCTCGGCTGAATTTTGCCAACCATGGACGACAATTTTTGTTTGCCGCTTTGCCGAGAAGTTTGTGACGGATTTCAGGTTCGCTGCTGTGATGGTGATCGGAGAATTTGCGTTGGACCTAGACACATGACAGACATCTTTTAACATTTTGACACAAATTTATTGCGAGTTCAATGTATACGGTAAAATAAAATGTAAATCATCATAATTAATATCACAATAAGCGCTTATGCAATACAAATTTTGCACTAAGGTTTTAGTAAGTTTTATGCAGCACCTGAAGCAATCTCGATAAGGACGAGGGAGAAAATTATGGCACTGCGCGGCTGCACTGAAAAAACAGACGTGGTGCCCAAAAAAATTTTTATTGGTGACCACAAAATTATTTTGTCAATATAGATATAAGAAAAGGTTTTGTGGTAAGAACAAATTTTTTTTTGTAATTCCGGTATTTAGTGGAAACTACAAAATGACGTTTGTGGTCATCAATAAATTCAGTGTGTTAGTCGTCGCAGCGAAAATGTTACGATGATAGCAGCAATGCAGGTTAGTGGCGTTCACAAACGTGTTTTGCTGGTTGTGGGCTTTTGTAAATAGGTATGGTCTAACACCAATTAAACACTAAGTTGCCAGTTCAAAGTTGTCATGAGTGAGATTCGTATCTTGGACATCTCAACTGCGAACTCGGCGTGCTATTATTGCGCTACCCTGCTTGACGGCAGAGGGTTATCTTCAGCATGTATATAACAGCAATCTAACAAGTGGCATGCACGACAAGGCTTGCACACTTCACCCCATGGAAAGTTAATTTTCTGGAATCATTTACGTGTAACATTTACTTGCTTGGACTAAAGGAATGATATAATCCGTTCATAAGTACTTAAGAATATCTCTCGTCAATTATTTCGTGACCTGTTGCAAAGAAACGATCACAGACGAATATGGCGTTGGCCAGACGTGACCACTTCGAATATGCCAGAGCGCATGCGCTGAATATAACGGATGTAGTTTTGCAGTCGCAGCAAAAGGTTTTACTGCGGATAACACGAACGCTGTTGCAGCCAACGAAATATTTAGTGGTTGCCAATAAATGTTTTTTTCAATAGACAAATATGTCAGCGAGCACTAATAGCTTTCGTACTAGTTAATCTACGTGTTATTGGGCACCACAGTCTATTTTTACCAACAAATTTTCACCTTGAAAAGCATTAACCATACAGTTTTTGTATCCACTAACAAATTTTTTTTCAGTGTGCCCTTCCTTAAGATTCCATCCACAATCTACTTGGCATAAATAATATAACTTACACAGCATAACAAGCGAAATCATCCGTTCCACAATTCGCGTTAACTTAAAAGAAAATACCCTTGTCTGACCAGTCAGAATAGAGCAGGCGAATCGGAAATAATTTTTGCTTACACAGGAATTTTTGCACTTGTAAGTTGGCTATCTTGATTACTGCATTTTTTATGACGTTCAACGTTATAATTGGATTGCATTAAAAACTTGGCGTAAGATACTCAGAAATGACCATCTTAACGTCAAGCTAAGCAAGTTACGCCAAGTAAATAACGTAAAATACTAGCTGTGGACGTTGCAAGTTCAAACACAGGTATTTACACTGAAGAGCCAAAAGAAAAAAAAACTGGTGTAAGGGTGCGTATGAAAATAACAGAGGTATGGAACCAATCAGAGTAACGCGATGCGGTCCGCAGCTAGATCGGTTACTGCTGCTACAATGACAGGTTATCAAGATTTAAGTGAGTTTGAAGGTGGTGTTATAGTCGGCGCACGAGAGATGGGACATAGCATCTCCGAGGTAGCGATAACATTTGGATGTTCGCGTACGACAATTTCACGAGTGTACCATGAATATCGGGAATCCGGTAAAACATCAAATCTTCGACATCGCTGCGGCCGGAAAAAGATCGTGAACGAACGGGACAAACGAACGACGACTGACGAGAATCATTGTACGTGAGAGACGTGCAACCCTTTCTCAAATTGGCGCAGATTTCAATGCCTACTGCATACCTTCAGACATTAGTCGAGACCATGCGACGTCGTCTTGCGGCACTTCTGAATGCTGTCTGGAACTGTGGATCCAGTTAGTTTGGGTCGGTGTTACCGGAGTTTCTGGGGAAGAGTGAGCATCCCCAGGAATAGCCTGGGCTTCTAAGCTTGGGCCTTCATGCCCGCTGATGGAGAGAGCTGAGCCTAGAAGCTGGGCCTTTTGGTAAGAAATACCGGACGTTACGGTATCTGCTCCTCCTATTTGAATAATCATGCTTGACACTGGATCGGGCCAAGTGACTTGGCGTAGATAGCACTGATACGGATGTCATGTATGTTCTGACCTGGGCTGTTCGAGGTCTCAAGGGTCACGCATTAATTGGAGTTCCTCACTGATGACCGGTGATCGGCTTGTGTCGGAAATGCAGGGTGTCATGGTACTAGTAGCTTCATTGCTGATCTCGTCCGTGGCCCGACTGACGACTTATTATGGTGAAAAAGTAATTCCCTATTAAGAATAATAATTTAATTGACAATGCCACTCAACTATATATGAGAAAAGAGGATGCAAACAAAGGTGTTTTTGGATGGTGAAGGTGGCAATAATCATGGTATGGCACTATTAGGGTTCATATGAGAACCCAGTATTTGATATAAACTTTTCTAGTGCACTTGAAATTATTAGAAAACTGACTTCCCTCAAGGAAGAATGAAGTTTTTTGAGTTTTGAGAACGGATTCGTTCAATTTGGCAATGTTTTCCCTGGGAAGTCACAGGATCCAAAACCGAATGGTCAACGAGTTAAAGTAGTACTGCCAGTATACCCCATCGGGGTTTGGTTTTGGGAGGTGGTGATGGTGAGGCCAGACATTGTATAGTATGCCAACCAACAGGACCACTTAAACCATCATAGGACAGTTAGTGAATAAGTGATTTTATACTAATCTAAATAAACCTAGGATGCAAGGACAACAAGTGTTTTTATTTCTCTATCTTTCAACGGTTCTGACTAACCTACAGTATGTTAGGTGCAATAGTTTGGTTTAACGGACCATGTAAGGATATGTCGTTTGGCCCCCACAGTTTCAGCAGCTAAGATAAAAATCAGAGGTACGTGACTTCTGTGTAACCGTTCACACCATAATCCATTTAAGATAATGGTATATACCAACATTATATAATAACCCCAGACAACTTCAAAGCAGAGCTGTAAATAAATCTGGAGGGTACCTACGACCTTTCTATTTTAACAGTATCTATATAGAATTAGAATGGCACTTTACGTTCTTGGTGATGAGCATAATCTGTTGGGCAAAGAAAGAGGCGGAGAAAAGTAGAGATAGAAAGAGAGGGAGTGATAGATAGCGAAAGAGAGTACAAATGTAAATGTTTCAGGAATTGGAATATGGCTTCAAGAGGTTTGAGTTTTTCGCGACAGTGGTGTAATTTTCCCAGAATGCTTCGCTTGCTGTGACCTCGTAACGACTCGGAGAGTACTTAATTACGTTCAAGTGCTTTATTGCCACGACATTTCAAGTACATCAAAGCTATCTTCTTGATATGTGGATGTTATCTATATATTTTAAAGAGATAGAGGTCAGATAATTTCAGCCATGAACCTCCCAGAAGAGGCGATAAGAAGAGTTTTAAAAAAAACTCCTTGTGGCATGACAATGAGCACTGATTATCATAAATGATAAATGCGTGCCCAATCTAAAGTATAAGATACACAAAAACTGTAAATTAAAATAGTAAATAAAATACACTATGATGCCCATGAACCACGCATCAAGTAACTTTAAGCGAAGACATACTTAATTCACATTTGTTACTATAGGCTGTTAACGGTAAAATGAGGAGTTTTGAAAGCCCTGCTTAAGATCTGTATGTATGAACATTGTGTATTCTTCCGCCTTATGTAAAATTAACATTATCATGAGCTTCATCTCTTTATTCATGCGTCAGTCAAGTGAAGCTGTGAAATTACTATAAAAGTAAAAATTTCGCTAATCTGCTAATTCTTAGACTTAGTTGCATAAGAAAACAAAAAGCAAGATAAATCATTTAAGTTTTCACAAGATATCTACCTAACACTTTTAATTCGACGTTAAGACATGTAACTACTTTCCATCCGTTGTTACCAACCTTACTGGAAATACGCCACTCAGTGCGTCGGTTAAAATATATGCAGGTAGGGATAGTGGTATTGATCATAGGTTGATTTCAAAAGTGCTCACTCTATAGTAAACAGCCTTTATAATTTAACACACACTCTCTCTCCTCAATTGCCCGCTACCAGCCGTATTTTCAGCGTCTTAGACATTGATACCTGTTCCCCCATTCCTTATGAACGTTCCTACGTTTTTGGGTACTAAAAACGTTTTTCAATTTACTTAAATTTCTTACTCGTTCTCACTTAAATTTGTTGCCTGGTTGAGAATTTGGTATAGTGAAATACATACTAATGAAATTCGCTTTCTTGAAGCCAATTTTGATTATATAAACTTGAGACTAATACAGAAGTGTGAGAAATGATACTCTCAAGCTGTGTCGAACTAAATATAACAAATTGTTTTTCAAGTAATTTTCAATTTAATTATAAAATTTTCTGATCCTTTAAGAAACATGCTATATGTTAATGTTACAAAAGACTTCGATAGCAACGCAGTACGTTTCTTTCTGCTCAAAGAGTTCCCCTTTAATAACAGGAACGCCAAAAAAAAAAAACCTAATTTCGTTAACATGTATTTTCCTATAGCAAATTCTCGACCAGACAACCGCCTTAAGGAACTCGCTTTCTGGAGCTGTTTTCCACGTTTGAGGCTGAGAAGCGCGAGTGTGGTAAGGGCTACAGTCCCTCGCGCATCCAGTGCGCCATCGCCGCTACGCACGGGGTTCTGAACCAACGTGCAGTGTTCTAGTCGTTCTGCGTGTACTTATGGGACTTAAAACGGCGACCCTATCGTATCATTGAGAGGAACGTCTGTAGCAAAGGTCAATGTAGGGCTCTATACTAATTTTTCATGGATTAACAGAGAATATGTTAAGCTGCAACAGTGTGAAAATGTCGTTTTCGGTCATGTTGAAGATCTTCAAAAAAAGTGTTGCAATAAACGTGATCCGCTAAAAGTTGTAGTCGGTCCTAAGCAGAACTGTTATTTCTTTCCGTGTCGAACAGATTGTGTACACGCGAAATAGTTTGTTTTAAGAACGCGCATTAAAAAAAAAAACGCACTGCAACCCAGTTCGTGCCAAGCATGTGGGCGCCTTAATATTTATAATTTTCCAACTCTTATATTCCAGTAACTTGGTGCTACAGTTAACTTATAAATTTAGTTATAAAATGAAAGTTGCCTTACTCTACTGCACGTTCATAACTCGCAGCATACCTGGTGTACAGCTTGAAAGACGTTCCTGCAGAGTCTCTGACGTCATCATACTCGTCGACTCTGTTCAAGTAGTTTCCCGCAATAGCTGCGCAGCTGCAGCTGGCAATAGCTGCAAAACAAGCGCAAGTCTAGAAAATACATACAACAGTGGATAAAACCATCATCTGTATTTCCAATAAGTAACTTTTCAATGATGGAGTTTTAGCTGGAAGTGTAATAAATAAATTATATATATATTTTTTTTATGAATTTTTTTTGCGACCCAGGGGAAAGTTTATTACCTAAAGAGAACACGAGTTCTGTTTTAAAAATAAAACGTACTGTTATTTTTTTTAAGACCTCGAATTTCTAGTAGTCTCTGACGTGTATACGCTTTTTACAAAAAAAATATAGTTTAAATGAACTGTGTCCTTACGTTTGGCAATGGACACAACCCCTTTAAACTTTCGTTGTAATCCATCTATAACATTGCAACGAAATTTCAAGCAAAATGCCATTTTTAAGATCTAATTTAATTTATATTAGCATACAAGCTCGTCTTGCCACCATTAAAGCGAAGGCATTCAAGGGAAGCTCTAGTACGCAACCACTAAGATTTTTTTTTATGTCAAGTTTAACTTAGTGAGCCAAAAATGATAGACCCTACAATAATCACTATATTCCATCGATAATTAAGAAGACAATATCTTGTTGCGTTGCTTTTTGGCGGTGGTGTCTCATACATTCCAATTTCCAAGTTTACAGAATTTTAAAAACAATCTTCATTGCATTTTGCATTTGTAAAATTAGGGCTCAATCAAATTTACACCAAGCCCTGCTTTAAAAGCGGGCCTCACCGCATATTCATAAATTGTTTGTTTTCATGTAGTAACTTTAACAGACTAATAACTGATAACTTATCATTATAATGACGTTACTTTTTACGAGTTGTTACATTTGTCGGCCAGTTTTTATTGCGTGTTATCTTTTTTTTTGTCAAAATGTGAAAACAGTTTGATTATACATTTTTTTTAGATCAAATGTTTTTTTTTGTATTTGCACTATAATAGGTAGGCTATTGTGACTGTAATCCAGCTTAAGTTAAGCATAAAGCTCTGTAATCATATTTCGAAAAATTTTATTTCAAAATATAAATTAGCAATAAATTGAAGGATTCAACACGGCAGATGAGACCTAGCATAAATACCGACGAAAGTAATAGAGCCCCATATTTAAAATTAGGACATCGTTGTTGTGCACCACCTGGTACTCAAACCGGAAAACTTTTGCACAGACTAGTGTCACATGTCCACAACGAAAGCATACAAAACCATTATTATTTATACATTTTTCCTTAGCTACACTTTCAAGTATTCAGCTGAGTTGAGATCATGAGCCTTTAGCCTAGAAAAATGGACATCATTCGTAAGCGAAAATTTTAACATCTTACTCTCTCCAACATGCGACTTATTGTCATAGTGAATTTCTGCGGAGTACGCTATAGTTATTTGCATAAATAGACAGTTGTGCATTTTTTTTCTGAAATTTTTTCGTATGCTAGTAGTGCGTAAGCAACGGCAAGTATTCATACGTGTAGAACAAAGTAAAATTTCAATTATAGCATTAGGTATTATTCATTTGTCAGACTAATTGAAATTATTAGCAACGCATTTTCAGTGCTAAAAAATGTGCAGCTCATTATATAATATCCTATTTTACAGTTAGTTATTTTTATCTGCAATATTACTTTAAACGTATTAATTACACCTTACACATTCCTTTAAATAAAAAAAAAGGGAACTTGTGCGATATGTTTGTGTAAGTCTCACATGGCTCGTAAGATAGAGTTTGTGAAGATGGACTTTCATCTTCATGTTCACCTTTCATAATTTTTGTACAGTACACTTTGATAAGCGCCGAGTACGCCACGCCGGAAAGAAGGAGGGGGGGGGGGGGTATCACCTTACTTTTATTCTTGTAGAGACGTCGCTCCTATGTTTATATGCAATGGTTGGTCACAGATTCAGAAAGCAACAAGTATTTTTGATTTATTTTAAACTGCTTGCCTCACTATTTTTAACTTTATTTGTACGTATTCACGTAACAACATTATAAAAATTCCCATACAATGTTTTCTGTACGGCAAAGAAAACGATTTCTTTGACGCTGTTTGGTTTACAGCAACACAGTGTGGCTTTAACTCAAAGAGAAGGTTACATAAACATAAGTTTGCTATTAATAAATGTTTTCTTTATACTTTTTTTGTTCTGTGACAGTATTGCCTTCCATTACAGCAAGGAAATAAACATTCTTCGAGCTGCTTTTGTTCACAGTAAAGACATATAACTTCGTACAAAAGGTAACGTTTTAGCGATATTAAAGCTTTCCTGTCGTACATTGTAGTTTTCATTACATAACTGCTGTCTCGGCGCAAACATTTCTAAACCAGTATATTCCGCAGTTGCGAAACTGCAGCTGAGCAAATGTACAGTCCTCCTACAGATGCAACGTCATTCTGAAGTGCAGTGATTCTCCAAATCACTAACCTCATTTCTTCCCAATAGGGGACATTGTATTCTAACCGATGTTACTACTCACATTACCATTGCGGCAACAAATGATGTACTGCGGAAAAGAAAGCGTTTTTACAGTGGAGAAACAGCAATGTTTAATCTGTATAAATGGCTATTTTATTAAAATCGTTAAAAGCAAGATGTACATTCCTTATCCGTACGGTAATTGACTGAGGAGAAATGCAGAGTATTGTTCCCAATTTTTATGAATTTGGAATATATAACGTGACGTATTTAAAAATTATTTTAGAAATACTATAAAATGTTCAATTTTAAGGACGACTTCAGAAATAGTATAACCTTATAAGTGAAATTTCAATACTGTATTTTTTTAAGCTTTGGCCAACATTCGTACATAACCGCACACACAAACAAACAACACACACACTGTGTTTGTGTGTGAGAGAAAGAGAGAGAAGATTAAAATAAATATGGATTTAGTTACAAAAAGGTTGAGGTTTTTACTCTCCCCCTAAAAAAAAAAAACATTAAGTCGGCTCCTGAGAACAATTTTATGCTCGAGAAAAATGCCCGTCTGTATGAGCTGGTAGGTCCGTCGTTTATTCAACCGTTCGAAAACAACCTCTGAATAACAAAACCCTTATGTGTAATTCTATATATTTTAAAACTAAAACCAAATAATGAATATACAGTAACGCTGGCAGCGAAATTTGAAAATTAGTTTTTAGCGTCTAGTGCCACTGAGCTTAACTAAAATTTTCTGGGGCGATAAAATGTGTCATTATGGACGTTCGAAACGTTATTTTCCTTCAGTTAAGGGTGCAGACGTAACGCCCGACACCGTTTAACCAGTGCATAACGTAACATAGCGAAAGAGTCACGTATCATTTACAACAATACTTGTATCGGCTGTTAACGGTAACGTGGCCACATTTGAGAAACTAGTTACTTTTTTCCTATCAGCCACTTTTTTTTAACTTTCAACAACTTTTTAAAATTAATATTGCCATGTAAATAATAAACACAGTGTATATATTCACCAAACTCGAGAGTTTACGTCTAAGTCTATAATAAAATATATTTATCGACTATTAGGTATTCCAAGTGAGAGTGCTTCAAAAAGTGCTCACTTTACCGTGAATAGCCTATAACGAAATATCCTCCACATTGTTATGGGGAACAAAATACCAAGGTCGCCTTACTGTGTAGTTTGGTCAGAGCCGTTCCTAGCGAAAGCGAGTACAGGTGTAAGGACTTTTACGAGGTCCTTCCCTTCCAAACTAGTCAATCTCCCCTCCCCACAACGCAATCACCTTTCGAACAATATACACATCGCTCACGCCTTACATTTTACATTTTATAAATAAGCATGTTAAAATATATTTATTTTATCGTGAAATATATAATCAAAACAAACGATCGCTAAATATTTTAATTTATTATTTTATATTCTTCTTTTTTAAAGGCGCGATGCCCTCCAATCACTAGGCCCTGTGCGGCCGCACCAAGGAGGTTATATTCAGTACAATATACCACCTCCTTGGAACGCATCTGTCGCACACACAGACCAAAGAAGAGGTAGACCGCTTGTTCGTCTTCTGCGCGTGTACCCGACGTTCACCTACCCCAAAGGAACACAACTTTCAAAGTCACATGTTCAATAGTGATGACCGTGTTCATTTATATCTTAACTTTCAAAAGACAGGCACTTTAAAAATATGAATAAACTACTTTCACCAATTTTAATTGAATCAAACTGCATTCCAAATTGGTCTGAGGAAGTACACAGACATCTCAGAGCAAGTGTTCTAACCTCAAATTCAATCCACGCCGTTTTTGCTAGTCAAATTGGGACACGGAGACTGGTTGTGCGCAGCCTGCGAGATCGATCTACCTCGTCTTTAGTCTATGGTCGCACACCGCTAAGGACGGCCTGCATATGGTTTAAAAATCAACAGAAGTTTAAAAACTTGAATCTCTGTTTCGTGCATCATTTACCTGTAGCTATACACAGCAGAGATAAAGCGCGCATTGTAGAACTTATCTGCTAAGTCTTTCACACTTGCTTATTGAAAGTCCCGAATGGGTAAGAATGTAGATATTTATAGGCTTTATCTTCAAAAATAAAGCAATTAACCAAACAACAATAGGTTGATAAAGTTACAGATAATGTGTTATGAAAATGTTTCAAACACTTTCGTTAGTATCTTTGAGACATTTTTCAAAGAGAGTCAAGTGGTTAAACAAATAACTTTTTGATAATAACAGTTACACTTAATTGTACCCTTCACGTTCTGTAAATAAACCTGTTTAGGGTTTTACCACTTTTAACGAAACATGTCCCATATATATAAGTGCATCCAACTACAAAGATGGAGGAAATATAATTGGCATGCTCTCATGTAAACTAATATTGAATTTTTGCATTTGAGGATTGCTGTATATATTTTTTTGTTAAACTATTTTCATTAAGTTTATATTAGCCATGCATGCCATGCATAATTTTTCTAACGTTATTTTTATGTATTGTATATTATGCATGATTTTTTTTGTAGAACGCCTACTGCTAAGAAATACTGGGACAGGTTTACCATAACAATTGTATACAGATGAACTTATAAGTTCCAATACAGCCGGACAAGCGTGTAGGACGAAGAAATAATATTGCCCCCATCAGACACACTGGCAACATTGAGCAAGTCCGTGGCTATCAATGAAGTTAGCAACGAACGTTCAGATGAACCATTGCTCTGCAGATGAGATTGTCCATAGTAGGTTAGGCTTTTAGACAGTCTGTGCAAGATGGATTACGAAACAACTCACCGAAAACACAAGCACATTCATTTGGCCGTTTGTTAACACTCACTGCACCACTATGCTACCAAAGAGAGGAAGTTTTTCTTTCGAAAACAGTGGTCACTGAATACGAAACGTGGATCCGTCACTTTCAACTAGCAAGCAAATGCCGAGTATGTAATAAAAATAATTTGCACCCTTCATTCAAAAAGACATTAAAGATTCAACTCCACGAAGGGAAAGTGAAGTTCACACTCTTCGTACAGCACGCAGAACAAAAACTGCGACATCTCGCACACACTGCGTCCGCACTGTTTAAACACCAGGGCGAACCGGGTTCAATCCCCGGCCGGGCCACTCCCGGATTTACGCAAGTGGGAATCGTGCCCGGACGATATCGCTGGTCGGCGGGTTTTCTTGGGGACATCTCGTTTTCCCCACCCTTGCACTCCGGTGTTGCTCCATTCTCACCTCATTTCGCCCTCATCGGCTCTCAAGACCTCATGTTAAGAGTCGCCCAAACCTCTCACTCACTGAGCTGAGGAAGAACTAAGATTGCGACGCTGCCATGCGAATGAAATGTGGCTTCGCTTCTTTGCGGAAGATCTTGCAAATGAGAGATGCTCGATCTGCATAACAAACAATTGTAGACCTATCGTGATGTTGCGAAGTGCAAATATGTGAAGAAAATACTCAAAAGGACCGTTTAAGGATGGAGCTAATTCAGCGCCCCTGCAAGTTCAGGCTAAATCTTCTTGGCACTCCTATTTCTTGGCAGTAAAACGAGGATCGCAAAAGAATATGACTGGCATACTAAAGGATAGAATGTGTGCCCCCTTTTTATTGCGCTTTTGAATGAGCGAGGCAGTCAGTAGTGCCTTCATTTTGAGGCGAGCCAATTAAATTAATATTTCAACACTGGCGCCCGATTTAATCGACCACGTTAGATGTAATTTGAGCAAGGATTTTTTTTAATGGGATTATCTCAGGAGCGAACGTCAACACGTGAGCTATTTATATTTTTAAGCCATTTAATTTTCCGTATAGCATTGCAGTAGTCCTCAGTTGGCTGCTATACTGATGTCCGAATTTTTAAGCTAGTTCAAATAAAAGACGTTGTTGTCGATATAGCTTATCCAAATACTTCCAAATATCCAACGTTTTATGTGGTAATCGAAGATTTTAATTATAGAAACGTGTATTTAAAAACTAATTTCTAAGAAGAAACTTTTTCTTTCATTTTGATATAGCCAGTCGAGTAGTTCCCAAAATACGATGCAAGCCTATTACAATATTTTTTTTGAGGCGGTACTATTCAAAATGGGGGACAATTGAAGCTATTACTTAGTGAATTTAATACACACGATAGGAAAATAAAGTACACAAATATTTAAATTAGTGTGGTGATACTTGATATATGACAAACAGTACCAAATAAATAGCAATGTGAGTTTCAAATAAGGGACTGACATAAAAGTGTTTAGATGGCCATCCTATTAGTAATGTGGTGCAAATTTGTTGAAAATTTACTAAGATATAACGATTAAGTATACATTTTATATAATATAGGGCAACCATTGATAACAAAGGCAAGTATCTGATCTGCTAAAAACATCATGCGAAACCTCACGTCCCATTTGGAACACCAGCCCACCATTGCAAATGACATTACCAGCCCACCAGTACACTAATGCTTCCTGGAGGGAATCACACACCTACTGTCGCCAGAAACAAACTGTAAGATTACCAGTACATGTTGTTTACAGTACGTGTTAAGGCTGTGGCGGAGTGTTGCTCCATCACATATGTTGTTGTGGAAGTGTGGTGGTAATATCTGTGTTGCATTTCCAGCTATGCCTTTGTGTCCCCTCCTTCGGGTGCGAGCGCTCGACTGCTGTCATTGCTTCTGCCTGCAAGGCATCACTGTTCGTCTGGTTGCAGTGCAAAGTGGCCCCCACCAGTGTAAATTAATGTTGATTGGTTGAGATTGATTAGTTTGTGCCTTTGTCTACTATCGGTGGTCATTACGGAGCTCGCTGAAGCCGGGCTTGACTTCTATAGAGAGAGAGAGGAGTGCGCGGGAGGGGCCGCTAACCAGTATATCTGGGAGATCGAGGAGACGTGTCGGACCTCGGAAGCTGCCTACCATCAGCCTTCACTCCTTGACCAGCTGATTCGCCATCATGCCTGCTAGGTCCTGGATGTCCCGCCCGAGCTTGGAACTCGCCAAAAGAAGACCGACGGACTATTTTGCAGGAGGTTGGAAGAGGGTGGCTGCCCGGTCAAGCTTCCCCGCCTTCCCCCACGACGTGGAGACCCCGATGTCAGNCATAAAAGCCTATACTTGACACACCAGTTGATGGCGAATGGATACATAAACGAAAAGGCAGGCGATTGTCAACTGTCAAGAATGTGGCCTTCTTATATGATACACAGTATATCAGCGCAGAAGAGTGAAGATGGAGTAGGTGCCAGGACTGAACTGTCCAGTTTGCCAATGCACTCGACGAGAAGCAGGGGGGCCCTCCATTCAATAGCTGCTGTCAATATTATTGTGCTGGTTCACCTGTACAGAAATATTGACAGCAGTTCAACCTCAAGGTCACTTGCGCTCACAGCCCCACCCCTTTTTCTTCTAGATTTTCAGCTCCATATTAAAAAGAGCATGGACTCTGTACCTGCTGTCTCCTATAGCATTTTCAATAATGCATGCATAAGTTTTGAACTTCTTTCCTGTCGAGAGGGTATTTACGGTGCCTATGCAGGTTTTCCCCCCTACCCCTTCTTAGCTTTGGCCTGAGCTATAGGTACACTTAAGGATGCCGTTCATGGCCCCAATTGTGGCCATGGCTGCGTTAATCCCTCTCTGCCGCGGTGCACGCCTCCTTGCATGAAATTCCCTCTCCTGTAGGCGTATGGGGCCTAGCCCTGAGACGCACTTAACTCCCGTCCCTACCTCGGACGTACACTTAATACTTAGCAATAGGGTAGGTAAAAAAAAATTAGATCGAGGAGACACCAACTGTACTGGTTAAACCTAGTTTTAACCAAGGCTGGCAACAGTCCTGGTAAATTGGGTGCCAGAAACGTGTACTAATAACTTGCCATTTTTTCACAAACGCCACACGATGAAATGACCGGAGAATAAGAGCGAGGCCGGACCCTGACTTGCAGCACCGTAAGGGCTGATGATGAACAAGCTGGGTTGTCGATGAGCAGCGACTCGGGTTGTACGGACTCACCGACGCACTACACGCGAGTTTAACCAGCCACTTGCAAACAACACTACAACATGTTCTACAGACACCATAACACTACAACACGCCAGTCGGGAGACTGGTGGGGAGCTTCACTCCCTCGCCGATAACACCTACACATGAATTTACTAAGATAGCAACAGTGGTTAACAGCTATAAATACGGGTCCGGGGCCCAGCTAAATCACACACACAGCAGCCCGTCGCCGGCTCAATGATTTGACCCAAGTGTGTCAAGCTGCATTTTTGTTGCAAACCCATTAAACGAGTTATGGGAACTTTGGTTCCTGGTCTCGTGACAGCACGGCCTTTCGGGGGCACATCAGAGATCAGCGGTGGATTGAGGAGGGGACAGGTCCAGAGGCAGCACTCGTTGGAGAAGGAAGTGTTCACTGAGGCTTCGAGGAGAAGAAGTGTTTTAGCATTTATGAGTACCGTAATACCGCGATTGCACAATTAAGTAACTTTTTAAAGACGAAATTGAAAGGAATAACTGTTTCCCCAATTTCTCTCCTTGTAAACACATAAATAAAAATGATATATTGAGGTTAAACAAAGTGTCAGTCACCCGCCCCTCCCTAGTCACGTCTCCGGCAGAGGGGAGAGGTCAGGAGGCGCGGACTTGTACGAAAGCGCACACCACGACAACGAAGTGTAGGTACATTATAGCCACACAACACTGATAGCTCCAGTTAATAATATAACCTGTTTGCAACCAGCGAAATGGACGGCCCCGGTGCTGCCATTAAGGTCCCTGCAACACCTGCGCAAATGACTGCGACCGACGTCAATGCGCAGTCTGAATCAAAAACGCTCAAAAGAGCTCATGAAGTCGCGCCTCCTCAGGGCAGTCACCAGCCCCCACAGGGTAGCCAACAAAAGAAGGTGCAAATTATGCCCTTCACGCTGTATTTAAACAAAGAACACAAGTACCCCGCGCTAAAAAAAAAGCTTGTGTCGGTGCAGACAGAATTCGCGTGCATACGTCTTCAATCACAAACTACTCGACCGCGGTGAACACAGTAAAAGCCATGGGCTATGGACACAGCCTGCTCCGCCAGGCTGACGAGATTCCTGTAAAGCTAGTCGTTTGCAGGATACAAGCCGACATTCCACTGGAATTCCTCCATGAGAAGTTTCAAAAGGCGGGCATGCCAGTCCAGCGATGCTGGTTCATAACAGATAGAAACAGGCGTGCCATAAAAAAATTGGCTGTTGAATTGCCACATGGCACAAACATTGCAACCGTACCTGGAACTGAAAACATTTGCTGGCCTCGCAATTAAAGTGGAAGAGTTCCACCACCCATCAGGCCCCGCGCAATGCTTACGCTGCCAGCGTTTGAACCACGACGGCAGCTGGATGCAACGCAGCTCCCAGGTTCAGATACTGCAGTGGCCCGCACCTGACGAAAGACTACGAAGTCGAAAATGACAGCAGCAAGGTCGAGTGTATAAACTGTGTCCAAAACCATTGCCCGAACTACAGGAGCTACCAGTCGTACACAACTGTGAAATGGAGCCGCCTAGCAACTAAAACTATAGTCCACGACAGCAATTCGCGAAAACTAACGCACTGCAGCCTGGCAAACCCAACCCGCGCCCTAGTAAACCCCTCAAGGGCCGCAATTGGCGACCCACAAACGCCACGAAATACTTTTGCGCCACTAAAACTCGTGCGCCTCAGCCCCAGCCAGTGGATCGCAAGCTCCCATGGAGATAACACCTGTGATGCCCGACCCTAATGCCATCATGCAAGAAGTTCAAACTGCTATTGGCAGCGACCACCAAGTTAGCCAGCACCCAGAGCTGACCTACACATTGCAGCCTCTCTGCAACCTGAAATTAATACTGACAAACAGCGAAATGCAAATGCGTGAAAAAATTACCGTGACTATTGCATTCACGCTTCAGTTGGTCAAGAATTTTGGCCATGCCGACAAATCAAAATAATGCAGCTACATTAAATAACTCTGAACGACACATACACTCAATTCTTTTCTGGAATGCACGAAGCCTTAGCTCAAAAAAGGACGAATATATAGACTTTGTCTCNCTTAGCTCAAAAAAGAACGAATTTATATATAGTCTATTTGTCTCGTCATAAAACTAAAATCGCGGCAATTAACGAGACACATTTTACACTCTACTGTTGGTTTTCTGTCCCTGGCTATGCCTTATATAGAAAGGACAGGCCTCAGGAGAGAGGAATGGATGGAGGAGTGGCAATTTTCATCCACAACTCTGTCGTTCATCACGAAGTAATGCTTCCAGATGTTTCAGTTATGGAAGCTGTAGGCATTGAACTAAAATTAGGCCAGCAACGTACTAAGTTACTAGAAATTTATGCCTCGTCTGGGCGCTCGCAAACACAGACTGACCTCCACTTGCTTTATATTAATGCAGGCCAAACCTTCCTCGCACTAGGCGACATAAATGCTAAACATCCAAATTTGAATTTCTGGAATAGAACATCCAATGGGATGCTCATGCAAAGGCATAAAGCTACTAGAAACTACCAAGTTATGGCCCCAATCGAGCCTACTTTTAACCCACCTCACCAGCCATAATTTACTTCCAGAAGAGCGGTTCGGGTTCCGACAAAAGCACTCGACAACACATCAACTTGTTCGAATAACTGAATATATAACAAATGCCTACAACTGGAAGGACTATGTTGTCGCGGTCTTTTTAGACTCTGAAAAGGCTTATGATCACGTATTTAATGCTGGCTTACTTTATAATTTATATGAATTAAAATTCCCCGATTGCTATATTAAATTATTAGACAGCTATTTAAAGCACATAACATTGTCTGTTCAATGCGAAGGGGCGAAATCAGACAGCAAAACTATATATGCTGGAGTGCCACAATGCTGTATTCTTGGCCTAGTATTATTTTTTTATGTATTTATATACATTACTTACCGAAGCCTGATCACCTACTGGTGTAATTCGTTGCTATACTGACGACACGGTCATATTCAGTCGCTCCCACGACCTCAGCTTAACAACACCAATGCTACAAACTGCTCTGATATCCTTTCAAGAGTATTACACAAAATTGTGCATTAAAATCAATGTCGGTAAAAGCAAGGCGATCGTTTTCACACGCAGGGCACTACCTCAAGCTGCCAATCGCCCGCAAATCACACTTTTTGGTGAACCTATACCCCACAAAGATGTTGTAAAATATCTAGATGTGCACACGGACCGAAAATTCACCTGGAAATCACACCTAAACGCCAAATGCGAAAGTGCAAACGGCAGGCTTTCTGCCCTATATCCTATACTTAATAGACGAAGTGCTATAACACGAAATACAGCAGTATTGCTTTACACAATACTTAAACGGCCTGTCATCACCTATGTTGCGGCCACATGGGCACATGCTGCTAAATCACATATTAAGAAACTGCAGATCGTACAAAATAAATGCCCATGAATTACCACAGATGCACTTAGATACTGTCCCATTACAAATCTGCATAATTAACTAAAAATTTAAAGATAAAATGAGCACTTCGTCAAAATAGTGGAAAAATTCTACAACGACTGTGCCACTAACGCCAACCCGAAAATATCTAGTCTCGGGATTAGGACCCCGACGAGACTCAGAAATACAAGTCACCAAAGAACATATTGGCTCACAAACCGCCTTAAATTGCTAAAGCTTGGAATGCAGGCCCTCAGCCATGCACGTGATTGTAATAAACATCGGGAAGCCCGTATAACTGCATCTTATCAATACACCTACTACACTCATCCGCCCAAAAAAAAATTTCGGAACACTGTGTGATTACAGAACAAGGCAAAGCATGCACTGCACAGGGCTCATGGTAAATCTGTAAAAAAATTATTGGGTGGAGACACATGTCAGGTACTTAGGGTTTCTGATTTCTGAGGGTACTCTTATGACAGATCCTGACAAGGTATGGCCGATAAAATCCTTTCTCGTGTCTTAGAATTTAAAAGGGATGAGACTTTTTTTGGGTATGGTAGGTTGCTATGCTAAGTTTACTCTTGATTTCACTACCACAGCAGAAACGTTGAATCACCTGTAATGGAAGAATGTGAAGATTAGTTGAGGCCCAGAGTAAAGAAACCTTTATGTTTGTTGAAGGATAAACTTTCTTCACCACCTGTTTTGACACTGCCCAATTTTTCGGAAAAAGATTAGTTTGCATGTTGATGCCAGTTCGGTTGCTGTGGGTACTGTCGCATTCGCCAGTAGGTTGTTCACCAAAGCAGGACAAAATTACACAGCATATGAAAAGGAATGTTCGGCTTGCTTTGTTGGCATGGAAAAATTTGCAGGTACTGTAGAAAACACCATGTTTCATCTCTTTATCAATAATCAAGCTCTGAGTTGTTTATTAACATCTAATAAACCTGCAGGTCTGTTAGAGAGGTGGTTAGTGAGACTGACACGATTTAAATTTGATATACGTCATGTAAAAGGCACGAAAAATGTGGTAGCTGGGTTTTATCTCATATGTTGAATGAGGAAGAGTTTGAACAAAAGGAAAGTGAGAGTAGAAATGGGATGGAGAAGATAGAGTATGGGGATGAGGATGAAGAGTTTTAACACACTATGAAACGTACCCCTTGGGTTGCCCCAGGAGACTAGAGACTCACCCACACATTACATATGACATTAATTAGCACACTTGCACATAACAGACCAACTTGTCAGACATACATCACGACACGGACAATCACTCTAGCCGAGATGCTGGAGGTGAGCTTCACTCCCCCACCAAACACAAAAACACGTAAATTCCATTTAAAATAGG
Organism: Clitarchus hookeri; assembly: GCA_002778355.1. NCBI lineage: Eukaryota > Metazoa > Arthropoda > Insecta > Phasmatodea > Phasmatidae > Clitarchus > Clitarchus hookeri. The sequence continues at coordinate 657,549 of NQII01002261.1, read as the reverse complement.
TAACACCAATAAACAGCCTTAATACGGATCCGGTGACCAACAAAACACAGCTACGCGGCACCCCGCCACCCACCCAAGGATTTGAGCATGTGTCGGGGTGTATTTGTATTACAAACACCCTGTGAATTATGTGAGTCTATGCTCCCGGTCTCAAGACACCAAGGCCACTCGGTGGTGTATGAGGGTTCGGCGGCATGAATGCGACGCGACCGGCCTCTTGAGACACCTAGTTGCAACTGGATTTGGCAAGCTCGCGAGGCCGCAGACTATAGCAGCACTCGGCTCGCCTGGAACTACTTTCTGCGTAGTTAAAACCTGCACACTCAATTTAAAGCATACTTGCATTAATAATATAAAAAACACACAATGCCATTATGGAAACATAACACTTGCAATTTGATCTGGATGGTACGAAATGAGGGTGAAATAATGTGGATGAAAATCCCGTTAATTTCAAGATTCAATGGAATAAAATACTGGAAATTATTTGTAGGGGTGTTTCTCATTGTATTTTCTTTACTTGAAAAAATATTTTTGCAATTTGCACTGCAAATTCGCATGCTGAAATTTTCATATCTTGCCCCACCTGGACAGCCCGCCGGGGGGGTGGGGGGAGGGGGGAAGCGGTAGGGAGTTGATAGGATGTAACGTTCCACTGCCTTACACTGCACTGCCACACAATCAAACACACGGCTCTGCACTACACATCGGCATTCCACAGTGCACACTGGTCACATGTTGGTGCTGGTTGACGTGGTGCAGTTGAGGTGGATGATGCGCGGTATGGCAAACATGCATGCGACGCGACGGACCCCTTGAGACACTTAGAGGAGACTGGATTTGGAAAGCTCGCGAATCAACGGACTATGGCAGCACTCGGCTCGCCTGGAACTACTTTCTGCATAGTTAAAATGTGCAAAAACAATTTAAAACAAACATTTGCCAGAAAAATAATATAAAAAATTACACTATATCATTTTGGATACATAACACTTCAGTTTGACCATGATGGCACAAAATTAGGGTGAAACAATGTGGATGACAAAAGACGTTAATTTCAAGATTTAATGGAATAAAATACTGGAAATTGCTTGTAGGGGTGTCTCTTAATGTCCACACTCTCAGTGTGTGTTTTATTTACTTGAATAAATCTTTTCGGAATTTTCCCTACAAATTCCCATGCTGAGCATTTCGTACCTCGCCCCACCCATACAGTGTGACATCTTAAAGTTACCTGAGCGGTCGAGGATAGTAATGCGGACATCGTCCGGCGACTATGTTAAGAAAAGTCAGAATATTACACAAACCTATTCCTATTTATATAATGGGCGCCAGTTCACTTGGTGAATACGAAGTCACAGTTCTCAGGATCGTGGGCCGAACGACCATGTGGCTGTATCCCTTGACACCCATAAAACCAATTTACAGGAAAACTTAAAATATAACAGGGGTATTCAGCCTCCCCCACACCTTAGTATTACCTTTTACCTTACAAATGAAGAATGCCTCCTTGCGGCTTCGATGACTTCCTGGATAGGGCCAGGACTCTAAATACAACGCCAAGTGAGAACTCACAAGTTTCGGTTAACTCAAGTAAATTTTATTGCCGAATAGTGTACACAGTTACATGTACGCACTGCAAATTAAAGCGGACCTGACTCACAAGGCCTGCCAGTGGCCGTTACTGTACAAAAAGGCTAAGAATGGTGCGAAAACTTACAAGAGTAATTAAACCTCCGGGGTCGGTAAATTGTGCTAACGGAGGGGTACTGCGAACGCACAGAAGACTGTAGTAAACTAAATAAAAGTTCCAGTAAGTTATGTTAACCTATTGAAGTTAAGTGTTCAGAAAAAAGTATGAAAGTCCTCAGCGAGGCGACACACGTGTAACACCTAAGACCCGTGGAATCAGACTGCCGGAGATGGCGATGGTGAGCGACGTCCTTGCCAATAGCTTGCTCCACTCTGCGAGGTAATTTAATTAACTGACCTCATTAACATAGAACATAAAACATATACACGTAAAACACTGAAATATTCTGAGTGAATTTTCTTAATCCTGTAGAGAATTAAGAGTTCTTAATTAAGCACTAATTTAAATACAAATCATTATTATGTGGTGCCTTGCAGAGCACGTGGGAAATTAAGGTCTGTTAAGTTTTGGGGCACTCTACGACCGGAATGGTCAGGTTGAAAGAAAGACTAATTATTTCCAATGTCACTAATTGGCTTGATTAGACACACAATTGCACTCGGAAAATTATATAGAACCCTTCAAATACCTTAGCCTTGCTACTCTAGACCTCATTAAATATGGACATAGCGTGCATTTGTTATGCGATTACTTCGCAATTCCTTAAGGGTGAATTTCACGAACATTTGCCAGTGGGCGATAAATTCTAATGCTATTTAATACACATTCCAACACTTGATTACTATCCTTATCACACATATCTCTCTAGGGACACCACAGGCACTATGTTGGATCACTCGGTATCGGGCCATGACCCATTCCCAAGTGAACGTTGCGGACATGCATCGGGACGTACGACGTATCTTTTCCGCGGGACAAACTTGTGCAATGACTGTGGGCCGATGGCGTGATGACAGTGGCCGTGCCAGACCATGCAGGAGTAGTACATGTCTCTCTGGGGAGGTGGTGGGACGTTGTGTTGCACTGCCTTACACTGCACTGCCCTACACTCATGCACACGACTCTGCACTACGCTTCGGCTTTCTGCTATGTACACTGGTCACACAGTGGTGCTGGTTGATGCAGTGCAGTTGAGGCAGAGGATGCGCGGTGTGGCAAACGGTTTTAGAGGGGGGGACATCGTCCTGCATCAGTTATATGTTGTAGACGAGAGATGATACATGTGTAATTATTAGAATTATAAGCAGACTATATTAAATTTTGAAATCTTAATTTATTTAGTAATTTATAGTTTTTGCATGATTGGTAGACTAGATGTGCATGGAAAAATTATGTGAATCTGGATATGGAGAAGAGTCTCAGTACTCTGGAGAATATACACAGAGGTGACAAAAGTCATAGTCTAGCAATATGCAAATATACAGATAGCAGTAGTATCGCGTAAAAAATGTATAAAAGGGCAGTGCATTGGTTGGGCTTTCATTTGTAGTCAAGTGAATCATTTGAAAAGGTTTCTGATGTGATTATGGCCGCACGACGGGAATTAACAGACTTTGAACGCGGAATGGTAGTTGGAACTAGACAAATGGAACATTCCATTTCGGAAATGGTTAGGGAATTCAACATTTCGAGATCCACAGTGTCAAGAGTGTGCCGAGAATACATAATTTCAGGCATAACATCCCACCATGGACAACACAGTGGCCGACCACCTGCATTTAATGACCGAGACCAACGACGTGTGCGCAGAATGGTCAGTGTTAACAGACAAGCAACACTGCGTGAAATAACCGCAGGAATCAATGTGGGATGTACGATGGACGTGTCCGTTAGGACAGTGCGGTGAACTTTGGCTGTACTGGGCTGTGCCAGCAGAAGGCCGATTCGAGTGCCTTAACTAACAGCACGACATCGCCTGAAGCGCCTCTCCTGGTCTCGTGACCATATCGGTTGGACCCTAGACGACTGAAAAACCGTGGCTTGGTCAGATGAGTCCCGATTTCTGTTGTTAAGAGCTGATAGTAGGGCTTGAGTCTGGCGCAGACCCTATGAATCCATGGACCCAAGTTGTCAAAAAGGAACTGTGCAAGTTGGTGGTGGCTCCATAATGGTGTGGGCTATTTTTACATGGAATGAACTGAGCTCTCTGGTCCAACTGAACCGATCATTGGCTGGAAAGGGTTATGTTCAGCTACTTGGAGACCACTTGCAGCCATTCATGGACTTCATGTACCCAAACAACGATGGAATATTTATGGATGACAATGCACTATGTCACCGGGCCACAACTGTTCGCGATTGGTTTGAACGACATTGTGGACAATTCCAGCGAATGATTTGGCCACCAAGATCGCCCGTCATGAAACCCATCGAACATTTATGGGACATAATCGAGAAGTCAGTTCGTGCACAAACTCCTGCACCGGCAACACTTTCGCAATTATGGACGTCTATAGAGGCAGTATGGCTCAATATTTCTGCCCGGGACTTCAAACAACTTGTTGAGTCCATGCCACGTCGAGTTGCTGCATTTCGCCGGGCAAAAAGAGGTCCGACACGATATTAGGAGGTATCCCATGACTTTTGTCGCCTCAGGTAGATCACCCTTGTGTAGTAGCAATATTTAGGAAGTGCACTTGGTGTGGTATATTCATGACTCAGATCTCAAGGGTCCAGATCAACCACATGGTTTTTTGTAGGTGTTACATCTGTGGTGCATGTAGGTTCACCATTTTTCTTAGAACCTAAGAAATGAGGGGATGTTTGCTATTTTGTATTTTTTCTTTAGTTATACCATCATAAGATATATACCATAATGCCCGTAATAATTGTATTAATTAGTGATCGCATAATAATTTCATGATGATATGCAAGACTTGCTATCAGTATTTATATCAAGATGAAACATTTAAGCGTAATATATACAGCCAGTATTCACCACAGCCAATAACCTCTAAGAAGGAAAAAGTGATCAGCAGCCCCCAGCTACAAATTTAATTCAAACAAAAAATTTTGGATCAAAAAGTAAAAATTCAGTTTCGTTGCAAATGGCCAATTTTGTGCACCAAACAAAGCATGCATCATTCAGCGCCGCTATTACTGGGCAGGAAGCAAACACCACCCTCACCAACATTCCTGAGCAAGGGGTCATAGTGGCGCATGACCCAGGCGTGTGCCAGTGTAGTGACCACCATGCACCCCCCCTCTCTGAGGTATTGAACACTTCCCCACCCCCTACCTTCATCAAGGTTGTGAAGAGAGTCGTGCCAACAACCGCGGAATAAACAACACTTCACCATGACAACCACAATGAGCCACGTGGCCGAAACTACGCTGGGTGCTTATAAATTACATTGGCACACTAGCAACAGAAAATTACGACCTTTTTGCCTGAAGTGCGTGCGTCCATTAACAGAATTGAATCCTTTCCGGGATTCTAAATTTCCGTGCCAGGAAATAACTAACGCATGGTGACTCTCAGAAGACATTATAAGTAATAATAGGGAACGAATCGATAATGCCTGTAGCAGTACCTCTGATGGCAAACGAGTGTCATTGTGCACTGAGTGCAATAAACTGCGAGCGGTCCGAGGAAACGTCGGCCTCGTAAACAGACGCGCGTGCCAGTGTACACTCGTACAGCAAACGGAACAATTTTTGGAAAATTCTCTATTAACTAATTTTTGCAATCGACGATGCGAGAAACATTTCTTATGTTTAGGACTTCGACACGGGACAAAACTGTGTGTAATTTGCCACAGAAATTACCACTCTTTGTGTCTCACATATATAGCGTGCAACCACAGATAACCACATCCGAATTCTGTGCGACAAATGTAAACAAACAGTGCTACCAACCAAGTGGGACGTGGTAAACAACATCTCGGGACGTTTCGGGTGCGAGCAGTGCGCGAATGTACCGCGAGTAACAGTTCCATGCCCCCCTCACTGAGGGCCGTGTAACAGCCATTAACACAGCCCACTAGCGCATTCAACAGATGTGGACGGAGCTGCAGTACCATAGGGAAACCCATTGGTGCCACACATCACCCCTGGCTTTGTGTGGCCCCTGCCACACCAGATGGCCAGTACAACAACAGCACCAGTTGTGACACCAACAACAGGGATGGGCACGACACCAGTCTAATTCCAGTCGCTGCCTACCTTCGCGGGAAATCCCAACAAGGACCCACAGGCATTCCTGAGCGACTGTAAAGGACGATTGGGCAGGTACGGTGTTTGTGAACCAGAGTGGCCTAGCTGCATAGGAGGCCAATTGTCAGGTGAGGTACACACATGGTGGCGGTCCATTAAGCACTATGATATGCAATGGATCTAATTCCAAAGTGCTTTCCAAAGGCACTTTAAAAACACTTTTTAATCATTACAGGCACAAAGATATGCCGTTTTAGAAGCAGAGGGTGATTTTGTATCACTAACAGCATTTGTCACCCGTAAAGACAATTTCATCAGACATTTTCACCCACAGATACGAGACACAGAAATGTTGGAAGTAATAGCATCAACAGTAAAAGGCGAATTCAAATTGGCCCTGGCACCACTTATACACAGCAATGTGGATCAGTTCATGAGATCCACAGCCTTGCTAGACCAGGCCAATAACGAAAAGAAAGTGGACCGCAGGGAACAGGATAGGCCATACATACCAACCATGGCCTCGTGACCACAATACAGGGAACAGAAATGTACAGCCATCAGCTGGACACAGCACGAAATGAGTGAGCCGAACAACTTACAAGGACACTGGGGATAGCCGACTTGCTACAACTGTAACAGCTGGCCCAAACGCAGCAGCTGAAGCCACGCAGGTGGGAGTAATTAGAAGGGAACACCCCCCTTTTCAATTCAGGTATTGTCCAGACCAACAATACCACTGGCATAGCGAATGCCCTACCCACAGAAAGCAACTGGAGGAAGTAAACAATGGCAGGAAACCACCATTGGAAAACAAGCTGGTGAGGGAGGCAAGCTGGACGCTCACTGCCACCCGGGCCAAAACAAGAGCATGCAACACCGACACGTCAACAAATCAAACCACGAATTGTGTTACACCAAATACAAAGGGGACACAGAGGATGATAATGATACCAGTTACCCTGAATAGCATCCAGTGTTTAGCTCTAGTGGACACAGCAGCATCACATATTTTCGTGAGAGCGGTGTTCGCAAACGAGGAAGTGATCATGCCTGCAAAACAAACTGTACATTTAGCCACACACCAACATACAGGGCAAACCCTCGGAGAAGTCACAGTCATTGTCAGAATTAGGGATGTAGAAACAACCACTGCAGTTCTAGTGTCGGCGGACCTGAGGGAAGACGCCATACTAGGTATACCCTGCACAGAACAAAATACCATAGTAGAGCCAGCGTCCCGCAGGATCCATTTAAGCCAAAAAGAACAGCGCACAGTTTACGAACTTGAAAAGCGGACCACTAATTGTACTTCAATCATGCAGTTGGACAAATTGGGCCACGAAGTGTCAGAAGCATACAGGGAGATTGTACAGAAAATCCTTCAGGAAAGACCGTACGTGTTTGCAGATGCAGATTCCCTAAGGCGAACAGCTATTGCCGAACACGCAATCCCATTGGAACATGACTGCCCGCTTTTCGCAGAACCATGCAGCTACCAACCACACCAGTTTGCCATAATCAAAGAGCAGATTAAGGAGATGTTAGCCGAAGGCGTCAGCGAGCCCACGCACAGCAAGAACAACAGCGCAATCATGTTAGCGCCGAAGAAAGATGGAACGTGGCACTTCTTTCACTCCTTAATTTGATTACACCCGGCGCACCACCACCACCATACAACAGTGTTAAGGATGCATTACACACACTAGCAAAAGAGAAGTTCATGGCTTTACTTAACTTGCACAGCGGCTACTGGCAGGTCCCAATTAAGCCAGAAAACCGTCACGAGCGTTCACCGCCCCCATGATAGGTGATGCTTCCAGTCCTGTGCTATGCCTTTCGGGCTAAAATGTGCACCCGCCAACTTCGAGGCGATTATGGTACAAGTGCTTGATGGTTATGTAGGGGATTTTATCCTCTCATACCTGGACGATGTGATCATCTGTTCGGAGGGCTGGAAATACCATGTAAGACACATGTCATTGGTACTAGAGCGCCCGGCAATAAATAAGTTAATGTATGTAAACAGGAAGTGCCACATGTGGAAACCATGCATTCAGTTCCTTTGTCACCTAGTGGACGAACACAGCATTAGGCCAACACCAGAACAACTGTCACTTATAGATCAACATGAGGCACCCAGGACACGCAAAGAGCTCAGGAAGTTCTTCGGGTTCGTCAACTGGCTAAAGGAAAACATTAGGTACTTCGTAACAATAACAGCGCCCCTGACAGACACTCTGTCCCCGAACCGTAAGTTCCAGTAGAACAATGAATGCGAAAGCTGCTTCCAAGAACTGAAGAGCAGATTCCGGCAGTGTACAACACTCGCATGCCACAACCCCAGTAGGCACCTATACCTACAAACAGACGCCAGTGAGAAGGACATAGGTGCCATGCTATTCCAGTTAGGAGACAACAATGAGTGCCAAATCATCGAATATAGCAACACCAAGTTTGGTTTGACTGAGGGTCGATACGATGTGAACGAGAGAGAATGTTTGGCAGTGGTTTGGGTGGTGAAGCGTTATAGGGCGTACCTTGATTACCAGCGCTTTACCCTACGAAACGACTACGACTCTGGCTTCACTCCATGAGGGAAGCCAGGAGCAAACCCGCCCAGTGGGCATTCTTGTTACAATCGTACGACTTTATTGTGCAACATGTCCCCAGATCAGAGAATCAACTGGCCGATGAACTGTCCAGGGCACCAGGCCCCGAGGTAGCAGTCGACATGGACGATTGGGACGTCTTGCTACCCCCCACTACCACCACCACCACATCAATAGGCAACGAGTAGGCAACCTGCAACGCCATAGACACCACACCGAACATGGAACCCAGGCTCGATGAACTCAAGACCTTGGTGAACAACATACAACATCAATGTGCACAAACACAGGCCAAGAAGGCGGAAATCATACTTGGAGATGGTGAGTGGTGGCACATCCGGGACACACACATCGAGAACTGTCTGCAGTATCCCTATGTGACCTGGTGCCCTATGTGCCAAAAGAAGCACGCGAACACGTGCTAAGTCACACCATCAGTAGTCATTTTTCTGGCCACCCAGGAGCAATCCACATGGCCAGGAATCTCCACCCACATTTCCTCTGGCCAGGAGCGAGCAGGGGCGTATGCAGGTACGTGAAGGAGTGTGTCCCCTGCAACCACTTCAAGAACAGGAGAACAGACGGGGTGACCCCAACAACAACTCAGGGTGCCAAAGCAACCATTCGAGACAGTGACCTTAGATATGATGGGCTCCTACCCCCGCATTTGAGTGATGGGTTTTCCAGACAGACTGATGCCTACCCAGTCTCCAGTGCACGGGCATGCACCATTGCACGAGCACTGGAAACTGAGTACTAGCCCCGCTGGGTGTACTCAAATACACTGCTCACCGACAACAGTACCCAGTTCACTGGGAGGTACTGACGTGAGCTGTGCACTCGATGTGGTAAGCCACCATACAACACCAATATACCACCCAAGATCAAACCCCATCAAGAAAAGAAATCAGGAGCTCAAGACCTAGTTACGCCTGAGAGTGGGGAAGGACCAAACAAGCTTTGCCAAACATTTACCTCCTGCCATATTCACAATAATATGACGAGTGAACCTTGCAACAGGTCCGACTCCAGCAGCGATCCTGCAGCATCGCGAGCTCATGCTACCTGGAGAATTTGCTGCATGCCAGAAAGAGGGCGCAGGCGAACCAGAAGACAGGACAGTCAGAAAACAGCGCAGGGAGGCAGAGTTATCAGCAGCTCGCGGAAACCAAGACCTCTTCATTGAGAAATGGCCACCACACGAGCACCATGAAACCAACACGCCAATCGCCGCCAGATGCGAAGCTTGGATAAGAAATCCCTGCAGCGACGGAAAAATTCTCTGGTGCCTCTTCTCCGCCATGATGCTTACCACCTCTTCTCAGCCACGATGGGTGGTGTCTCAATGCTCACAAGGGACATGGGGAGGAAGAAGTACCCACTGCTGCCAAGCACAACTACCAACACCACACGCATCACTACAGGCACAGAAGGGTCACTCTGCAGCATCGTGATGCCCGGCGTCATGGCGCTGGTCATCAGGGATGCTGCCGATGGGGAGCCACCATAGACACCTGTGGGACAGAGCTCCCCACAGGACAACTCTCTCTATGGCTCTGCTGTGGTGCCCTCAGCCGGACCACCAGCAGGGGAACTCACAGTGGAGAATGTCAGCCAAAGCGACATGGAGAGTGTAACTGGGTTTCACAGCCCTTCACCGGGGCCCTCTCCTTCTCCCTCGACATAACCTACTACACGCCGATGTCCATACCGCAGCAGCAACAGCCGCAAGGAGGAATCAGAGAAGGAGGGGTCCACCACCCATATCCCCTGCTCCAAGCTGCCGTGTCACCTCGATCACATCAAGTATTCATTTTTTGTGAAGATAGATTATTGTGAGTTTGATGTAGGGTGATATAAAATGAGTGAGCTTGGAGCTGAATTGTTAACCAGGGTCGTGCTGTATGGCTCTGGTGGTGGGAGACAGAACTGAACTTTCTGCCGTTAGATGACAACGATGTTTCTGGGACACATGAAAAAATAATGGACTAAAGATTAGGTACACAGCTTATTCGTATTTTGTGTATATACCCTACATTGAGCTACCCAAAACGAGCACAACTGACCATGTCCCATGGTCAACAATATTGAATGTGTTTGTTTATATCTTACTTTCTAAATGACAAGCACTATTATATTAATAAAATAATTTAACTAATTAGAATTTAATGAAATAATCATACTGCATTATAAATTGTAAGTGGAAGTCTTAAAAAATATATAAAAATCATCTCAAAGCACTTGCTTACAAAATATTATTTAACCTTAAATCCTTATCCCTTTCTTTTTTGCTAGTCGTGTTGGCAGAAAGGCAGTTCAATGTTAGGACAGGAGATTGGTCTTACGCAGCCAGTGATATTGGTCAACGTAGTCTTTAGTCAATAGAAAAACTATATTGATAACAAAAATAATAGGAAAAATTTGAAGGGGAATAAATGCTAGGTAAATTTAGAATATTAAATGTTAACGTGTTCTCTGATAGAAAATGATAATACTAAATTCATTGTTCTCGATGTTTGATAAATATAATATGCTTTCAAAAATGATCACTTAAGTTCTCATCTGCTCTCTGTTATAACTTAGTTTTCATATGATCTTTCGAGCATATACTTAATTGTAATATTACACTTACAAATATCTTCCATATTTTCTTTCAAGAGAGTGTTGCCATCTATATTGTGATATGAAAACCTTAGCTAATCGATAAACGATGTATTTCCTGTTGCCAGCCGTTCTATTGCGCACGCGCTCACTTCGTTTGTTTTGACGAAAAAGTGTCACCAAGCAGTAACAAGTGGCATAGTCGGTAGTCGTGGAGTTCTTACTTACGCATAGTTGTCATGCAGGTGGCAAAATTCTAAACTTGCATGTCTTTGATTAATAATGAAGGCGGTAACAAATTTAAACAGATGCGCAGTAGCCTCAAATATTGTAGGCTTGGCTTTGTCAGTATATGCCTACTTTATCGAACTGAAAAAGGAACATGATCCTGACTACCAAGCTTTCTGTGATATTAGTGAGCATATGAGTTGTTCGAAAGCATTTATGTCAGAGTGAGTATTAATATAAGTTTTGTTAATTGTTGTATTTTATAAATGTCTGAGGTATGTGGACCATGTAATGTAAACTAATTTTCCAAGAAACAGCCAGTTCCAAGTTGACCTACTTTATAAGTCAACAGTTATTCCTACTGGGCATGTAAATTAAGTTAGGTTGTACTTTGGAAAAACTTGGATTGTTTTTAAGGTTTATAGGAGTTGTTTGTGTATTTACCAATTTGGTGGACATGTATAAATCAAGGAAACTGTGTAATAAATATTGTGTTTTGAGGCAAAATGTAAGTCACCCTTCCCAAAAATGGTGGGAGAATATTCGATAATGTTAATTTTAGACTCTACTCCTACTATACTAAGTTGCTGAGTGTTTGGCATAAGCACATTTAGCCGGCTAACTGGGAAGTGCTGTAATGATTAAATAAATTGTTAGGTAGAATTATAAAAATAACTTGTTACTAACATACCCTCAGCCTTCAAATACAGTCTCACAGATTCTGCATAAGCATGCAGAATTATTTAACAATGTTAAATTAGTTCAGAACCACATGTTGAAGGAAATTTAGGGTAATTGTGAAGTTAAGCGGCTGTTCTGAATGAAACGTCCTAGACCAACAAAAGTTGCATTAATGGGTTCTGCACAGCTTACCTCATTCATATTTGGGAAGGGGTCATGTTAAAGTAAGTAGAACATGTCAAATAAAATAGTTAAAAATACCAGTAATCCGCTTCTTTGTTTACTGCAGGCGCCATGATTTGTGGTGACGTCATGATTCCTGACATTACTGTATTGACTCCTGGATATTGTTACGTCACCATGTGGTGTTGTTAATGGAAAATTTTGAAATTCAGTAGCAATTGCATTTTTGCAGTGATGAGTTGTAACGTCCCAATCTGGTGGATTTAAAACCGAGATTTTAGGGCTTTAAAGGAACCGTAAAAAATACCAAAAGAATATCAATTTACACACCTAGGTAGGCGACTATAATTCCTCTGTCAACTGCCAATTCAACCTTACCTCACTCGACGAAACACCTTAATCCACTAAAACGCCACATATGGGAATATTACGCACCGAAGTACTCGTTTATAGGCGAATATTACGCACTGAAGCACTCGTTCATAGCCGAATATTACGCACTGAATACTCGTTCATAGGCAAATATAACGCACAGAAGCACTCATTTTTTGCTTTCTCCATTTTTAAATCCGTCGGATTGGGACGTCACAACTCACACCGGCAGAGACACAAAGGCTACTGAACTGCCTCAAAAATGTCAGTTAAAATCTCAGCTGACGTGTCACGGTGACGTAACATTACCCACAAACCAATAAGGTGACTGCAGGAATCATGGCGTCACCAAAAATCACGGCGGCTTCCGGAAAGGAAACTGGCGGACTGCTCGTATTTTTAACTATTTTATTTAATACGTTCTACTTATTTTAACATGATGCCCTCCTGAATATTAAGAAGGTAAGCTGTGCAGAATCCATTAATGCTACTTTCGTTTATCTAGGACACTTCCTTCAGAAAAGTCACTAAACTGGGTAATTACCCATACCACAAAATATGGTGGTAGGCATACCATAATACAACATATTATACAATGGCACTAAATTTAAAGAAAGGTTGTGAACACCTCATATTATATATTTTTTTATTACTATTTCCACTGAAAATATTACAATGCTCTCGTATGTAAAAAAATTAATGTAAGTCTTGCAAAAGCCAAATATACAGTTTTCGTACCTCTAGGACGTTCCCTTCAAAACAGACATGATTTTTAGTAATTACCAGTACCTGGTAAAAACATAAAGCAGGTAAATTAGTGTAGTCATCCACGCTTGCTTCGCTCATACTCCGAGGAGCAGAGTGAAGTAGATTTGCATGAATTCACTTCTGAAGCTAGTTGGCAGTTCGTACAAACACTTGTAGACCTCTAATAAATGAAAAATTAATATTACTGCCATAATCAAAACTGGCAACAAGACACTAAAAGTACTCAAATTGCAACAGAAAGCAGTAAAAGTAATCCACAAAGTTATGCTGAGTACTTGGGTCAAAAGTATCACACTTAGACCCAAATACTCATTCCGTGGCTGCAGTATAACTAACTAAGGTAACTCATAAATACGGTAACTTCTTTCAAACTATGTGCTTTGCAGAAAAGACTTCTTAACTAAACATCACACCTTATTGTAGTTTCTATTACCAATACATGCCCTAATGGACCATTGCCATGGATAAATACAGCTGTCCATGGGCAATTCAGGTGCTCTTAACACCATATCCCTAATATATTTAGAATTTTGAAGGTATAACATTTTGCACTCAATTTCCAGTGACAGAAAACCTGCAGGATTAGGCAGCAGTGTCTTTTGCACTATAAAGCGATTGGCAGATATATTTCTCATATTAGACAAATATGTATATATTTTATTGGAGATGGCTACCCAAGCTTTTACTAGCAATTTGTATAGGTTATGTGTGGCCAGTGCTGGAATACAGTTAGTAGGCCATTTATGGACCTTTAGTAGTTCACCTACTCTCATCCGTCAGTTTCATTTCTATTAACATTCCATCAATGTGCCATAAATGGCATGCCAAATGTCCTGTTGCCAGCAGTTAACCATAACAGGGCCAGTTGTGTAGACCCATAAGTTTTCTGAACCAGCAGTAATCCAGCAAGGCCATCAGTAAAACCACAGACTGTGACTGTGGTTCTGGGTCAATAATACATCAGATTTAAAACTTTGAATAAATCAAATATTCTGCAAAATTTGTGCAAATTTAGTCTTTGCTAGAGCACGAAAGTACAGCCTCACACACCGTCAGTCACTGAAAAGTAAGTAAACGCGTTATATTTATTTTGTATTTTGTTATGATACAATCATACGTCTATTATAGTGTAATTTTAGTATTGTATTTTAAAATTACTTTTATTATTGTTATATATTTTATTCAATATGCAGTTGGGCTGTATTTCAAAAGATACAAATAATCGTTGACTATAGAGGATGCAGGAAAATCAAGGTTACTAGATAGGGATATGTTGGACCTGTTTGCGGGGTAAAAGTAAAAGAGGGAGCGACCTCACCTCTTGACATAGTTGGGAGCAAATGCTCAGCTAATGCAGCCTTGCAGCTTAGTATGTTGCCATCGGTCCATTTTAAAACCGAATGGATGATTTCAGTGATACTTCAACGGAATGTTGTTAACACAGGCAATATCTATATTATCAATGTTAGATCATCCTTATGTTTGTCTTATAGGCCTTTACGTCTTACAGTTACTGCAAAAATTCTTACTAGTTGATAAACTTTAAATGACGAGAAACTGGTACAGTTCAGTTAGTAAGCTACTTCTCTAAATTAATTAAATTTATAGTTCTCAAACATTATTTAAAAAAATAAAAAGTAATAAAATGTTAATAAGTTTGAAAAATGAGTTTTACCAATACGCAGCTTATCATAAAATATTTATTACATAAAAAGATTCCCTCCTTTCAAAACAAAATATTTAACGCCAAGGGTTCACAAAAAAGACATGCAAAAATGTCAGAAAACTTAAATGTTATAGCTTCTCTTCTTGTGCGCTTGAGTACAATAAAGGTCAATTTAGTAATTTACAAACAGAAAAACATATACTATTTCTGGAACAAAGTGATAACCTTGAAACAAATACATACAGAAATTTACAAATGCCATACAGAATATATAGTATTTATATGAAACGCATAGGAACTAATTATGTATGATACCACTAAAATAATTTACACGCTATAGGTTTTAAACTATAATAATGCTTACTCATAAGTGCTGAGCAATTAATAAAATATACATATATTTAATAACTTTAAATAAATTATAATATACATATATCCATATTCATCAGTAGCATTCTTACTTGTATGAGCTTGATTATGTGAACTTATGCTTCTTTTCTCTGCTCCCTCTGCACGTTTTTGCTAGGGCACAAAATTTGATCATCTATTTAGTTATAGCAGTACCTCCCATCTATTTTCATTTCATCATATGAATAGTACTGTGTGCCGCTCAGAATGTGTCATTGTTTGTGATTTCGCATGCAATGCTGTCAAAACTTCTCTGAAGGCACCTGGAGAGCATTTCACGTTTCCCGTCCATTTTCGGAGAGTTCATAAACCAGGGAGAACGACTTTTTCCCTCAAATACCCATATGTTTTACATGACAGTGAACGTTGCATAATAGCAGCGGTTATATCCCTGTCTTCCCACCAAACTCGCCATTTCATTTAATTTAAAATTCTTTCTATTTTATTTGGAGTGAAAATATTTTCTAAATATCTTCTTCAATTCTTGTCTATTGATATTTTACATCGTTTACGAGCCAACTTCCAGGCAAGTAATAGCAATTTCACAACCGCGTTTTTCTTTTGTAAATCGCGCCTCATTCTGTTTTCTGGTTTCAAGTTGTTTCTCCAGAGAGAATATTCACAATTTTGATAAGTCTATTTCTTTTTAAAAGTGTACATCTTGTGTAAAATTAGGTGGCGTGGCTACCTCGTCATTTGCAACGGTGATTTCATTTTAAGAGGTATCACACGTTCCCTGTGACACTGTTATTATACATCTACACTAGATTGAAGTAGCTTGAATTTGGATGTAATCATCTCCTGAACAAGTTTTCGTTTCATGGTTTTGCACTACAGTCTTTTGTTTCTGGGCAGAATCTACAGCTTCCTGGCCATTTGGTAAAATAATTTTAGGGAATGCTTCAGGTTTCAGCAGCTTTCTTCTTTTCTCTCCATCAATTCAGCCTGCAAGTCTCTTTTGTACCTAGTCATCGTTGGTAGAATATTCTGAACATATTTGTGGTTGAATTTATCATTTCTACCTCACAGAAAGGGACTATTGCAACTCAAACCTGATCATAATGGTTTACGTACACTAGTTGTGTTGGTACATTACACTATTTTCTCTATAGAAAATACTAAACAGGCTGTTTTCGTTCTTTGACTGGTTAATTTTTCTGCGAATGGGAAACAATTTAAGAAATAAAAATGATAAATTTTTGTATCTGTTAATGAAATGAAAGTTAAACCTTTGTCATGGGGCCCCTAAACTGTTCGGGGCGTATTGTCTACACTGCCTATTTGATAATCCGGCAATGAGAACTTTTGGGTATTGAAGAGGAATAGCCATTTTGATCTGATGTAGGGCCAGGGAGCCGCAGTTGTCAGCCCTGGTAGGGAATTTACTAAATGTTGAAGTAAACGCAGAGTCCGGGATCAAATTCAGGCTGCCCGGTGTGGCAGAAGACTTGTACAAAACAACAAGTAAAGAAGAAGGCCTGAACGTGTTATTTTTATAGTTGATTATATGTGCCAGTTTGCATACCAAAGTAATTGGTGGCATGGACTTTAAAAGGCACGCAAGACCCAAGAGACTGGGATAGATTAAATTTCAACAGAGAAGAGGACTTCGAGTTTTTAATATTTTATTTCCAATGGTTCCAAGAGAAGATTTGTCGAATACTTTCAATGTTAGCATTCATAATTATGTCAGAAAAGTCTACGCTATTAGTTCATAAAATGCAGAGAAACTTAAATGCCCCTTTTAAATAACTTTTTTTTTACTGGCTTTCATATTTTACCCATGGTCGAAATTAAGACTTATTTGCATTATTGAACTGAGCTAACTAGGTAAACTATTAAATGGTTTTAATTTTTTTTTGACTTGGTATAATGTAATTCAGTGTAAAGCAAATTTTTAGGAAGTCTGACTAGTGTTGCCAATAGAATTTTAAATAATTGATTCATTTTCATCACATCTGAATTTTTTAAATAAAATTTTTTCTGAATTTATAATTTTTTGGTAGTTTCTGGCTCTGTGTTTGTTTCATTGCATAATGTTGTGAAAATGTTTCTTTTGTTCAGTATAGATATTCTAGTACACCAGTTTTCAGTTGTGAGTCTCATTTCACAAATGTGGGTTTGGTGATTGCAATTAATTTATATATATCTATCTTGAAGGTTTTTTTCACATGTATTCCTAAGCCAGGTAGGCTTATAAACTTAATTATATTATTAATTATCATCTAGTCTAGTAGGGTAACATATACTCTACATACTTACACACACAATCCAAGAGTGTATACGTTACATTACATTAACATGTACCACGACTTGACTATATACAAATACAAACAGAATGGTCTGACATGCATATTGATTACTTGGTACTCAAATATGGGAGTCTTCATTGTGTATGTTGTTTATAACCATTCTAAAATTGGTCGGCTATCAACTTCTTTCGCTGTAAAAAATTTATTAGAAGAATAAAAAAGTTTCATAAATCACAATCTGATAGGAAACATTTCATTCCAGTTTTCTCGTTTCAGAATTAAATTAATACAGCAGGTTCAATAAAACAGTGGGTTTTCAGAATACGGGTTAATATTAGANTCAGTACTCATAATCTCACCATATAAATTACTACGGTTCCGCTATGGTGGTTCGGTCATAAAGGTGACCGATACGTGGTCGAGAGACCCAAGCCGCCGGTAGTGCGAATTTTCGAACGTGTTTTGGGGGCCGGGGTATTTTCCGAGAGCCTTATTCTGTACCGTGAATGCAAAGATGCTTCACTACGCAGTTTACTTTGATTCCACTTTAGAGGTAACGTTTTGTATGTCGTGAGCGAGTCTGTACCCAATGATTTGCTTATTTGCTCTTGACGCTAAAATTTGCTGCTCTTAGAAGTGGTGCTAAAGGAAGAAGGTTTCCTTCAACGGTAAACAACAGATTCATGTTCTTTTAACTCAAAATAACCATTTTAAATTGATAATAACAAAATTGATTATGTAATATATCTGTACCTTGTTCTTTTTTCTGCCAGCAGCCAAGTTACGACGGTACTAAGTTTTTCAATTTTTAAAATGTGATTTAGTTCTTTGATTCTGATCATTCCCAAGTACAATTTATAGTGAAAAATAAATGTATTTCCCAGTGATCATTAATGAATAAGTGCCCTTAAAAACAAAAATGTTTAACCACTTATCAAATGATACTTGACTAATGGTTTTTTAAGAAATAGATTCATATAGTAATTAATGGCACATTTAGTTGCCTGTGAATGCATATACCGTTCTAAATCTGTGAATTCGAACAGTGAAATACTACTGACTGAATACGTACTTATTTTGTTGCCACCGAACTGTGAATATGTGGATAAGTGATATGAAGCAGTAGTGATAACTGTCAATCAGTGTACATCATGGTAATTTTCTGGACTCTAATCACTGATATAATCATTAGTCTTCAAGGATTTCTTGATAATTTTTCCCTGTTTTTCAGTTGCATTCCCCTGGGTTTGAAGCTGTATAGATCTTGAAATAAAAAGGAGAAGTTATCATGTGAAGATAATAAGTTAATCTGTAGAGTGGTTTAAAGTTACGAGGATTGGATATAGCAGATGTATTTGGTTCAGATTAACATTTATAGCAAATCCCTGGTTATCACAATAATTTAAGGTTTCTCTCTAAGTTTATACGTCAAAAATAAAGAATACGCTATTATGTAGTATTTATTACCGATTTTATAAATAAAGTTTTGGTGCTGGCTTAGTTAGTTTAATGACAACCAAATTTGTCTCACTGTGAGTACTGGGAATTCATGCATCCCCGTCTGCGAATTTAAACTAAGTAGGCAATAAACACTAGCAATAATGTATTACTAACTTTGTATTTTATTAATTTTATAAGCTTTGTAACGTAGTAAATTCTCTACATCAACAAAAATATTTTTAAAGACCTGCAGTTGCTACACAAATAACCATTTCATTTTTTTAATACAACATCACAAAGGCACTGTTTCTTAAAGTTTCTGTGAACCATTTAATTAGTATGAGCTGATATCGCCAACACTGTATTGGCTTAAGTTACGTCCCCATTTTTTTTAAGGAAAATCCTGTTCTAACTACAGCATGAAATTGATATCCATGCTAAAGTCGTTGAGTGTTACATTATGAATTTTAGTATTCCGGTGCAATGACATTCACGTTGGTTGTGTTTGTTTATAACCCATTTTTATGTTACGTTAATAATAGCTATGGTGGCATCTGTAAAACGTGTTTACAGAATAAATTTAACAGTTTGTACATGTGATTAATTCTATAATAGTTCTTGCAAACATAAATGTGAAAACATAAGACATACTGATTTTTATAAAAGACAACATATATTGTTGAATTACGCAGTGCCCAGCGGCTGCACAAATTTCTTCATTATTTTGCTTCATGTTTGCGACGAATGCGAGAATTGCGAACAAAACTTCTTGCAACTTTCGAATCAGTCTTGATGCTAAGTGGTTTGCCTATGAATCAGCTTAGGTTTGGTGGATTAGAAAAAACTTGCCGAGTGTGGATTGGAAATACATGGGACTGCGCCCATGCACACCTTGTAACGACATGCCCAGTAGCAGATGCCCAGTAGCAGGTGGCCATAACCGAGCGAGGCGCCACAGTGGTAAAACGTCTTGCTTTTCAACTTTTTTTTTTGTGAACGACCAAGGGACAGACAGGCTGTGGGTTAAAGTCCACCACCTGCTGTACGTCTAGATTCTGTTAAAGTTACTCTCCGAAAGTTTTCCTGCAAGTCTGAGAGCTGCAACTTGTCATACACGAAAATGCAACCTGCCCAAAAAGAGGGTATGGTGGACGAATCAGGCAGTCCCGTTAAGGCATGCTGGAAATAAAGCTACAAAATAACTGTGCAAAGTCAGTGACCTCACATCTTGTAAGTCCTTCTTGAGTTTCCAGCATGTACATTAGATCTGCTCTGTCGACATATCTGTCCGTACTTCTCCTTAGAACTCGCTCTTCAGCCTCATTATTAGGAAACCTTCTCTTTTAAACTTTTTGTACTCTCGTGGACATTCAAGATGGAAGTCCCTCCATCTGCTGCATATAAAACTGAGCTGACTTTGACTAGTGTAAGTCTCCAGCAGCTTGCATGTTTGGCAACATTGACTGCACACTGTAGTCGAAGCTGCCAATCACATAGCCGTTCAGCTCTGATGAAGAGGCACAATATGTCAACCTGCTGCAAGTACTGGGTTCATAGTTTAGGCTTACTGCTACAGCTCTGTTTAGGCAATGAAGTGCACTTTTCCTCAAATGGCATGCAGTGAAACTCTCTAGCATAAGGGACTCCACAGCATCTGCAAGAAACTTCACTCAATAAAACCTTAAGGAAGAGCTTATATAGTTCTTCTTAATATAACTAGAATTTTCCATCTCGAGTATCGTAATAATGTGGTTTGCAAAAACCCAAAGTGCACAGCGTGAGTAAGCATTAATGAAACTTTCCATCAAGCACTGAAACACAATGTGAGGAATCATTCATGTTTCAATTGACTGCATGCCATTATGATGCACAATGAACACGTGCCAGTTTTGAAAATACAAGGCGCTCGTTGCGCAGGACAAAACGATTATCTACACCTGCCGACACACACCAATGCTTGAACGGCTGTATCTCGTCAACATTCTATTGCTGAGAGATGATTCATACACAGCTATAAAGTATAAAGAAGAAATTGTACTAATTAATGTTTGTAAAGGTCAATTTTAAGCTATCTGACATTGTTTTTCATTTCTGAGCTAGTTTATTTGTAACTCAATGAAGTATACCTTCTCTTTCAAAAGTGGGAAAGTTTACTTTTATTGTGCAGTATTTCTAGAAATTTCCATTCAATTTTTGGAGATAATGTGGGAAAGTGAATGAAGGGGGAGGAAGGATGGTTCTTATGTATTAAAATATTTTACATCTTCAATTAGAAGTAACACATGCCACTCACATACTCGTACATAAATGTGTACATCCGTAACATTTGTTGTGTTCTGATTTGCTCTGTTTTACTGTTTTTTCACAGTATGTAGCTCACTTCCTTAAAATATAAATACTGGTGCTGAATCTAAATATTAATCAAGTTGTTTCAGACTGAGTTGTCTTTCTATGTGAAATTATCTCCAAAATGTTGATTACTGTGTTCATGTATTAATTCAGTAAGCTCAGCCAAATATGTACATTTGTCTTTGGTTTGTTTTGATAATTACTAGGTTATTTGTAAGCATTAAGTTATATGAAATTTTTCATTTTTCAGGTATGGCAAAGGGTTTGGTGTAGTAAAACATTTAGTTGGGGAAGATTCTGTCCTCAATCAACCAAACTGCTTGATGGGAATTTTGTTCTATTCTGTCCTCGCTGTTTTGAGTGAGTATATTGTAGTGTAATTTAGATTTCAAATAAAATTATTATTTTAATTGATTTGATCTATTTCTATAACAGATGAAGCAGTCTTCATTTGTCACACTTCGTTACCTTTACCATTGTGCCACTCGTGAACCAGTTATTAACGTCATGCAACTACATATGTACCTATTAGGCCCTATTTATGTACAGTCAGTAACTTCTAAACTGTTCATAGTAGTTGTGGGAGTCCATTGCAGAAAAACAGTATAGGTGGTTTCATGGTTAATTAAACAATTTTTAAAATAAACCTTTAAGTAAAATCCTTTCCCATGAATATAAAAAATGATTGGAGTACCTACTTGTTTTTATGTTGGCAAATGAATTAGGAAATCAGTGACAAGTTGTAACATCTTATTAAAAATGTGGAATTTATACTTTTGTCACTTGAAACATAAGTGACTGTTTTTGTTTTGCACTCATCTGAGTAATGTCGGCTGTAATCGTAACTTCTTGTGTAACAATTTTACATAATTATATAAATGTGTGGGTACCAGTCGCTTGGTCCGTGGAAACGCTAATTTGTACAGTGACTGATTAAGGATACACAATTTGCGTACAGATAAAATGTAAATCACAGTTTTCAGAAAGGCTCAATTAACTGCAAACCTTTCATATGTTAGTGTGTAGGAATGTGCTGAATGCTTAAACTCAGAGGTGCAGAAATGCAGCTTTCTCTTGTGTGGCTGTGGGTGCCTGAAAAGTGTGCTAGTCAAATTGTTTTTTAATGCTTCTAATGAAATAGACCTTAATGACAAAGTTGCAAGACTTTTTTTGATTTTAAGTGTAGTGTGGTTTAGTGTGTGAGCTGTGTAATTCATATTTGAGGTTCCGAAGAACGATTACAAAGGCCGGAAGCACTGTATCTGTGACGACGAGAATCATCATAAACGGAATATTAGCCTCAGCATAATACCAAATGTTAAAAAGTAATAATTTTTAAACAAATTTGTATTAAAATAGAAAAATTAATTTCTCACTATTGTTACATTTTTAAATACCATAAGTTATTTTCTTTGCATGTTATGTACTTCCTTTGTTTGAAACCATATTTATATATTTTTTGTTTTAGATGCTAAGTTTATAAGAGAAGGATATAAATTCATGGCTTCTATAAAGTCTAATGTTTTTCTTTCAAAAAGTATTATTTAAAATGTATAGTGGTAACTATTAATATTATTGCATGCATGTATAAGGTATGACTTGGTGTCTCTGTGCAGCATAAGAGTAATTTTTGGCATTGTTCACCTTCCCCTTTGTAGGCAAGATTCATGTGAGGAAGATATGAGCATGTGATCCAGTTGAAGTGTAACAGTGATGTGGACAGAAGGGGCCGTAGTTGGCGTAGCTGCTAGAGCATTTGCCCCCCCACCGAGGGGAACCAGGCTCGATTCCTGGCAGGGTTGCTCCCAGGTGTTTGCACATATGAATCGTGCAAGACAATGTTGCTAGTCTGTGGTTTTTCTCGAAATCTGTTTCCCCTGCCCTTGAATTATGGGGCTGCTCCAAATCCTTTCTTTTTTTTCAGCCAGCCCCATCAGCTGGCAAGACCTTGCTGTTAATTACTGCCCAAACCTCTCCACACAAACATTGACTGAGGCATTCAAAGCTAAATATTTTTAATATAAATTGCATTAACAGATTTTTACTCGAGATAAAGATAAACATTGCTCACTAATGTTTTATAGCTAAGATGTAAGTTTCCTATGATATTGAGCTGGAAACTTAATCATTAGTTAAAAACATGTGTATTTTTATTAACATTTTACTAAATAGTGATTAGAGATGTCAGGTGCAAAATTGTTGTTGATTTGCCATTTTATCTTTAGACATTCAATTTGTTTAAATTGAGCCACAGTCAGTGGTATTGTTTTTTATTCTTGTGACATCACTCTGATGTAGTCATTGGAAAAAAAAAAGCTAGGGTTTAAATTAAATTTAAAAAACATATTCTTAGCAACTAACTCAAAATGACTCGTATAAGATATTTTGTTTTGTATCTTACTTCCAACTATCACTATAGATATTTATAAAGTAAAGTACATATAATCACATTTATCCAAAATGTTTGATTTTGGATGAGGGATCCTGTCCAAAAAATAGAGATAAGTATTTTGCACACATATTAAACTGTCTGTATAAAGAGCAAGTTTTATTGCTAAAAACAGTATTTCAAAGCAAAATAATATGAACGCAAGTATGGTCATTATAACACAAGCATTATTTATGAAGTCATCACAGATAATCCTAAAAATAAATTTTTTTTGGCAATATTTCTTAAAACAAGACTTGCTCCTCATGTAGAATGAAAATGGTTAGATGGTTTGTTGGTGTGATGGTGTGTTGCTCATCTGTGTGATCTCTGGGAGGGTTCTTTTAATGCAATAACTGATCAAATAGTGTTGCATCCCTGTAATGGTATTAGTGCACAAGTGTATATATAGTGGAATCCTAATGTGAAAATAATGCACAGTAGTCCAAAATGCATAGGGTGAGTCAGGAGAGTCCATTGCCACCGCACAAAGGGGTAAGGCTGTTCAGTTCAGTAGTGACAGCGGCCGAGAGTGGTTGGTCGAAAGATTCTCCACATGTGCATATTACTATAATGTATGAAAGTAAGTTTACTGTAGTGTACAAATGTTAAGGTTATGTAAGAAGGTAAACATGTTAAGGTTGGCAATAGCAAGAGAAGCAGTTTGTTGGAATGGACAGACAGTTGGATGCACGATGAGAATGGAATGTTGTTGTGTAAGCTTGTTGGCAAGATGTAACGTGTATTAGTAACAATAAAATGTAAAACAGTAAAATATCCTGTTGAAAATAACTTGCACAACACTGCAGTAGAGAGCGATGTTATCAGTTTCGTGTGTATAGCGTTGGCAGTGTCACGTGGTTTTCCTCCCTCCAGCAGCAAGCATTCTGGAGAGCCCTCCCCTACCCTGCCTCCCTTACATTCCTCCCTCAAAGCTCTACAAAGAATATTTTATCATTTGAACCTTACTATAACAGGGTGGCTAGTATCAGGGAAATATCAAGGAAATTTGTGTGATGTCAGGGAATTTAGATGCAATAGTTATAAACATGTTTAGTAAGAAAAGTAGTATTCAATTCTACGATTTCTTCTACATGCCATTTCATGAGTTGTAATATTATTTTAGTTTATTCCACCTTTGTAGGAAGATTGAAAATGATTAATTACCTTGTAGCAGTTAAGTTGCTCTATGTGTAATCGTAACTATTTCTATCCATTGTTTCTTGGCTGAACTTTATTTTCTTGATACATCAACCATCGACATTGTGGGAAATATTATTATAGTTGTAAGTAAAGTAGTAATAATAGTAATTCGGACACTTTTAGTTGTTCTCATTAGATTATTACATTGTGTTATATCTTGTCTTTGTATCATGACTTTCTCAGAGGAGAAAGCTAGTATTTAACCATGTCGCCTTTTTCCACATACCATATTTGTTTGAACCATTTTTACTATATAAATATTTGTTAATGCATAGAAAAGCATCCCTAGAAATGCTATGTTAATGCCACCTATAATTTAGGAAGCAACATAAAAATATTTCTAATTTTTAGGTAGTTTATGTTGGTCAGGGGAATGTAACAGAGTACCAGGGAAAGTTGCAGAAATTCCAGGGAACTTGATGTAAGGATATTACTAGCCTCGCTGTATAACAACAATGCAGAAGCAGGCATCTGAACTACTTGGGCGGTACGACTGTTGAATTCTGTGGAGATCCAGCCATTGAATAAATTTAATAAAACAAAAGTGTATTACCTCTTGCTGTGCTTATTAGTGTCCATGGGCAGCACATGACTAAAACGTTATTAACATATGTTTGTGACTTGTTGATTTCTAATGTGTGGGTATGTGTGTTTGTAGGTTGCACAAACAGCATTGCCGGGACCAAGGTTTTTGTGTGGCTAAGTGCCATCTCCAACATTCTCTCTGTCTACTTGGCATACATTCTAGTCTTCATTCTACATGACCTCTGTGTAGTGTGCGTCACAACTTACGCAGTGAACTTTATCAACCTGCTTGTGTCTGTAACAAAACTTAGGAGACTGCTTGCACCTAAACCCTCTAGCAGCAGAAAGAGGAAGAAGAAGAATTGATATTAAAGGAGGCATTTTTCAATGTTTCACATGTTGTCAAGGTCACATGTTTTATTTTTGTGTGTAAATGGTGTTCGAAGGTGTACTGCTGTGATAACCCTACTTACAACTTTTTACGAGATGTGTGCCAGAAATTTAGCACTTAAAATTAGATATATTGTGATAGCACCATTTTTAATGTGGTTATAATTTTTGCACATAGATCATTGCCAGTAAAAAAAAAAGGAGTTGTTAATTTTCCTTACAAGCTAAGCTTTAAATACACTCTCATTCCTCATTGTTTAAAAAAAAAAATGCATGATATGTGCCACAGTGTGTGGTGTGTGTGTGAAGAACTTAGCACTCACCAAACTGAATTTAATGGAGTTTGATGTCTAATTGTTTGATATTGTTAGGAGAGATATGAATAGTATTCAGAATTAATTACAGAAGAGTTGTTCATGCTTTTGCTGTAAAATATGCACACTGAAGTGCCAAAAGGTTGCGACTTGATTGGGTTCATGTTGGGTGAAGAAAATAGTGACAGTACCATTAGTCGGAACTATATACAGAGTGTTCTTGAACCAGTTCTGAACAACATTAGCCAGATGACGTGGTGAATTAGAAATATCACATCACTGCTGGTGTACAGTAACATGAAGAGGTGTCAATTGTCGCCAAGCAGTACAGCATTGCAGTAACCAGCAAATGATCTATTCAAGCAGACGAGTGAACCAAAACCATGTTGTGTATACACGTCCCAAACAAGAACGTAACCACCACCATCTTGCACAGTGCCTTGTTGAAAACCAGGGTCAGTGGCCTCATGAAGCCTGTGCCACATACAAACCCTATCATCAACTTAAAATAGCTGAAACTACAGATCATCAGACCATGTCAAACGTTTCCAGTCCTCCATGGTCCAGTTAGCGGCATCACTAGCCCGGATGATGCACTGTGCTTGAAGCGATTTGTTTACAGGGGCACTGTTGTGGGTTTTATGTCCCGCATATCTTGGCCTGGATATGCAGCTGATATCTTCTGCATTGAATGTGGTTATACTTTCAGCCAATGTTGCTTTTTTTTTTTGGTACCGTGGACGGTTTTTGCCAGATGCAGCTGATCACTCGCTAATCAGTAAGTACCTGTGATTGGCCGCTGCACTGTTCATAATGTATTTTTTGTGTGGTATTCCTGATACCCCTGCAACAGTAGAGTGAGGAATGTTGAATGTCCACAACTTCAGAAGTGGAATGTCGCATTCATCTGGCATGATCCTTTAAACTGCAACAGTTTTTGTCTGCTTTCCATGAGCATCCTGACTTTGTGAGACCCTGTCCACAATTGACAAGGCACACATAACATACAAATGCCTGTGTTTGAAATTGCAACATCCACAACTAGTACTCAGCATAACTTGCTTGGCTTGTTATTAAGATGGTCATCTTAGAGTATTTCATGCCAAGTTTTTAATGATGACCATTGCGAATATGAAATGTAATAGAAACAGCTATTGTCAAATCAAGTAAATAGGCATAAAAACGACTGTAAATGAAATTGACTGTATGCATTAATTCCTGCCTGTGTCTATGTGGTTGCCGCCATTTTAACGTTTATTGTCGATTGTGTTAGGTTGTATGGCTTTTGTAGCTTCTACTTTGTAAAATGTATTCCAACTGCAGCAAAAGTCTTAGATCATGCAAATTATCGTTGTGGGAGAGACAATGCCATAACTGTACAAGACAAAAATTTTAAAAGTTGTTTTCAGACTGGTTTTATACATAATTGCCACAAACAATGAGCAAAACTCTTCAGCGTGAAGAAATATGTAAACAAATCCAAAAATTCCACAGCATCCACTGTGACACAGCAACAATTCAGACAGCAAAAAACTAAAACTTTGAAATCAAAATAGCCAACTTAGGGTAAAAAAAATTCCTGTGCTAGCAAAAAATGATTTCCTGTTAATGTACTCTATTCTGATTAGTCAGACAAGGGTTTTGTCCTTTCACATTAACACCAATTGTGGATGGATGGTATTGCTTGTTATACTATGTAAGTTACGTTATTCATTCCAAGTTGATTGTGAACGGGGCCTGAACTATGAGATCACTATTGATACTGGTACGGGTATTTCCATTACCTTCACAGAGCACTAGCTCATTACTATTGACATTAGTGTAATTTCCAATTGTGCAAAATATTTTCAGATCATAAAGTGCACGTGTGTATATTTAAAAATAATTGATAGAATAATTTAAACTATTAGATTTGTTTTTTGAAAAGTAATAATATACCATTTTAGTATAACCAATTTAAGTAAATTAGGTACGTGAGAGCTGTACAACTTTATTTTGAAAAATTTTAGGTTCAAATCAAAATTGGTTTGGAATATAGCCAATTCCAGTAATTTACAAAATGTGCATTGGCTATACAAATTTATATCATAATGATGATCAGTTTATTAATTATTCACAATTTTTCATAAAATTATTTGTTGTGTAACCTTTCAATGTGAGAAGAATTGAAATATTTTTGCACAGTCAAACTGATTTTAACTAAATGTTTTGTATATGAACTTAAGACTATGTTGTTAAGTAGGATATTGACAAAATACTAAAAGTGCTTTATTTATGGGACATGTTAAGTAATTTTAAATAGTTTAGTTATTTATTTGCTGAACTGCACATTTTATTGACATAGTTCAAGTTTTGTTCCTAATAACATCAAACTTATCTTAGACATTTTTTTTAATTTATAGAGCAAAGTTTTATAAAATGACAAAATACGAAATCATTTTCTGAGCATTTACTTTTTTCAAACACATTAAAAAATTGACATTAGGCTTACAGCAAATCTCAATGAACCATCTTCAGGTATTTATTGCTGGTACGTACTTGATCTGTTGTTTCTTTGATCCAAGGTTTTTGCAGTGTGTTCAGTAGTACTGATGTTTCGAGAACAGATGTGTTGTTTATTTTAGGTAGGCTTCTGTTTCCCAGACAGACATGTTTTCTCTTGTCTGACAAGAGGTTGAGTACATACATACATCCTCCACTGCACAGGAGAAGATTTCTTCTTTACATGTGTTTTACCATGCTGTTCAAGAGTGTATTTTTTCATTACACTATCTAGGATCTAGGTTACCATATTGCTGCTAAAGGAAAAAACTGAAAATAAATGTGTCTCAATCACACGGCTTTCTGTTTTCGGTACACTCACAACTACAGGCAACTAATTCAACACTTTGTTTCTGGATATCACAACTGTTACCAACATTTTGATGTTTGGAAAGCTGCTTCTTCTTAGGCTACTTGAAGGTAGTCAGAGGTGTGTTGGGTTTCAGGTCTGGAGATACAGTCGTACGTGACAGGTACAAAGCTGACCATTCAGAATTGCTGCTCTGAGAATGTCTGTTCGGATTCCCCACCATAGCTTGACGATGTGTCAAATATCTGCGAGCTGAACCAACCTGCTAGAAGTTTCCACTGGAGCTTGTAATGCTTACAGAAGAGCTTGTATTGCAGTTGTCAGGTGAGCCCAGATGGAAAGCTGAAGACTTCTCATATTCATCTGGTTTTATTTGAAATCTCAGTGTATGTTTATTTTCTTTTTCTGAAATTAGATTTTCAAATTTCTTCCGCTGCAGGGCTAGTTTTTGTGCAACTGCAGTTTATATATATATATAGACGCACGTGCGCACACACACATGCACACACACACAGGAACCCTGATAAGCAAAAATCCGAATTAGATGGAACAATTATGCTTGCCTCTAGCAATTTCTGTATAATTTCCCTAAAGATCTGCAGTTTAGTTGGCGGACATTTAAAATGACAACCCCGCACTGGAATGTCATCTATCAAAGAATATTTTTAAGCCAGCATATCACACTTGCCTATATTAGATGTAATTACATCTTTAAATTGTTCCCATAAGCACTGCAAATGTTCTGCATGACCTGATGGAAATAACGAATCACCGTTCGGAATTTCACAAACCACGTTTGATGTTGGTTCAACATGCAGTCTTATCTTTAAATTAGGGGCAACCCAACACGACAAAGTACAGTCATCTAAATTTACTGTCGCCCTAGCATGTCCCAAAATTTCCATACCCAAAAACAGTCTTGTTTTATTGAGGTCAAAACTTGAAAAGGAAACGCCCATGAAAAATGTCTCGAGTCCTTTTCAAAGCTTCCCTGTTCGCAATACACATACTTTCTATGCATATAAATACTCTGCATATTGGACACAACTGTGCAATTTATCAAGGTACTTACAAAGGCCGAATTTATGATGCAATGTGTAGCCTCTGCATCAACCAGCATTGGAAACTATTTACCACCACGTGCAATTTGCACAACATATTGTTGTAAGCTTGAGGGAATTTTGTTAATTTGACTAGAAATGTGGCAAGCAATACCACATCCATTCCTGGTCAGATGTCGTTTCCCAAGTTATTACAGTTGGCTCGCAAACGGCCTACTTGCCGGCAGCAAAAACATTTATGCTCTACCATTGCTTTTAACATTGACTTACAGTCACAGCTTGTATGGCTTTGTTCCACACATTTGTTACACTGCGTGTTTCACCATAATGTCCATGATTCTGGGCTAAAAATATTTGATTATTACCAGTGGGCCTTAACATGCCTATCTAAATAGATAGATTGAGGAAAAGTTGTAGGATACTCACTGGCTGCTACCAGGCGACCATCAATTTCCACCACAAGAGTTGTTCGTGTGTGAACTAGTGTACCAAGAGCCCTTGCATGCAGAGCAATGTTATCCAACACTGTGTTCACCATTTCCTGCTCTGTAAGTTGGGGACACAAAGCTCTGTGATGCATAATTACTGACGTGACAAACTCATACAGAGGCTTACGTGGTTTCTAAAATCTGTACACGTATTCCCATTCACAGCAGCGTTTAACATGAAGAGGGAAAAGTGACATAAGAACTTTATGCTTCAAACCCTCAGATGTGCCCCTGTCTCTGAATCAATTTTCTCCACTAGTGGTTGCAAAATATATCCTGCACATTTAATCGCTAGCACACTCAATAAAGTGTTGTAAGAACACAGATCTTAATCCACTACTAAACAAAAAAAAATTTTTTGACACTACCAGAGTTTACTGTGGAGAGGGTTGGTACAGTTTTGAGGACCTGCAAGGAAAGTTTATCCCAGACCAGGGCAGTGACATTCACTGAGGCCGAAAACTGAGCATGGTGCACCAATATGGTTTGGAGTCTTTCTTAGATATGTCTTGAGTAAACAATGTATGTTATCAAAAAATTTTGTAATTTTTCGTTATATACATATTTTTTTAATCATTCTAATGTTATGTAAACCATAAAATTAAAATGTATTTAATATATTTTAAAAATTTATTCTTATGTGTTAAAAGTTTTCCTACTCTATGTTGTGGGGTTAATTGAATTCAGGTAAAAATTTGTGAGTTATGAAACAAGAACAGTGTTACTGATTGAATGAAATAATTTATTTGACATAAGCCAATGTAGAGCTTTGTTCTATCACAAAAGACCACAATATAATTGGGGAAAAAAATGAGAATATAAAAAAATAAAAATAAAGCATGGTAATAAAATTTAGAAAATTTCTCTGCAGGAATTAGTTAGTTATTATAAAGGAATTGGGGGAAAAACTGTAGCAGTAGTTATCAAACAAACAAGGACAGTACACACAGAGATAGCAAATTTATTCTGGACAAAATGGTGAAGACAATTGGCTGAACTGTAGTGCAAACAGACGTCGTGCAGAATCTGAACGACGCCACCAACACAATACAGATAAACACCGCAGGTTTTTTTTAAAAGAGTGGCAACAACAGTTTACACCATCTAACCTTGGCTTCTTATTATTTTTTGTGTGTGTTTTTTTTTGGCAATCTTGGTTTATCTGACTTAAAACAAAGCCNCAACACAATACAGATAAACACCGCAGGTTTTTTTTAAAAGAGTGGCAACAAC
The DNA here is from genome assembly GCA_002778355.1 of Clitarchus hookeri. NCBI lineage: Eukaryota > Metazoa > Arthropoda > Insecta > Phasmatodea > Phasmatidae > Clitarchus > Clitarchus hookeri. Next base: position 625,687 of record NQII01002261.1, on the reverse strand, counting down.
AGTTTACACCATCTAACCTTGGCTTATTATTATTTTTTGTGTGTGTTTTTTTTTTGGCAATCTTGGTGTTATCTGACTTAAAACAAAGCCCTGCAGTGGTATTTGTCAGAAATACCAGGTTGTTTAAAAACAGTGGGCTGAAATGTACAGTTTACTTCACATTTTCCCTGGCACCCAATTGAAAGGGATCAATGGAACTGTAATTAATAGCTATTAATATTTGCAATAATGTGAAGTTTTCATTTGTTAGTAATGCAGCTGCAGGTGTCGCAGGGTATGTTGCAGTGCTGTGTTAAACTGGTTATAATGGCATGATTTACGGGTCATTCTGTTGCATTCAAACTGAGACTACAGTGGTACATGGGGCATAGATGCAGCCTCAGGATTGACATTGCATTTCTGGTTTGAAAATTGTTATGCTGCTGATCGTAGTCCTGAAGAGGAGGAAGGTTGAGGTTGCAGGTCAGCAGCAGTGGAAAACGNGGCATAGATGCAGCCTCAGGATTGACATTGCATTTCTGGTTTGAAAATTGTTATGCTGCTGATCGTAGTCCTGAAGATGAGGAAGGTTGAGGTTGCAGGTCAGCAGTGGAAAATTATGTTTTAAAAGCATGTATGGAGACAAATAACATTCACCTCCATCAGAGAACTTGCTCAGCAATCAAAAGTTTCCAGCTCACTCATTTATGACCGTCTGTAGGGAATAAGGTTTTCCTGTTAGTTTAGTGAACAGTTCTGAACATTGTCCTTCATAAGTCCTTTTCTCTTGGTGAAAATATTGCTGCTGTCTTTTACGGTGTAAAAACTGACAAAATGTATTGGCAATTGTGTAAAAAGTAGTCATTGTTATTGAACATGACGGGTCTTCTACTTTTAGCAGGAAACACCAAAACCCCACATGGCAAAAGGACCAAAGTTATTGTAGTGCCTAGAGCACTCGCCTCCCACCAAGGCAAACCAATTTCCAATGGGACCACTCCCAGATTTTTGCACGCAGGAATTATGCCAGACAATGCTGCTGGTCGGCAGGCTTTCTCAGGGTACTCCCGTTTCCTGCACCCTCGTTGGCTCTCAAGAATTTGTTAAAGAGCCACCGAAACCTCTTAACTACAAATGGAGAAAATTATGAATCAGAAGCTGCCTGATCTGAGGTGTGAAGTAATTCCACATTCTGTATATTACCCAGACATAACACTATAATACTACTACATGTTAATGCATCTATAAGTTACTTCGTGAAAGACACAGTGTTCAAAAACATGGATGTTGCAGAAAGTTCCTTTTAGGGATTTTCATGTTTATGGGAACCACATATTTTTCTTGGAAGAATTGAGAACTTTGTGAATTTTTGGCAGACATTTGTTACTGCAGATGGAGACTATTTTGAATGTTACAGATATGAAAATGACCATTTACATTCAGACAGCCTGGTAATAGTTAATTCTGTCACTCCAATTGCAAAAATCATTCATTGATAACAATTTATTAATTTTATAATGTATATTACCAAATACTCATATGATCAAAAAAATATCCAGTAGATTTTACTGTTCATTACTTTTCTGTTAATGTTGGAAATAATTTGTGTTAAAACTAACAATCGTATTAATGTGAAGAAGGTTTCATTTGCACTTATTTTCCATCATTCTGGTGAGGAAAAAAGTAGCATTGTAAAATTAGGTGAAGGTTGTAATAATGACTTTTGATACTTACTTTGGGTTCGAGTTTCAAACTCAAAGGTAAAGTAGTCCTACATTCCTTGAAACATTCCAGAATTTAAAAAAAATATGATTTTGGAATTTTATATTTTTATTGTCAAAATAATTTTGTTACTATTTTTATACTGTTTTCTTGTGTGTATATTTTTCCTTTTTTGTTTGGTATAGTCTTTTGTTGTAAACTTTGTTATTGTAATATAATGATAGAAATAGACAGAATTTTTAATTTATGTATGGTGGTATTTTTCAATCCTTTTCTTTTTGTTCTTACCAGCAGGGCAATCTTAATAATTCACATTTCTGCAACAGTAGTATATGTGCTATAATTTTTATGTTAACACATACATATGTGTGACTTCGCAAAGAGCATAAACTTTCAGTTATTATTGGGACAGAAAATAAGGATAATTGAATACACAAGTGGATGAATGTCTTATGTCACAAAATTAAAGTTTTCAGTAAATTGAAGTCAAAGAATTTTAAATTTAACTTTACTAATTATTGGTCAGTCTAACTTATAGTATGTCTAAGTGGTCATTAACGACAGATGAGACAATATGAAAGATAAGTACACAACACCTTCATTCGTGGGAAAAAATAAGTTATCTACAAATTGTCGCAAAACGCATTCATTCATTCAAGTTTTAAATTGTTTAGCAATATTTGGATCTAGACTCGCTAAAAAGTTTTTTTTTTTTAAACAGTGTATACAGTTTCCAGTTAAAAATTTTATTTGAGATGTGAAAGTAACAAATTGCATAAATTTGTTTTTAATATAACATAAAAGGCACAAGAAATGTATCATGCCATGCAGGTACTGCGGTAAGGAGGCATTATCCACACAGAATGTGCAGAATTATTGCGGGTACTTACTACAATGGACATGGGCAATGCTGATGCAGTGTTGTGAGAGTTGCAAGGTTGGCAAAAACATGCGTTTTCTTTTTGGGTTTTCTCAACAAACCAGGGGGGAGGGGGGGTTGAAACAATTAATTTTATTTATAACATATTTTATAGTATAACGAATACTTCCTTGTTTGGATGTTCAATTAATGCAGAAAATTTTTTTTTTAAACATATTCTTGTCCATTTTAAATAATTGATGGGTTTACTGTACTGTCAATAGTTAGATTAGCATATCTATAGTGTAAAAATAATAATTAAGAATTTTTTTAGATAAAGAACAGTGAAAGGGAAGCAATGCAGTGTTCACCAGACCCCAGACTGCCTACCATGTGTGTGATTATTTACATGATCCATTGTCCATACTGAAAATAAAGGTCCCTGTAGCCAACACATTCAATTTAACATGTGAAATAATACCCAATTAAGTTTTATGCAAATTTTTTCAGCTTCCTTAGAAATAATATTGTAGTATGGCCTAAAGTGTTTTAAGACTACAATCCTAGCACTACTTACAAACACATTTGCAAACTATTCTACTGATGTGATGTACGTATAGTCAACCAGCAGTGGCATATTTACATTACCAGGAGGGGGGGGGGGGACATTGCTGACAAATGGACAAATCCCCTCCAAGAAGTAAAATATTTTACATTTGAAACAGCCCACATGTTATGATCAAGAATTATAGTAATCTGTGGTAAACTACTATGGGATTCCCATGAAGAGCTTTAAAAAAAGTTAGCAGTAGTAATTTATCTGTTACGTGATTTTGTAAACTAAAAATGTGTATGAATATGCCAATAATAATTACGTGTGTGTGTGCATTTTCCCACTCCTTGTTAATGTATGGACTTATATTCTGGAGTACTAAGTCCTACTTCTTCGTAAATAATTCATATGAGAGACAAAAAAAAATCTGTTAATTTAATTTTAAATAAGTATTACTACAGATAGCTTTGAAAAACTTGAGATAATGACTGCCTTGCTGTACATCTAAACTAAATTGGGTCATGTTAAACAACACATATATCCATTCTCCTTACACTCTGAAATTCATAATTATAATACAAGATTTGCTTTATATATATTGATACTCCTTTTGTTAGGCTAGGATAACTAAAACCATTTAAAGAGTCCTTGCTATTACCAGTTGGTTTAAAGTATGTATAAACACCTAATTTTCTATTAAAAATGAAAAAACAAATAGCTTTGCAGAATTGTTTCTAACTATTTGAAGAAAAATGCTTTTATTGACTGTTGAATTCATTGAACATGATACTAATATTACTGACTTTTAGCATGTACACTAGTTTCCAAACTAATGTAGTTATATATTTACCTTTTAAATTTGCTCTTGAAAGTTTTGTATATTTCTTTTCAAATGTCCAGGATATATTGAGAAATGCTAGCTTACTTTATTGTCAACATTTGAAGTGTCCAGCATCTCTTTTTCATGTCAGCTGTATCTTTAGTTAAGTTTCTCTGCAAAAACCTCACAAAAAAACTTTACTTTTGAGCCACGCAGTTAAGATTATATCAGTAACAAAAATCACAGAAGTGTAATTTTCCTCGTTCATGTTTGTGAATATGCAGATAATTCAACACAATTCTACTTGTCGTTATGCCGCTGTCAAGTAGTCGCCAATCCAAAGGCTGCCCATGTAAATACTGATAGTGTAACAAGCTTGTGGACTTCGTCAACGCCTAGCTTGTTTCTTAGTTTTAACAAACAAACAAAAAAAAACACTTTCAATCAATGCAAAACTTGATGGGTAAGTAAACAAAACCGAAATTTTTTTCTCAACATTATGGTAAAAAAAATGGTGTATTTATTTTTGCAAATATTCTTCAGTAAACCTTGAGCTGGATGGTGTTAGGTAATGGACACTAAGCCAGAATTTTTTACCTAGGATTGTTGTATGTAAACTGATGACATGTATATTGTAAATCTTTGTTCTATGCATCTGTGGTAATGAGTTTCTCTTTTGGTAGGGGATGGATACTTGCAGAGAAGCAAATTTCAAAATATAAAACTGTCCTATACACCACACAGATCTTCTTGGCCGTTCAGTCTCAGTCTATCGGTGAGCGTTACCAAGCCCTATCGATCAAGCGTACGTCGTGTCATAGTACATGTGTCGTGAAATCTGTNTGGCCGTTCAGTCTCAGTCTATCGGTGAGCGTTACCAAGCCCTATCGATCAAGCGTACGTCGTGTCATAGTACATGTTGTGAAATCTGAATTTTATTATATTATTATATAAATTACAATTCTATGCATAAAGGAACATTTGAATATAGTTGAAAGAGAGTTCAACAAACCATATATGTTATATATGTGGGAATTTGTGTATATTGGAAAACTCCTTCAGCAGACGAACACCTAAAATTTTTTAGTTTGTAGTAAAAATGATTTTACACTTAAATTTACAGACTAGCAACAGCTATTAAATGCAAATTTTAATGATTGTCGTTTACTTACAGTTGCATGCAGCATAGAAAAAATAATTCAACTTAGTTGATGCAGCTTATAATGGCAGCACAAGCTTCTACTACCTGTCCGCGCATATCATGTCGTTCCTTTTCATCACAAACTTCCTCCCGTCGTTCAATTTCTTAAAACAAAAATTAATTTAAATGTTTTGCCATGGAACTCTTTGAAACCATCATGCATCGCTGCCGTAATTTGTTTTGTTAGAAATTTCCCCCTTATTGCAGAAGTGTAACACAGTTCTTCGAAGATATTCTTTAAGTAGTCCTCAAAAACCGTAACTAGTTTCCTGACTTTTTTTGACACAATTATTGCCTTCAACGTAGATGTAATGCATATCCAACATATCGTACATTCACAGACATCATGCGCTCTTGTTGTCATACTGCTTATTTTGTTTAAAATTTTTACTTTTGCAAAATTCTTAGTTTGTTAACCAGTGTCCTTTTTGCAACTACTGTTGACAGCACAGAGTTTACTTAGCGCCATAATTTCAGCGAAAACCTTACATGCAAGCAACTGAAAAACTATGATAAACTTTCAAACCCCGTCGCAGTACTGAAGCTACAGAACAGAGCGAACACCCAACACTGGGTGGAATGAGACGACAGCCGTGCTACGTATTATCTTGTGTCGACTATGCACGATTCAGACTTCGTTATTGTCTGCTTTCAAAGCAAGGTAGGCACATTTAGATATGCCTAGGAAATATGGTTCCCTGGCAAGGGAAGAATGAAGAATATCCTCTAGTCTGAAAAATAGTAATGAGTTAATGCCAACTGTCGTGCACATTCTCTACTCATGTAAAATGGATAGAGATGAAGAATTGGGATTTTTCACCCTATTTTTTCATTAAAATGAGTCTTTTGCAAAATTTGACCTGATTTTAATGAAATATTTCACGATTTTATGAGCACATCTGAGAAACATATTGCTTGACTAGCTGTGGCCATTGTAACACTACAAACTAGGCAACAGCGCACAGCTGTGATAGGCTACTTGCACCAGCTAGTGGGAGGAGCAAGTCAGATTGCCTGACCTTCAGCAGCCAAGAAGTTCTGTGCTTGGTATTATACATGTAATCAATTTTTTTTAAATTAGATACCCAGCTATATAGTTTTTTAAAATAGGATTTACTGATCATGTTTTCTTGTTAAAACTATGAAACCTGCTGGGAGTGTAGAAAATCCACAGAATTGGGGGAATCAGTCATTATTTACTTACGCTGGCAGCCTTGGAATCTGTGACTACTGTTTGCTTGGCTGTATGTTTGTAACATCTGTAATGACTTACTCTGCAAGGGTGTGTTAAACAAATGATGTTATTATAATAAGCACAATATTTTTATTTCCAAGGTAACAAAAAACTCACCTGAAAAAACCCAATATTATCAGTCGTGGAAATATTGTGTGTTACTACAAACCAGATCAGAATCAACTCTCGATACACTGCAGCAGTCATAAGATTTGGTGCATTACCACTCCTTCTTATGACATGCAATGTCTGATGACAGTATTGACTAATAATTTAAGTTGATTTCCAATTTTTTATTGCTTTAATGCTGTGATGTCAACTGGGCGAAACTACAGTCCGTTGCCTTTAATAACTGGAAGGTTAATTGTTCTTGTCCTGAAATGCAAAAAATATCTGAAAACATNAACTACAGTCCGTTGCCTTTAATAACTGGAAGGTTAATTGTTCTTGTCCTGAAATGCAAAAAATATCTGAAAACATCGGATGAAAAATATTTTGCTAGATTGCATGTTTCCGCCAGAAGTAGTTCTGTATTGCCGTGAACATCATTTCATATATTATATCACACACAGTTTATTTACATGTGTGCACTGTTAAATAGTGAAAATAATTCAAGGAAGGAAAATAACAGAGCGTTAGTTTAAGGGTGAACCGGGATACATTTGTCACTATCAGAACTAACTATTTTTTTCCTCAAGATAATATTTTTGCTAGAACTTGTAAGTAATATTATTATAACAAGTTAACATTTAGTGTGTAGAACAATTAAGCACCTTTAAACCATTTTGATTTATAGCATAGAACAGTAACGTGTGTTTAGGTATTACCATCTGTGCAAGAGCTAATCTGGCGACAGCCAATGGCACTCGTGTCACGCAGGTGCAAGTACAGCAATCACGCCACATGCATCATGCAAGGATTGAATTACAAATGTTCACGAAAATAAATATTTTAGTATTTAAATCTTTCTGCCTACCGTGGTAGTCACTTATGGAAGTTAGGTNAACTACAGTCCGTTGCCTTTAATAACTGGAAGGTTAATTGTTCTTGTCCTGAAATGCAAAAAATATCTGAAAACATTGGATGAAAAATATTTTGCTAGATTGTATGTTTCCACCAGAAGTAGTTCTGTATTGCCGTGAACATCATTTCATATATTATATCACACACAGTTTATTTACATGTGTGCACTGTTAAATAGTGAAAATAATTCAAGGAAGGAAAATAACAGAGCTTTAGTTTAAGGGTGAACAGGGATACATTTGTCACTATAAGAACTAACTATTTTTTTCCTCAAGATAATATTTTTGCTAGAACTTGTAAGTAATATTATTATAACAAGTTAACATTTAGTGTGTAGAACAATTAAGCACCTTTAAACCATTNAGTTAACATTAAGTGTATAGAACAATTAAGCACCTTTAAACCATTCTAATTTATAGCATAGAACAGTAACGTGTGTTTAGGTATTACCATCTGCACAAGAACTAATCTGGTGATAGCCAATGGCACTCGTGTCACGCAGGTGCAAGTACAGCAATCAGGCCACATGCATCATGCAAGGATTGAATTAAAAATGTTCACGAAAATAAATATTTTAGTATTTAAATCTTTCTGCCTACCGTGGTAGTCACTTATGGAAGTTAGGTTAGGCCTACATTTAAATTATATCAGTGTGTCAATAANTTAGGCCGACATTTAAATTATATCAGTGTGTCAATAAGCAATTCTTCCGTTTAACTGCAGTGTTGAAGTATTTGTGTATTTTCACAAATGTGAAACAAGCATGTGCGTTAATTACCTGGGAAATAAATGTAGGAATATGCAGAAAACACATACACTTCCAGTAGCTTGCAGCTGCAAACGCACTCACCAAAACTGCGATGAGCCACCAATTTCTGCTCTGATGAATGCATATTCCAAAATTCTTCAGCCACTGTTGCACCCATATGTAGAATATTTTTTAGAGATGTAACTGAAAAATTCTTAATGTACAATCTTGAAGCTGTAATTTAAGAGAATGCTGATGAAGGTGATGGAAACTAGAAGGTTTAAAAACTGTAAACTTGTGCTTGACTACTTCTTTAAATATATATCTTTTATCACTGGTCACAACAAATATTTAAAAATTTAGCTCGAAAATTATGAGTTGCACATAAACATAATGGACCTGGCCTTTGTCATGCGTGTATCACCAGGTGACATCAAAAGCTGGCAGCCAAATCACAGTGTATGTTTGACACATTTGAAAACAGTGTAATTTCAAACACTTTCAATGTTTTAGAGTTGTGTTTTTAAACTGTGCTTCGTGCATACACTTAGTAAGCAATATTTTTTAAAAATTTGTTATATTTTAATTGAAATATGCAATAAATGCATATTCCCCATTACCCCATGAACTTGTCGTTATTAAACAATAAATTACACTGTTGCAGTGAGGTTTTTTGTGTTTCATCATAGGAACAAGCGATACTATGCCAAGCACAATGTGAGTTATCGGCAAGTGGTGTGGGGTAACATACACTGCAGTGTATAATGCATGCTGCATCATTTTCCAAATGCATTATGTGATTTTCCCTTCCCATTGTAATATGAAATCTAATGGGTGTAGCCACTCCAGCAGCGCGTGGAAATAAGTATGTGTGATAATCAATGCTCATCCGCAGTATCAGAACAATAGCTGGCATTACTGAAACAACTAACCTGTGACGTCTGCTATCAAGCACACCCTTCCCTAGTGTAGATGTTTATCAGTGCAATGAACAGTCTCAACATCTCTAATGTGTGTTATCCTTTGCACTTAGTTAATTCTATTGTAAGTCTCAAGTTAATGTGCACTGCTGTTGTCTTTATTATTCACAAATTTAAAATGTTGTATTTGTATTTTAATGGGACATTTGAGCACAGTTTACTTTGTGTGTGAATGATCATATTTATTGTTCTACTAGTTTTATACTGCATTTTATCTTTTAGTCGATCTTTGTTGAAGTAGTGGTCAGATCACTTATCGGCCACCACAGAAGACTTTGTTCAATGCCTGATGAGGTCAAGTCTNTGTTTTAATGGGACATTTGAGCACAGTTTACTTTGTGTGTGAATGTTCATATTTATTGTTCTACTAGTTTTATACTACATTTTATCTTTTAGTCGACCTTTGTTGAAGTAGTGGTCAGATCACTTATCGGCCACCACAGAAGACTTTGTTCAATGCCTGATGAGGTCAAGTCTNCTTTGTTGAAGTAGTGGTCAGATCACTTATCGGCCACCACAGAAGACTTTGTTCAATGCCTGATGAGGTCAAGTCTGGGTTTTAAGATTTTAAAACATTGTGAATGCTGCTATTTACTGGTGGTTAGTTTGGGATTCTCCTGTTTCCCCCATTACTGCATTTTGTTTCTGCTCCATCTTAATGCCTCTTCACTCTTTTTTTGCACACAGACTTCAGCTGTTTAGTGTTGTGCAAATCTCTCATGCTCATCGACCCTAACTTTTCTAAAATTAGTACAGTAGTGTTCAAACCTTTGTTGGAGAGGTTAGTCAGCAGTGTGATGTAATTCTCTCTGACAATGGCAGTATAGCAAACAATACACCTTTTAAATGGAACAATTTTTTTTTGCTATTTGACTATTTTCAGGAAAACTTATTAATAAATCAAAACACTTCAAACTCTTACAATAACATTTAATTTCAATGATACTTTAACATTTCAAACAACTAGTTATATAAAATACACAATTTACGTCCAGCATACACGCAACCTGATACAAATTCACTCTCTTTCCTATCAAAAAATGATGCAATAATAAATGACACTGTGACAATGCTTCGTGCACTGGCAAACTGATACTTTTAAAGAATCGTTTCTATAATAAAATTCACAAACACAAGTAACTGCAATTGGAACAAATTTCCGCTGAAAACGTGTCTGGTACAACCTGCCTCTAACAAAATCCTGCATGGCACAAGCGAATGAGAAGCAGCTGAATTATGAATCTNACGTGTCTGGTACAACCTGCCTCTAACAAAATCCTGCATGGCACAAGCGAATGAGAAGCAGCTGAATTATGAATCTTGGTGTGATATCAAACAATCCGGTGCAGCGTGCTTGTGTGCTCAGTATGCGCAGTGGTTGCATGTGTAGTAACATATATTTAAACTGATTGACTGAACATTGTTTTAATAAATTTCCAGTTTGCTGTATTTAGTTACTACTATGCTTTAAAAATAACAATGATAACACTGAAAAAAAAAAAAATTTAGTGCACAGTAACCCATTCCATTTCCAGTAAATTTTATTTGTTGGCTTCGTACACAAAGANGAAAAAAAAAAAATTTAGTGCACAGTAACCCATTCCATTTCCAGTAAATTTTATTTGTTGGCTTCGTACACAAAGATTTATTTGTGTAATGTGGCACCCAAATCAGTGGTGGCTCGAGACCTTCCTGCAGAATTATTTGAATTTTCGCTTTGAATTGGTATGCGAGTCAGAACCCATTATAGAAAATTTCTAGTTTTAGCCATTCTGTATGCAGCCATGAAATTTCAAATGCAAACTTTAATTTCATTTATTAAGTAGTCATTAAAATGGCTCTCTTCCAAAAAAAAGTACCTAATATGTGTAGAGCTCACAGTAATTTTTGAATTTTTTTATTACTTTACCTACTGATTACTAGGATACCAGATAGTTTGAGTATACTGCAGTATAAATACTTTAATGTTCTGTAATTCTCCATTTTCCCCTTGGGGCCATTGCTGTGTACAGAAATTTGATGAATTGGAACACAGATTCAGGTTAGTAATTTAGCCAAGGATTTTTATATGAATGTATAATGTAGGGTAGTAATATTCTCAAGTGAGATATTTAAAACAGCATTCTTCCATGGGGTTTTCACCACAATGACCTTCACTGTAATATAGATGGGAAATACATTTTTGCTCATAATTACATGATGATATCATGAGATGTCATGTGGCCTCCGAGAACCGGTCATATATGTTTGCATCGCTAGCTGGCAGTGTGATAAAACAGTTATCACACAGAGAGCAACATTAATTCACTTGTGAGTCGACTGCAGTGCAGAATGGCTGTGACCAAACTTGAACAGTGCTCTTATGTCAGAGTAATTGTTCTGCAGAGGGGAAATGCCACAGCGAGCTGGTGGAAGATGCGAGGAATAAAACTGTTCCACACTGAACTGTCACAAGTTTGTTAGCAACAATTCAGTGAGGACACAATGCAACCAGTTACTGGCAATGGGCAGAATGACCTTTGACTGTGCGGACCAACATGCCACATGCAGTAATTGAGCACCTAATGTAAGCAGAAGATAGATGTAGCTTGAGTTACAGGTAGGAAGTGTCATTGAGAAATGAACCATTTATACAATTTGTGAGACTCTCACCCGAATAAAGTTGCATCAAAGTGGGTGCCACGTGAACTCACCGAAGTTTGCATATATGAACTGCCATGCAGTGTTCTAGTCATGCTGTGTGTACCTACGAGTCTTTAAGTGGTGACCCTATAATTTTATTATTGGTGAAAACTCTGTAACAACATTCAATGCACTGTATGCAAGTTACTGCAACCACATGGCATGCTATCATCAGAGAGACCACTTTCCATTGATAACTGTCACCGGAGCTTATATACCAGGGCTCAGATTCAATCAGCGGTTAAAATTGATTTGAGGGGCTATGCCTGAAATCAATATTTCTGACAAGGCATAACCCCACAAATCAATTGTAACTTGTGGACCTGTACTTTACTGTGCTGAGATTAGGTATCAAATCCGAGCACGAGTCCCTATCAAATTACATGTTACCGTATCTGCCATCCTGTCCAGTGCCAAAAGTGGTTGTAAGCAAACTTTGGCCGTCATTTAAATTCAATCTAATTGCTTGAATTAAAAAATAATACACTTTTTGCCATACAAATTATGCACCCTGTAAAAATATCCAGTAAATGTGAAAGTCGATAAATAGGCTTGTTGTTGAATGATTTGCAAACAAATATGCTTGCAGTCGTGTGTGCATATATGTTGTGCGAGAGTGCTACCATTGCTCTTTGTTTGGTGTATGTAAGCAAGTCCCCAGAACAGCACCTGTGACGTGACCTGCACTACACTTCACTTGTCAGGCGTAATAAAGGTGCCCTTCTGCTCTAGCACACGAACTGGGCTGCAGTGTGTTTGCAACACACATCTTTCAAATAAACTATTTCAGATGTACAATTTGTTTGAACACAAAAATTAATAACATTTCAGACTAGAGCAGAATACAACTTTCAACAGATCATGCTTTTTGCAAACACTATTTTAAGCTCTTCAACATGGCCAAATATGACATTTTCAGATTGCTATAGCTTGAAATATTCAAGGGAATTCTTGTGAAACAAGAACAGGGCCCTGCATTGAACTTTGCCACAGAGTTTTCACCAATAATAAAATTTTAGGGTCACCACTTAAAGACTCGTAGGTACACGCAACACGACTAGAACACTTCAGTGCACGGCAGTTCAGACCGTCGTGAGTAGTGGCAATGGTGCACTTGATGATGCATATGGCAGTCTCGCGCTTCTCTGCCGCAAACGTGGAAAACAACTCCAGGTAGACGGGCCCCTTAATGAGTGGTAGACATGCTGGAAGATGTACAAGACCGACACACGAACTGGCGGAGTTTGGAAGAGGCTGTGTAATAGCACTGAGAGAGGTGTGGTCTTCCAACCTGCAATCACTCACCTTAACTGGTATTCAGTCTTGTATATGTTCAACCTAAAATCATCAAATGTATTTTGGAATGCATAACCTGTAATGATTTTACCTAGTAAGTTTTGGCTGTCCAAACCACCTACAGCTAGAGATAGAAAATTTTGTGGGTTTAATGACTTGCATGCTAGACTACGCGGTAGTCTGTATACTCGGGCCCCCAGCTGTTTGTTGGTTGCTTGCTAATCCAGCGAGTTGCCAGTGTTAGGATTGGTTAGGTAGCAAGAGGTTCCACTGTTGTTTTCTTTCAGGTTTGTTAATGACTAAGTGTCCTGCTGGGCGTTTCTAGTGAAGTGCTATCCAGTTGTAGAGTAACATACTAAAGTTTATCTCAGCTGATTTTCGCGAGAAAAAAAAATTAAGCGAACGGTAGACGTCCTGCGTACATACATGCAGCTTCCATTGGTTTTTTTTTTTTTTTGGCAGCGTGTCATTCTTGGAAGGTATTTTCTTGAATGCGCCAATTAGAACGAAGCTACTCCGATAAGGAACGTTTGTTAACTCACGGGGCGATCCTAAAACACGAGAACAAAATAATATGAGCTAAACTGTTTTGTTTTACAAGCCATCGCATATTTTCTCGGAACTCGGTTGTCTCTGCCTACAGACATATCTGCTTGGCTCGATCAAACGGCGGTCTCTCATCTGGACGTCTGCGAGTTGGGCGTGTCGGAGGAAAGCCCGCATGTCACAGAGCGCCCCCACTAGAGCATACGGCACACTCGCCGGATGTTGGCGGTGAAAGTTAAGGGCTGGTACTTACCGTGGGGCGGGGGCCTTTGTTTGGCCCTGTGCGACCGCTCCTGTTCCCTTGATTGTTCCTCCAGACGAGTGTCGGAAGTTGTAACTGCAGCCGGGTGTTGCAATTGCACAGTACGTGTGCGTTTGTTATGGAGAGAGAGCGAGGGACGGTTGGTGNTCGTTACACATATGGTACGTTGGCGAGGTGTGCTGCAGGCGGTATCGTCGTATCCACACAGTGGAGAGAACGCGCGTGGCATGTGGAAAGTCCCTTCCCCCCTTTCTACCTAGTCATTTATCGGGCATGACAAAACCATAGCGTGGGCATATAAACGAAGGCGAAATGGCGTGTTGTTGTTACTCGATGTGATCTGGTGCGTGAACCTCGGAGAACGGGCTTCAGTGTCTGAACGGCTGGCTGCGGCATTTGATAAGGGAATTCCTGCTGGCTCGAACAAACTGTCGCTGTTTGGTTGTTTTTTTTTTTTTTTTTTTCCACTCGTGTATCTTTTCTCCACGTGTAAAATTTTTTCGTCACCAAATTACCATTCGTCTATAATTTAAAACTGAAATTTTTAATAACATGAATGTGATTTTATATTTTTTTGTGATAAATCCCTTTAAAGTGCATAAAACAAAACAAAAACTAATTTAACGGTTATTCATCTGAAAATTTGCCTGCTTTTTAAGACGACTTTAGGATAAATGAGCATTGCTATCTACCAGTTCGCTGCCAAAAATATTTAGTTCTTCTTTCAGTGTTTACGGTACGATATGTGTGACTATGTAAAACTATTTTTTTTTTTCCCCGGCGATTAATTTGAAGTTCTCGCCTAACCATGAACCAAATGTAGAGAGATCGCTTACGCAGCCAAGTTCACGCCAAGCGGACGTGGTTCTATAAAGTATTTAGTAAGCACATTAAACGGCGTCTTCTCCTTCCAACCTTGCCGTCCGATGGACACCGACGACTCTCTGCACAACACCCACAGGGTAATAGGTGGCTCTGGTACCTCGCAGCATACTGGAGATGTGAACGAATTCGCAGCTTTGGGAATGTTGTTCGGCGAGTTCGAAAGACAGTGGCGCTGCTGCAAGTTACAAAACAGGCACAGGAAGGAAGATACTGTAAATCGTATTTATTCGCTACCGTAAGGTAATGTTCGTCAAACTAAAGTCGCGGTGGTTAATACACTAAATTCCCATTCGGCAGGACGCGTGCTCGATTCCCGGACCTGCAATGTTAAATTCGGATTTCAATGGTTTTCCGAAATTACCCCGGGCGAATGCTGGAGTGGATCCTCAATTTAGGCCATGGCCGAACATCTCTTCTCCTGCTTGTCCGAACAAAATTTTCCATCTCAAGGATCAGTTTTTTTTTTTGCCATAATTTGGAATTATTCTCTGGAAAACAATTGCGAAATAAAAAGCTAACATCAGTATATATGACTTAGGTTGGTGTATGGAAAATTGGGGACTTTCTTCAACTCAGTATGTTAACAGTTTTAATCCATGGTCCCTTGATCGATTTGGGGTCGCCAATATTAAATCTAGACACGATGTCAACTCTGTCAACATGTTGTCTGGGCTTACCACAAAGGCAGACACGTGTTTCTCAGCAGGCACCTCAAGTGCGGTAGACTAGAGTTTTGTGAGATAGATTTTTACGTAGTGTTACTATAAGAATATTTACAGGTATCAATAGGGGTAGTGAAATTTCGCGAAAAGATTTCAAGACAAGTTGTATTTCAAAACACTGTAGGGTCGTTTATCTATCTCGACTGGCTGAATTACTTTCTGACACATGTTAACTGTCTGAACACGAATCACGTAGGAACAGTGCCGATGTTGCCGAATTCTAAGTGGCCCGGCAAATATGAAAACGCCTTCTCAAGCAAACAACAACCAGTGGCAATAGACAAACTGCTGTTGGGCGCTTATAGTATTGAAGTTTACTGTGTACTCATATTTTTTTCGCGAAAAATCACTAGCTCTAGGTATCAAATATTTACAAGAATCCCAACAAACCTGAAATAAGCCTTCCTTTTATATTTCGTCCTTAGTATATATATCATGAGAGTGCTATCTAACTGATAAAAAATAAAAAATAATAAAATATCATGCTTTAAAAGTTGAAAAAAATTTCGTATATTTATCAAGAAAATTACAGAAATTGGGTCACCCTAGCTTTTCTTAGTGAAGTACGTAATGTATAAGAATTTTTTAACGCAACTAGATTGTAGACAGGGTAATATTTACACCAGTGGTGGCTGGTGGCCAAAATATAATGAGGTTCTGCACTAACGATTCAGATAAAAAACAGTTCATTAAACGGAAACATGTAACTAACAAATACAGCTCTGATTTATGGTTCGTCTTGTCATTAATATTTTCAGTTTCTCTGCCGTGTATCGTTACTTTTAGAATCTAAAGTGTATCTGGCTGAAGGTATTTCGAATGTCCGAAGTTTAGAAGCACGGGAACACTAAAGGCGACCTAGACACGAGCATCGGATGTCTGATCGACTCTACGCTCTAGGCACTCAACTGGCGTGCAAAGCTTTACGTTTCTCATACATTTTTAACTATAACTTTTCATTTTATTGAATAACATGGATGTTTAATGTGTGCTGCACGTCCCTGTACTTATTTAAGTAAGCCTATTATAGAATTTTATTTAAAACATTGTCAAGTATATTAGGAAAAATAGTGAATAAGTAGGAGTAATGCGAACCTAGTTAGATTCCAGGAAAGGAGTAGCTCCCGATTTTCGCATATGGGAATCATTATGGACGTTGCCATTAACCAACAAGTTTTCTCGGTGTAGTTACCGTTTCCCCTGTCTTTGCATTCCGTTGCTGCATCATCTCCAACTCCCTTCATCCCCATGAGCGCTAAATGTCTTCCATATATTTCTTCTACTGTTGTCCCACAGAGGAAGTGTTTCACATTGTTTTGTTAACGTCGATGTAGGTAGGCGATATTGCAACTGAGTGTTGAGTTGAGTATACATCGCTTATGGATATTGTTTAGACCAGGGGTACTTAAACTGCGGCCCGCGGGCCTATTCTTTGTGGCCCGCGCTCGCCGGCTTCAGTTGATACAAGTTACCAAATTTTTATTTTTAGGGTGTCTGTTACAAAAATAAAAAAGCAATACATAATATGAATTTATTAAATGTTAAATTTACTGATGGAACTAGACGATATTTTTCTATATTTTATCAGTCAGGTGGCTTCTGTACATATTTCTGATGTACTACCTCCGCCCGCCCTCACCGTGTCGAACGAATAAACAAACGACTTGCAAGACGATACACGACACTCTGAATTTTAATTGTCATCGAATTACCTACGAACTTTTAGTTAACAAATATTATTATGTCAAGTGTGGTAAGTGCGGCTCGCGGCGGTCTTAGTTTCTCTTTTAATATGGCCTCCTAATAAAAAGTCGAGTACCGCTGGTTTGGACCGTACACTCACGCACACAAAAGGCGCGGTCGCGCCTTCCTAACAGTGGTGACATCCTGTCATATTATTTCAGCATGCCATAGGGTTCTCGAAGGTAGTGGCGTCACGCCTATGTGCCGAGGAAATTGGATAGATGGCCCGTACATTACTTCCAGCATCACCGAATTTAAGAGCGCATAGTGATCACGTGGTTAGGAGACCATTACCTGCATGAGGTATTGACGTCTTTGCCAAAACTCTGCGTAACCGTGCGACGTTAGTTACACTCTTCAATTAAAGTAAATTTAAACATTTGTACAATATTCAGGTGAAAAAAGCTTAAGTAGCAGCAGTTGAAACCTAGACATTTCAAACTGTGGTTGTGAAATTACCTTTGTAAAACGGAAGATTACGGGCGAGAAGTAATGATGAGTTGTTCTTACCAATGAGCGAAAGCTTTGGGTTTTACTCCCTAAACCTTGACTCTGCGCACGCTATTTTAACGTATTCTCTTAGTAAGCCATAAATGGTTTGGGAAAGTACGTACTTGGCATTATGTACCATGGCATGCGTACACGTCTTTGAAGGAAAGAACAATTTTATGAGAAATGTGAACGACTGCAGAAAACTACAACTTAACATATTTCGTTATAAACATTTTTGCGTTTAATGTCAGATTCAGTTCTTGAATACACAATACAAATACACATATATAGCGAAGAATGCAGGCCACTATAATATACAAGAAGCTGATGGCTAGATTTGTGTTCGGTTTCGATACCAAACAGCCCTTGATGCAAAGAAATAAGAAACTTTTCTCTTCAGAATAAATGATTGTGCATATTTTAGTTTCTAAACATACGCTACTGTTTTTTAATGGTAGTCTGATGCGTTTGTTATCTGCAGTCAATAGGGATATTCACATAATTAATAACCTTTAGTATGATTGCAGCTTAGCCGTCCATTTGCGCAAGGCATACGAACAAATAGGATGCTTTGTGATTAAAACAATTGCAGGCATTTCCTCTAATATCTGCTGAAATGCGAGTATTTCTACTTATTTTCTTCATTCTTACACTTTGTGTTGATTTACAATGCCATGCACATACCAAGGTATACACAGCAACGAATAAACGATAGAACTTCACTCATGAAAATTAGCTTATTTTAATATGAAGTCGAAATTACGATTTCTAATGCCTTGAAAATACACGACACTGGCATCTGGTCAAACAAACCCTGTTATTTAAATAATATAAAGACGAAATTTTAATTCTGCTAGCGGGACTAGACTTTGGGCTACGAGGGAAAAGAATGGGTTCATTTTCCCTTTTTTTTTTCAGATGCAGTTTTAAATTTTTTATTTGTAGCGCGGGAAGGTATAGCAAAGTAAAAATATTAAATCAGTATTTTAAACAATTCTGATACTCTTTCAGTTCAGTTTTAAAACATCCACAGGACAGTTTGATGTCGGTGTGAGAGTTTGGGTGGAGGGGAAACACGTTCCCTGTGAATCCCCCATCCCGTACACCTCTAAAACTGTCCATTGTCGTAGCGTATGAAAAAAAATTCGCACTTGATTCACTAACACTTCCTTTCACTACTGGTTATTCTGAAAAAAAAAAACAAAAAAAAAACCAAGTAACATACCCGCGTAAACAAAATACTGAGTGTGCATGCGAGTGGTGACACGAATTTGTTGAAAAACAGTAGACTAAGAATAAAGTCGCTAGACCACGGCTCGGAAGTGGAGCTGTACACCACCACTGCTGCAGTTGTCTCAATTACGTTATTTTATATTCTGTCCGGCAGGATAAACCGATGAGCGATACGTTCAACATGCTGTCAGTCCGAAACGTTGAGTGTGTTCATTGAAACGGTCCCATTTGTAACCACTATCACTGCGGGTTTGGCTACCGGAAGGAACACGAATTTTTAAAATTGCTAAAGTAATTCAAAACAGAATTATGTTAGTTGAAGCTGGCAGTTTTGAGTCGCAAAGCGTCGATAAAAGATAAATAACAGTAGCACACATGTCTTCATAATGTTTTCGTGCGAAGTAATTTCTAGGTACCTTGCAATGGACGACGGCTGGGGCAAAGGAGCAGGTCATTAAAAATAAGTAAATTAACATTTACATTTTTATTGTGATGCATTATTTTTTCGTGGCGATATGAAATAATGAAGCATGGCAATGGAGGAAAACAATAAAAAAAATTAAACGAGTTATTCGAATGAAATTTTTTTTTCCTACAAATCTCAAAATGGAACAAAAATAACATGTTAGTATACAATTCAAAATAAATGGCCATGTTATAAGAACGTGAGGAAGAAAGTTTCGTGGAAATTTGTAATGCCGGAATTTAAACCCTTATCGCAAGCGATCCGTCGGATTCCATACAAATTGTAACATATTGTCCGTCTCATATAACTTGGCAAGATTATGACAGTCAGTGATTGGCAACTTGACGCATACGAAAAAAANAACATATTGTCCGTCTCATATAACTTGGCAAGATTATGACAGTCAGTGATTGGCAACTTGACGCATACGAAAAAAACAAAGTGCCATTTACAAAATCCTGTATCAACTGGTGCACGAAAAAAAAAAAAAATTACATTGGCTATTTTGAGTGCACTGCCGACGCACATCAGACAAGCAGAAAGTACGCGATAAGAAAGAGTTCCTTGACTAATTAATACATTTTATTTTACGTGGTCACAAAACAGCGATTGTTAGAGTTACAAACTAAACTTCGTGATAAAGTAGTAATGCATATGTTTTTCAAAACGAAATCCACAATAAAACGATCCGTATCCAAATTAAACACAACTTCAAAACCTTGAGAGTTCTTTTCACGTTGTATCCCTACGCTCCATCCATGCTTTCCATATGTGGTTGATATTAATTCCAAAAGCATACATAAATATTGCATGGTATTCTTGAATTATTTTTCCTGATAATTTGACGAAATATATTTCACATTCGTGTCATTTCGAGCCAGTAATAGAAGAAAAGTCAACTTTTAAAAAGACAGAATCAAGAGCAGGCTAACGTGCTGCTATCTGTTGAGTAATGCTCTTGGCTCACAACTCGCCCTGTCATGCCATGCGTGCCATCTGCCCGCTCTTTCCCGAAGCATTACCAGCCACAAAAAAAAAAATATATTTCGTGTGTAAAATAATAAATTTACGAACATATATCAATAGTTTTATTTTTCCGCGATCTCTGCATAATTTTTAAAGTAACATATATTTCGTGTACAGCGATTTTGATTACTAGTAATTTCTATTGAGCCAGTAATCATTACGCCTACGTCCATTACACACCATGTTATTTTCTTCCTGCTAAACCATATCCTTGTTGTTTTCGTATTGTTATTGTCCTGTATTAATAAAAGGAAGATATCGAGAGGCACGTGGGTAGTTTTTAAGCATTTTTTATGTTATTCCACGCCCCATATCTTCAACTCGAACTGTTTAGTATCAGTAATAGCAGAATTATTATTGCTTTGAAATAGTCTTTGGTAAGTTGTTGGTGAATAAAAGTGCGTTGTCAATCAAGTTTCCCGAATTACTTTTAGTTCCAGTTATTTTAGCTATGATGTCCAACGTGTGATAAGAACTGCAACTACCGTCTCGAAAATGTTAACCCAAATTCACTGTCTCGGACAAATTAAAAAAGAGTTAGCAAATATTTAATTTTTTTGCAAGGTTTTATATTTTTACTTTCATAACCTACGAAGTTTTTTTAGACAGATGTCAGTCTAAAATACCTTGAAATTTGTTTAGCATTACAGTACAATGGCAAGTGGATTAGCTGACAGCGTGTTGATAAAATATACAGCCTCCATTTGACGCACCAGCTGATGGAGAAAGGATACATAAACGAAAAGTCAACGTTGGCCCTATTTTCGTCGAACTGTCAAAATCTTGCCAAGTTACATGAGACAGAGAATACTACTCCTCCACTCCCGTGACTTTTAGAAATACTTTAGCTGAACCCAAACTCAAATTAATATATCTAAAAAAATTTATATATTGGTTAATAAAATCATGATGAATGTAATTTTTCAATATATTTAGTAATTTGATTAATTAAGTTTTCATTGAAATCGTATCACGAAACCGTAAAATCTTCTCGAAACCTATGAGATTTTTTTTCTTGAACAGGCTTAATGAAAGACGGTTACGTCGTTTCTTGACAGTGCGTGATGTTGACTGTAGTTGATCCACTGTTAACTAAACATTTTTGACAGTCCCACACAGTTTCTTATTTTGTTGTGTATCCTTCCGCATTACATAAATGTTGACACTGCCATATGCTTAACTAACGTTCTGTCCGCGGNAACATATTGTCCGTCTCATATAACTTGGCAAGATTATGACAGTCAGTGATTGGCAACTTGACGCATACGAAAAAAAACAAAGTGCCATTTACAAAATCCTGTATCAACTAATGCACGAACAAACAAAAATTAATATTACATTGGCTATTCTGAGTGCACTGCCGACGCACATCAGACAAGCAGAAAATACGCGATAAGAAAGAGTTCCTTGATAAATTTTACGTGTTCACAAAACAGCGATTGTTAGAGTTACAAACTAAACTTCGTGATAAAGTAGTAATGTATACATGTTCAAAACGAAATGTACAATAAAACGATTCGTATCCAAATTAAACACAACTTCAAAACCTTGAGAGTTCTTTTGACGTCGTATCCCTACTCTCCATCCATGCTTTCCATATGTGCTTGATATTAATTCCAAAAGCATACATAAATATTGCATGGTATTCTTGAATTATTTTTTCTAATAATTTGACGAAATATATTTCACATTCGTGTCATTTCAAGTCAGTAATAGAAGAAAAGTCAACTTTTAAAAAGACAGAATCAAGAGCAGGCTAACGTGCTGCTATCTGTTGAGTAATGCTCTTGGCTCACAACTTGCCCTGCCATGCCATGCGTGCCATCTGTCCGCTCTTTCCCGAAGCATTACCAGCTACAAAAAAAAATAGCTTTCGTGTATAAAATAACAAATTTACGAACATATACCAATAGTTTTATTTTCCCGCGAGCTCTGCGTAATTTTTAAAGTAACATATATTTCGCGTACAGCGATTTGGTTTACTAGTAATTTCTATTGAGCCAGTAATAATTATGCCTACGTCCATTACACACCATGTTATTTTCTTCCTGCAAAACCATCTCCTTGTTATTTCGTATTGTTACTGTACTGTGTCAATAAAAGGAAGATAGCGAGACGCACGTGGGTAGTTTTAAAGCAATTCTTACGTTATTCCACGCCACATATTTTCAACTCGAACTGTTTATTATCACTAATAGCAGAATTAATACTGTTTTGCAATAGTCGTTGGTAAGTTGCTGGCGAATAAAAATGCGTTGTCAATCAAGTTTCCCGAATTACTTTTAGTTCCAGTTATTTTAGCTATGATGTCCAACGTGTGATAAGAATTGCAACTACCGTCTCGCAAATGTTTACCCAAATTCATTGTCACGGACAAATTAAAAAAGAGTTAGCAAATATTAAATTTTTTCGCAAGGTTTTATATTTTTACTTTCATAACCTACGAAGTTTTTTTAGACAGATGTCAGTCTAAAATACCTTGAAATTTGTTTAGCATTACAGTACAATGGCAAATGAATTAGCTGACAGCGTGTTGATAAAATATACAGCCTCCACTTGACGCACCAGCTGATGGAGAAAGGATACATAAATGAAAAGTCAACGTTGGCCCTATTTTCGTCGAACTGTCAAAATCTTGCCAAGTTACATGAGACAGAGAATACTACTCCTCCACTCCCGTGACTTTTAGAAATACTTTAGCTGAACCCAAACTCAAATTAATATATCTAAAAAAATTTATATATTGGTTAATAAAATCATGATGAATGTAATTTTTCAATAGATTTAGTAATTTGATTAATTAGGTTTTCATTGAAATCGTATCACGAAACCGTAAAATCTTCTCGAAACATATGAGATTTTTTTTCTTGAACAGGCTTAATGAAACACGGTTACGTCGTTTCTTGACAGTGCGTGATGTTGACTGTAGTTGATCCACTGTTAACTAAACATTTTTGACAGTCCCACACAGTTTTTATTTTGTTGTGTATCCTTCCGCATTACATAAATGTTGACACTGCCATATGCTTAACTAACGTTCTGTCCGCGGNTTTATTTTGTTGTGTATCCTTCCGCATTACATAAATGTTGACACTGCCATATGCTTAACTAACGTTCTGTCCGCGGCTTCGCCAGCGTGTACAACACGAAGCAGCTACTAATATCCTTTACCGAAGGACCTCTTTGTACGCTACATTAGTAGTTATGCCCTTCAGGTGCTAGAATTGCCAGTTGCTAGTTGAGCTTACTCTAGAGCAGGCCACGTAAGGCTGCCCACATGAGAAGCAGCCCTCCCTCAAATTTCTCCCTGCCACCTTTAGCGACTGTCTCTGCGTCGATGAGTGTCAATCAGTCGGGCATTTAATTTTATACATAGAGATAACAGGTATTCCTGCACTGATCAGGTGACAAAATGAGCCATCAGTTTTGAACATTCCACATTTAACAAAACATCAAACCACATAATTGCTTTTCATTGTTATTTGTAATCATTACTATTGATTTCCAAATAAGGACTTTATGTTAAAAAAAAAATGCACTCGAAGACAGTCACTTATTTTTTAAACATTTATTTTGAAAGTACTAAAGCGGTAACCAGCTATATAATAGCTCTCATAAAACATTATTACAAACGGTTTAACCTGTCAGTATTTTTGTTTTAGAGGAAAATAAAGTGAAAGAATCGACAGTAGGATGGATACATATTGCACTTGAGTGTGAAAACCTACGTTGTGTTCCTGAGAAGAAGAAAACGCCGTTGTAGAAGGAATTTTTTTTAAGAGCTCTGCAGGCAGGCGAGGTTTGGTAATGCGGCCGGCCGGCCTTTCTTTCTGTCTTGCCCACGCATTCAACAACAAACAANTGCAGGCAGGCGAGGTTTGGTAATGCGGCCGGCCGGCCTTTCTTTCTGTCTTGCCCACGCATTCAACAACAAACAATCTCCGCAGAACAGCCAGCAAGCAAGCAAGCCAGCCTGCTGCAGCGGTGCGGTGCGGTGCGTGCGTGGGTCGTCTCCTTCTTCGGGCGTCACAGGAGCGTAGGAGGCCGAAGGAGGTTGCGTTTTGGCGTGGCTGTTGAGCCTGTCTTGCCCCGCATCCCTCCCTCCCGTACACCAACCATTCGGGTCTCCGGAAACTTTATCTTCTCCAGTCGGTTGTTACACGAATGCCTCTCCCCTCTGCGTCTCTACAACCGTCTGTACTCGCAACTGCCTCGGAACACCCGTCTATTATGCGTCCGCGATCATAAATAAACCGCGCCCGCCGCACCCTTCCGCGGCAGTGTGGAGTCCCATCGTCCTGCTTGCATTCAACCCCACGCCCGACAAACTCGAAGAAAACACCCACTGTCGGCGCACTATCAATGGAATGTATGTCTTTGCAGCTCTGAATAGTTTCTTTTCGCGCATTTTGTATCCTTAAGCTGTGTGTAACAGTTAACATAGCCGCGAACCAAAAGACTAGTATTATAAATCGATATAAAGCGACATTGTGAAATTGCTAAACACGTTGTTTCACCATTTTCTATTTTGATATGGATAAAAAATTATAAAACCAGCTCCAGGGGCTGCCAATTTAAATGCGTTAAAACTTGGATTTACTCTTCTCCAGTCACTGCCAACATTACTCCCGCATTCACATTTAAATATACGCAGTCACGAGTAGGTAATTTCTTGAAGGTTTGTTTCATGAATGCTTACCTAACACTTAAACCTGCTACATAAAAAGTGAAATTAATTTTTACATAAAAGTTTTATTGAAATTCTACACCAAAACTTATTTCAATTTGATTGTATATCTCAAGTTACTTTTTTCTCCTACAGTCGTCTGTAAACATCATAAGCTTGGCGGCGAATTCATTAATTTTGATCGTAAATGATGAAGTCCTATTTGCTAGCGCATCTTGCATAGCCTTGGGATTGAGCACGTCACGGTACAAGCTTGTCTGTGCTTATTGCAAATTTTCAGTTCTGCAGTTCTGTGTTTATTAAATTGTGAAGTCACGTATATAACGGCGTCGCACAGTTGTGCAAAAGCAGTCTTCTTTAAAAAATCTAGAAATATTTGTTACCTTAGGAAATAAAACTTTTTCGCCCCATATCTAAAACTCAACGTCTCTCTGACTGTCTGTATGTTAGTGCGCTTATCACTCGAGAACCACTTATCCGATTTACGAATTCATAGCTACGTTCTCTGGCCAGATTTTAGTATATATTTTGTTACGTAAAGTAACATAAGGTATAAGCAGTTCCTCATACATATGTCTTCTTTTTTATTTACTTTTTTCGTAGTTATTTTAGGCAATGGAGATCCAATCAAAATCCGAATTCAGTTTCCCCAACCATGTTGGATTCTTAGGTTTTCTGGCTCGTTTATATTTTTAAAAAATCCCGAAAGTAACTAGTTGGGTATAGGGGTATTTTTTAAAAAACATAAACAAGCTAGGAAATTAATAATCCAATATGGCGGGTAAAGGTTCCCATTAAGGGCAGTAAATACACATAATTAATAATAAACAAATTTTTATAATTTATTTTAGCAGCTTGTTTGATAATAACCACGATGTATTTTTTTAAGTCATAGTAATACCATGCATGATTTTGAAATGCGATGTTAGGCTTTCATATTAAACACGATTTTAGATTCCCAGCCTTGATGTAGCCCTGCCATTCATGCTGCAGGCAGCTCTGCAGATTCTACTTAATGAACTGCTGCTAACGAAAGTAGTATCATAAAGTGGGAAGTTCGTTTACTTTCTGCTGCGTGGTTTTGTGATAGCGGAAGTAAATATTTTACAACGTATCGAGGAGTGAATTTCACATCTGAGAACAATAAAAATAATAACCGCAGGATTAGGGGACAATACATGAAATATTCCACACTTAATGGACTTTCTGTAGTCTATTACATGAATGTTTCTCATCGAGAAGCAATGACAGTAATTCCATTAGTATAATAATATTTACGTATGTATTTCTGTGACTTTCTAGGCAACTCATGAAGCGTCTGTCGTCTGCTCCCAGCGGAGATGCAGCAAGTATTCTTCCACTACAATTGATACGCCTGCGCTGCCTTTCAGCGCTTTGTACATTGACTGCACCCAGACATTTTTCAGCTAAAACGAAGTCTTGTAAAACATTCTGAAATTTATTTGTTACAAGATACAGTGTTAAAATCAATGTATTTTGGTATTAAAATGCAATAATATTAAATATTTTATTTTTATTTGCAAACTATGCACACCTGTTTGGTATTGCATTCTCTGGATTTGCAATTCGCTGGCACTGCTTCTTGTGTGGCCGGCGTGGCATCTTACGTGGAGCGTTGTATCTTATGTAATGTATAGTAACAGAGTGATTTATCACAACAGTAATTTAGGCCAGTTATTTTTTAAATCACTATAGATCATTATTTCGTGACAGTAATTTACGTATTGCTTGCAGTCTTTCGTTGTGTGTATAGCCGACTGAGGAACGTTAATTATTTTGGGAGCCAAGTTTTTATTGGTCTATTCAAGGAAGAAATGGGCTTGTCATGGAGACAAAAACCAACAACGAAAGGAAGGCTGCAGGCGTGTACACAATATAGAGTATACACTAAAACCTAACGCGCTCTCTCATTGTTTTCTGAACTAGTTATTATCTCTAGATGTAGTATACCGTGCGCGGTACCATGCAGTGTCTCAATGTCAAGCACATGTTGTAAGGATGTGATACCCCGCATCAGGTCGCTCGGTGCGGTGACAGAATAACGAATCACACGGAAGCAAAACAGCCAGTGTTTTTTTCTGAGTCAAGGCGCACGCTCCAGCGAAGTTGCTCGACACGCTGACATACGAGACAAAGTCGATGTCTAGGGTCGAACTAACCACGTGCTAGCCGAACAGATGACATAATCGATCAGGAACAGAACCANCACAAAGTCGATGTCTAGGGTCGAACTAACCACGTGCTAGCCGAACAGATGACATAATCGATCAGGAACAGAACCAGTGTATACATCTCACCGCATTGCTGGTAAGCTTACGGCAAAACGAAATACTACTCATTTACACTTCTGCGTGTTTATCGAGGTGGAGCAGTGGTAAAGCACTGCACTCGAGTTCGGGAGGGTCCGGGTTCAGTGCACGGTCTGGCTATCATCATTTCGGTTTCCCAGGGTTTCTCGAAATCGCTCCAAGCGAATACTGGAAGGGTTACGGCGGATGCCTTCCCTACATCTGAATGTCTACTGTTCCCCTGCTAAGGCCTTGTCGCCGTTCGGGAGCACTCAAGCACCTAAAACTCGACGACTAAGGGTTCCGCCTGTCTGGTGCTTGAACTGCGCTGCATTGTGTTTGAAATACTTTTTTTGACTAAACTATCAAACGTGTTCCCAATACGTTTACCTACGAAAATATATCATACCCCAGACGATGAGAGGATGGTAGTTTAAAGTTTCCTCGCTTTCTGGTAGGGTATTCTTGGTTGNAAATATATCATACCCCAGACGATGAGAGGATGGTAGTTTAAAGTTTCCTCGCTTTCTGGTAGGGTATTCTTGGTTGAACTTGTGAATCAGGTTGGGGCTTTGGACTCAGGTGCTAAGCTGGGACACCTGCGATGAGAGGGCGTGATCCCTCTCCCCCACCGATTGGGCGGACATAGCACGGGAAGGCCTGACGGCTAAGAGCACTATGAGAAAATACAGTACGAAGGCTGAGAAGCCGATACCGTAACTGTCCAGGGCCATACGCCTGGGTGACTATATATCTACTCGTTGCTGAGGCTATATTCCGCAGTCTCACCACGTAGTAGATAAGTACGCAGAAACGAAATCGGCGAGGCTTCTCGGAGCTCCTACGTTTCTCCTTGCAGTTTCACTCTATCACTGCTCTATCCCCACCTCACTTCTCGCCCATCGACACTGAAGACTCCCCCAGCTCTTAAGGAGTTTTGATTCTTAGATTTTGAATTCATCAGTATTTTACCACGTAAGTAATAGGTCCAGGGAAAAAAATAAATATTTTTATACACACACTATGTTGAGAAGAAATAAACCAAAATTTTTCTTGGCCAACTACGCTGTTGATAATAGCAACAAAATTCTGACTTCAGAAAATATAACTAAACGATGGTCTGTACTCTGTCGGTCAGTAAAACAAAATACCAAATATCTGCATTCAAGTAGTAGCGAGGAATAAAAAAATTCTATAAATAACGTTTATCAATCCCACTTAGGTACTGTCCAAATCTCTCAGTCGTTCGCGTCTCCTTGCCAGCTAGACGGAGTTCGATGGATGAGACGCCAGATGTAAATAGGCTCACCTCAACAATCTGCAAATGTATAGTCGTCCGTGGATAGCGTCGGCCGTGACTACTGCGCATGTGCGTGTGAGAACTTCACATTTGTACGCCAACTATCCTTTATAATCCTCTGATTGCACTGTATCCTTCTGCCATATGAAAATTTAACATTATCGTAGGCCTGATCACTTTATTCATGCGCCATCCAAATAAAATCGGGGAATTGTTAGGCATGTAAATATGTTACCTATATGAAATGTCTCAGTACAACGTCTTATGTATATATAATATCAATAAAACAAGGAATACTAACCTCACTAGAAAGTAATTTAAATATTACGCTCGTAATACACCGCCGATTCATCGGATTATTTGTATTCCTTCGTTGCCAACTTAACCACGAACCCGCATGTCAATATGCACTGTAACATATACGTAGTTACAGCCAGTGATTTTTTTTTAAGGTTGATTTCGAAAGGGCTCCTATAATCGTGTACAGCCTACAGTTCAGTTTAAGCTGCAAAAACACTCATTCAGTTAGCATTGCACGTTTATTTCTTTTAGGTTAGTCTAAACTGTATGACTTCGCTGTCGAGAGCCGTCCAAACATCTACACACGCCACTTCCCACTCTAAACTGTAAAAACACGTTCTCGCCCATCTAGTGTCCTAGATTTTTTTAGGAGGTCCTTGTGGGTTGAGATGTCAAAAAAAAAAATCATTGGTGAAAATGCTCATGCTTAGAAATGGCGGCCGTCCACAAAAGCATGCACAGTAACCACAGTCTCGTCGATACAAATACTCGCTTGCGCATGCGCTGCTGCGATGGGCTTTTGTTTATTTACATTTCTCACGAAGCTATTTTAGCCAGAACGGCCCTTGAATTATTATTCCGAGGCTAACCACGTGTTCAGCAGGATTCTTAAACGTGTCGCACAAATTGAAAACCAATGAAGAATTTACACGGGAACCACAGTGGTTCGTGGGTGCTGTTTCAGATGCAAGATTGGAGTTTGGAATGGTGTCCCCTGGCCGTACACATATGACGAGGGAGCCAGATTGGCTCCCAAATTTCGTTACGACTTATTTAATGAGCACTTGGTCTGAAGTGTTTCGGAGTCGACTGTCATCTTGGGAGGTCCCGTACTGAAAAAACGGGTTTGTGGTGACCAACAAAATTTTATCGGTGGCCACAAAATTACTTTGTCAATAGAGACATCACAAAATGTTTGTAGCACCAACAAAAATTTTTTGTCATTCCAGTAATAAGTGGCAAATACAAAATGACGTCTGTGTCACCAACAATTAAAAACTAAAAAAAAAAATCGCCAGGAGTGGGACTCGAATCCTGGACCTCTCTCATGCGAGCTCGGTGTGTTACCGTTGCGTCACCCTGCTCGACGTTAATGCACTGTCTGGAGCATGTAGATAACATAAGTCTTATATGTTGCACACACGAAAAGGCTTGCACACTTCACCTCATTGAAAGTTAGTTTTCTGGAATCATGTACGTTTAACATTTACTTATATAGAAGAAAGGAATAATATAAACGATGTTTTTAAGAATTTCCTTCACCAATTAGTTCGTAACGTGATGTAAAGAAACGAACACTGACAAATATGGCGTCGTGGCCAGACAGAAGGTGGCCATTTCTAATATGCCAGCCAGAGCGCACGCGCAGAATATAATGGGTGTAGTTTTGCAGTCGCAGCAAAAGTGTATTACTGTGGATGACAGTAACGCTATTGCTGCCAACTAAATGTTTTGGTGGCAGCCAATAAATTCAGTGTTAATAAAAAATTATATTAGTGAGCACTAAATAGCGTCGGTAGTTGTCAATCTACGTGTTATTGGGCGCTACAATATGTTTTTTACCAGCAACAAAATTTCGCCATGGAAAGCATCAACCAAACAGTTTTTGTAGCCACTAACAAATCTTTTCTTTTAGTGTGTCGTCTTTAGGTTGCGTTGACAATTAATGTAGCAGTAAAATGACTTAATAAAAATAGTGTAAATGTGCCCTTTATTAAAATCAACTTCAAAGTTAATGCCATAAGTTCCTACTGTCCGATCAAAATCATGAACCTAAATAGGAATTCATTTCGAAATACATAACATTTTCTACGTTTAAAGGCTGGCTTCTCAATACAATGTTTTTCGTCTAAAGACAACTGGTACTTCAACAAAACCTGTTTTTTATTGAACCATATTTTGCAAAGCACGAAAAAGATTAAAAACCTCGCCAAACGCGAGGAAGATCTCAAGTAAGAAGCTCATTAACAATATACTTTTACACAATGGCAGAAACGAAATTTTATGTGTGTCATATTTTATTTGTGCAAACAGTAGTTAACGTGAAATTTCGAATTTACACTGACTAACAGGATCCTCCGTTAATAGAGACAGGAAAATTTCGTGAGTTCAATGGCGTAGGTTAGACTCCACAGTTCTGTTTATACTCGAGCCTCAGATGTTTGCCCATTGGCCGCTGCCCCAGTTGGGTGGCCAGTGTTACCCCAGAGTAGAAATGAAATTCGCTACTTGTTTCCTTGCAAGTTTGTAGTTGGCTTAGAGTCGTCCACGGCGTGTCTGATAAATTGTGATTCAATTGCAAATATGAGTTCAGTGTACACGAGTTTGGCGTCTATCTTGTCCTCAAATGAATTCGTAAAACATTTGTGTCTTTATCTATGGTGTTATGATTCAGCAAACGTGGACAAGCCAAGCGAACTGCAGAGACGCGCCTGTATCCAGACTAGGCGAAGAATCCAAAACGTTATAATTTCAAAAACCCAACCCTCCCTGCGGCACGGTATCCGGAACAGTTATGCCAACAAAAGAGTATACTATAACACTTGGCAATACTTTGTGCAGGTTATGTCTGTGGACCGACGTTGAGGAAAACAACCGTCAAGATGCAGCGTGGCGTACCGCTCGTCGCTTCCCGTCACAACATTCAGCCTACGGCAAGAATAACATTCAGATATATTGCAATTGATTGTCTAAAAAAACGATTAGGACCTCCCTCGCCAATAGCTTATATTTATTGCAACTTAGAATAATTATATTAAAACCCTGTTCAGTCTTCATAAATGACCTACTTTAGTTAACATAACCCTGTCCTCGTCAAAATATAAAAGCATAGCTTTAAACATTCCTTTGTATAAATATAAAATCATTATAATAGGAGGGGGTCGTGGTGGTGTAGTGGTCAGACTACTCGCCTCCCACCTAGGCAAACTGGGTTCGATTCACGGGGAGGTCACTCCCGGATTTCTGCATGTGGGAATGGCGCCGGACGATGAGGATTTTCTCGGGGATCTCCAGTTTCCACCGCTCTTGCATTACGGCGTTGCTCCATACTCACCTCGCTTCACCCTCATCAGC
The DNA here is from genome assembly GCA_002778355.1 of Clitarchus hookeri. Lineage (NCBI taxonomy): Eukaryota > Metazoa > Arthropoda > Insecta > Phasmatodea > Phasmatidae > Clitarchus > Clitarchus hookeri. The sequence goes on along the minus strand of NQII01002261.1, from coordinate 593,544 downwards.
TCTCAAGACCTCGATGTTAAGAGCCTCCCAAATCTCTCNCCCGGATTTCTGCATGTGGGAATGGCGCCGGACGATGAGGATTTTCTCGGGGATCTCCAGTTTCCACCGCTCTTGCATTACGGCGTTGCTCCATACTCACCTCGCTTCACCCTCATCAGCTCTCAAGACCTCGATGTTAAGAGCCTCCAAAATCTCTCCACGTTACTCCATAACAATAGCATGATAAACGATCAACTTTACGCTACGTACGGCACTTTATGTGGTCAAACTGCGCCGAATGTTTGTTATATTCTAGTATTTATTGTACTGTACAGATAGCTATAGCGTCGTATTTAATGCAGACGACGTGTTTCTGCGCGTAACCCCGCGACGCAGAAAACTAAATGTAACATTTTCGTACATCTGACGTGGTGGGCTTTGTTGACGGCACGCCGCCGGCTCGATGAGTCAGAGAACGAGGAAGGTGTCCTTCGTCGACCATTCCAAGCAATGTCAGGCAAAATATCCCACGCGCAGTATAGCTGCAGCCTCGCGCGGGGACACACACGTGTCTGACGTCACGAACTCTCAGCTCCCGCGAGACCGCGAAGACGAGTGCCTTGCCCTAGTTAAATCCTACTCAGGTTAGGAACAAAACGAGTTTTATTATGGGAGATGTTGGCCGTAGGGAGAATTTTCGCCGCTAGTTAAGCGCTAGTGTTCCAATGACGTCACTTTCAATTAAAATTTTCAAGCTACGTGAATAATAAAAGAGAAAGATTTCACTTAGTTAAGTAGTTATTGTTTATTTGATTTACGATTATTGTAGTTATTTTTTTTAACGTATAAAATATAAAAAAAATTCGGTACACGTGCGACACTAGCGTTTACCTAGTGGCGAAAAATTTTAGTTGCCAAACTAAAAGCTTCCCAACCTGGGTAGAATAAATCTTACCCTAAATAGTATTTCGGCAGTGCGCGAGGATTCTCTCCTACAAGAAACGGGGCAGTGTTTTCTGCAATCTGGCCAGCTTGAGCCTTTTAAGGTAAGTCTTTGAAGGCTTCCAGTCCACGTGAAACATAATGTCGGCAGTGATACCGCGATGATGAATCACGGGTCGGGGTATTTGATTTCGTGAAAAGATTCCGCGATCAATTGCATTCCAAAACACTTTAGATCATGACCACTTTAGTGATTGGATGGTTTTAATCCTCAAGTGTTTTAGGCGAGAGTCCGCGAATCATGGACATTCTCTGCTGGAGTAACTAAATTCCGATTGTTCGAGTCAGGTAAGAAAATGTTTTCTCATAAAGACAGCCTTGCAATAACGGAAGGTAAGTGGCAAGTGCGCACACAGTATATTGAAGTCTTGCCTGCGTGTATTTCGCGAGAAACAGGTGGCCGTAGTTATGGGTTAGGGCTCAGCCACTCATCACCAGCCGGGTCGTTAAATACAGAAACAGTTGCTTGGAAACTCGCGAAGGGAACAAAACGGCCATTGCTTGTAGTGAGCAAACCACATCGACATCCTCCTGGGGTGATTTGGAAAAACCACAGCAAACAGAACGGGGTTGGGAATCGAACCCGGGTTATCCCGATTGCAAGAAGTTGTGTACATATGTAGTGAACGTTGCAGGGACGTAGACAGTGGATTTGGAGGGGTGGGGAGTGTTTGTTGGGTCCACCCTTCCACCCCTAAAAAAATAAAGGTAACTTAAATAATCAAATATAATCCGATTTCAGGAATATGCGGAAAAATGTAAATATAACTGTATCATAAAACATTAAAAGTAAGTAGTAAAATAAAAACATACGGGTGTCCACACCTACTGTTGCTCTTCAGCTGAATACTCCGAACCTTCATACGCCACCGAATGGCCTTGGTCTCGTNGGGGTGGGGAGTGTTTGTTGGGTCCACCCTTCCACCCCTAAAAAAATAAAGGTAACTTAAATAATCAAATATAATCAGATTTCAGGAATATGAGGGAAAATGTAAATAGAACTGTATCATAAAACATTAAAAATAAGTAGTAAAATAAAAATATATTGGTGTCCACACCTACTGTTGCTCTTCAGCTGAATACTCCGAACCTTCATACGCCACCGAATGGCCTTGGTCTCGTGAGACCGGGAGCCTAGACTCCCGTAACTCACAGGATGTTTGTAAAACAAATGCACCCTGATACATACTCAAATCATTGGGTCGGCGGTGGGGCGCCACGAAGNAAGTAAGTAGTAAAATAAAAACATACGGGTGTCCACACCTACTGTTGCTCTTCAGCTGAATACTCCGAACCTTCATACGCCACCGAATGGCCTTGGTCTCGTGAGACCGGGAGCCTAGACTCCCGTAACTCACAGGATGTTTGTAAAACAAATGCACCCTGATACATACTCAAATCATTGGGTCGGCGGCGGGGCGCCACGAAGCTGTGTTTTGTTGGGCACTGGACCCGTATTAAGGCCGTTTTTTGGTGTTGTCTATTTCAAAGTAACATTACGTTTTTTTTGTTGTGTTCGGCGACGGAGTGAAGCTCCCCTCCATCCTCCCGGCTGGAGTGAACGTCAGTGTCGTGATGTCTGTCTAACATGTTGGCCTGTTGTGTTCAAGATGGCTGCTAATTAATCTCGCATATAATGTGTAGGTGAGTCCCTAGTCTCCTGGGCAGCCCTCTTTTTTTTAATAAGCGCTGTTTAATCAATGAACGACCCCTCCCTCCTCTCCCAAAATAAATTTCTGCCTACGCCACTGGGACGTTGGAGCGCAATAGAGTTGGTGAGATGCTCAGTGCGACGGCCGTCGTCATGCAAGCACACCCGGACATTCCTGCTGAAGGTCGTCCGTACTTGCTGGAGCGTTGTCGGTGTCAGGTCTCGTGCGTCGCTACTTGTCGTTCTGAAGAACGTGTCCACCTCCTCTCGGAGTAGAACCCTGTCGTAATATCTGGTCACTGCCCAAACGTCGCCACCGCTGAACGTCTACGGTGGCACCGCACCCACAACACCATCGGTATATTCACTACCAACAAATTGGGACTTCGTGATCATTTTTTAAAAATATTATTCAAAATACTTGCTGGTTTTTTTTTTTGCTTATATTCAGGAGGCGCAGTGGTAAAAACCGTGGGCTCACAAGCGAGAGAACCCGGGTTCGATACCCAGTCAGGCCATTCTGATTTATGTTTCCTAGGGTCTTCGGAAATTACCCCAGGCGAATGCTGGGATGGTTTCTTAATACAGGCCCTGGGCGATTCCTTGACCATTCCTGAATGCCAAGTGTTCTCCCGCTAAGATCTTCTACTGTTAAGGCGTACTCAAATTACCAAATAAAACATTGGAAATTAATTGTCAATTGTTTTCGACAGCTTCATAAAAATAATGAATTCAGTTCTAACTCTCGATATTATAAGATATAACATACATTCCTCCCCCTCCGCCAATTCTATCAGAAGTCAGTTTTCTTCGAAGGAGGTTATGCAAGCGGAACGCGTGTATAGTGCTATGTATGTTTGTAATTGAGGGGGGGGGGGTGATTGATCAGTAGATGTCCACGCTTGTCTAGATACTTGAATATGTGAAGTGCGCATTTGTGTTTACGTACATGTGTGATGAGTTCGTTTTATACATATTTATTGGTAGTGTTGTAATTGACTAAGTATACTGGCATCACGTGTAATTTGTGCAACTACGAGTTGAAGAAAGAATATTGTTTATGAATACTTGTGACCTGAAAATCTACACGTTTTTAAATATAAACACATAGCTAAATAATTTGGTATGTGAAACAGATAAAAAGTTAAACCTGCATCTTGGACAGTATCCGCGTACAAACTCAAATGGTAACTTAATATTCGCGGCAGTAATGGTCACTGAACCACAAAATAAAATAAAGTGTACTTTAATGATGCTTAGCAATCAAATTGCAATGGTTTATTGGTGAAATGGAATGAAAAACAACAATAAATACTTCACACTCTGTGCAAGAAAGCCACGAGACAAGTTTTATCGTCGCTAGCAATAACTGCCGTCGAGAGAAGGAATTGAGTTGAGAGATTTTGGGTGGTTCTTAACTACGAGGTATTGAGACCCAATAAGGGTGAAATGAGGTAAGAATGGAGCAGTGCCGGAATGCAAGGGCGGGGAAAACTGGAGATACCGAGAAAACCCACCCACCAGCGGTATCGTCCGGCACGATTCCCACTTGCGAAAAGAGAAGAAATTGTATTGTTTTAACAACAGACAATGTTACATAATTCTGTCATACATATTCCTGTCGTAACAGGTGTTTGCTACCGTACTGCGTCGCAGTGGCGTCTACAAATTTACGGCTTAAGAAACAATTCAACGTTATCGCAAAGTTGGCAAAAAAACTTCCATAGGCCGTTCGCCATTCATTAAGCACGTTTTAATTCCAGCTTTAGGATCTAGTTTTTCTGGTGTTTTTTATCCTTCAGCCATACATAAAATTAATATTTATGCAGACCCGGCAAATTTATTCATGTGTCGATCAAACGTATTTGTAAAGCGGTAAAAGAACGTCGTAAATGTAACGTATTATGAGCATAAAACAAGCAGAAATTAAAATAAATAGTGACAATAACACGTCGTTTGTACATAGAACTACTGTACATTTCCTGCATAGCTAAGTGGATGGATGACAGTTTTTTGAGTCGATTATAATACATGCATTTACAGGCAAGAACTTTATTTTTTTTCAGAGGCTGATTCCAATAACGATCTTCTTGGTTTTCACGAACCTGCGGGCTTCAATGATCATGTTTAGTGTAATTTTATGTAGCACGCGCTGTTAAAAAGCGCGATAAAAAAGAATGACGGAAGGAAGGCCGAAGAGAAGTGAAGTGTCGGAGAAGGCCCGGATGGTTTGGAGGGGGCAGAGGGGAGGCACCAATGCAAACTTGTTGCGGGCGGTGTGCGCGGGTACGGCGGCGAGCGGGCAACCAGGCGCGGACCTGCTCCAGTCTGCCCACAGCGCGTGCTAGGTGTAGCACGGCGCATGCACCCAGAGCGTCCCCCGGCGTGTGTCGTGTGTGCGTGTGAGTGGTGTCCGTCGACCGCGTCTCCAGAGCACAGGTGTCCGTCCCCACCACGCGCGGTGCGTGCCGGGAGGAGAGGCTGCGCGGGGCCAAAACACGTCTCGCCGCGGACGCGAACGCACCGTCGTGTACCCGCGCGTGTCCCGTATCCCTCGGCGTCGACCCCCGTCACCCCTCGCAAGGGGTGGTTCGTATATACATATTTTTTTTTCACCCCCGTGACCCTCTTGGGTGTGTTGCCGAGCTCCGCGTCTGGTCCCCGAGTGTCCCGCCGGTTCCGGCGCCTGAAGACGGAAGCCGCGCCCCTGTTAACAGGATATTTCTCTTCCAGCGCCCATTGTTTTCACTTCCAGGTGAGGCAACTGCATTTATATTACCCGTACACCGTTCGCGGTTAATTGAGCACTTTTCGAAGACCTGCTAAATTCTAAGTTTTTCCCTGGCTGGCAGTTACATATCCTTCCCCGACTGTGTTAAACAAACAACACTTGAGCACGGACCCAGTGGCGGCAATCATCTAACCAAGCAAGCAACCCTGTGAAATAATTTTAAAAATAAATATATCTTCATAACGTCGATTGTTGTTCTTATGTGCATAGCAATATAACAAAACAAAATAATTCAGAACGTCATTTAATGGAACACACAGCTTTTTCAATACAGAAGCATTAACGTCAACTAATTTTGCATACGCAGTTACGAACACTTATGTTCTTTTTATTTTCACAAATGTTGGTTTGCGAAAGTGCTCAGTCAACCGCTAATTAACGATATCGTCGATAGTGTGTGTATTTCCGTAGTCCTGTGTTGCAACGGACTTGACTCATTTCAGATTCGATTCACGTTGTCTGCATGCGTGGATGACATACCTCGCCTCCTGCATTGGAATTTTCTTGCATATTAAAACTCAACTTGTGATGCAGGTTTTTAATTTAAAAAAAACAGTTAATCGCTTGACAGATTATATAGGGCTCAGTATAATTCTCTTCTTGAAGTTAAACTTGATGACTAGCTTTGTTACTATTTCTTTTATAGTCTTGCCTCATAAATCAATATGTCATGACTAGTAACTATTAGTTAAATTCTATCTTTGACCCCTCGTAAAAGTTAAGGAAGCTATTATTTACGTCGTGTTGTGTCAAAACTTGGATAAAAAATTCCAGAGAGTGAAATTATGGCACGTGCTGCACACATTAAGAAAATAACTGACAAGATGGAGATTTTTGAACATTGCACTATTCATTCAAAGATCACAAGAAAATAACTCATGAATATTTTGTATTTGCTGCTATCACATAGTTTTATAATTGTTTGTTGTAGGTATTACTCGCCAGAATAAACTATTTTCTTTGGTTCCGTTGTTTTAACTTGGATTGGGTTTTGGGGGTACATCTCAGAAACAAAATATTCGTTGCGGGATTTGAACTGAAAACACGATATCTAAGTAACAAATTTAAATGTAAAGATTTCTTCTTATTTTTGTTTTGTATTTTTATTATGTATTTACGACGCCCATGGTATTCCCGCTTATCTTAATGATATCACAAACGACCCGCATATATTTTATTGCATTTAAAAATTATTATATTAAGTATGCGATTAAATTAATACGTATAAATATATCAGTATGTTTTTGTTTACTTATATATTGACTTTATTTTTTTCGTTTTAGAACTTACTGCTGTGCCATTGTCTTTAAATGTATTTGTACTCACGAACTCGGCACAAAGTACTTGACTACCTCTTTCTTTTTATCTTAGAACAGAATTGCCGTTTAATCTGCACATCAGCGTAACGTTAACTTGCAAAACCCGAAGTGTTAGTGCTGGCATTAATTTAGCTTCTATGGGCAACATTCAATATTTAAGCCTGCAGTTTTTTGGTTCCCCGTATCCACGACTGTCCAGAGAAAAAATGAATACTAAGAATGGGAATGAACGTCTTACACATTTTTGGACTTACTTGTTGAGAAATTTGGAGCATGTTTATTTGAATTACGTAAGCTTGCCAAGAGTTATGAGATCACGGCATATGCATAGATAACGTTTGTGTAGATTATTGCCAGTTGGAATAATTTTCAAAATCCTATTTATAAGAGTATTTTTTTTGGTATCACTCTTTGATCAGACATCTAATATTTTCTTGCGTCGCACTTAAAACTGAACTTATCCGTAGTAAGAAATAACTACACAGTGGTTAAATTTTTGTTTTTTAAAAATTGTATAAATAGTTTTATACCACTCGTTTTTCTTAATTTTTTCATTTGGTTTTCCAGGTGCTTGTCGAACGCAGTGTACATGTTTTCTGCGCATTTCTGTATCACACGCACTTTAAGCGTCGTTTGCGGTAACCGTATTACGTGTAGTNTATCCTTCCCCGACTGTGTTAAACAAACAACACTTGAGCACGGACCCAGTGGCGGCAATCATCTAACCAAGCAAGCGACCCTGTGAAATAATTTTAAAAATAAATATATCTTCATAACGTCGATTGTTTTTCTTATGTGCATAGCAATATAACAAAACAAAATAATTCAGAACGTCATTTAATGGAACTCACAGCTTTTTCAATACAGAAGCATTAACGTCAACTAATTTTACATACGCAGTTACGAACACTTATGTTCTTTTTATTTTCACAAATGTTGGTTTGCGAAAGTGCTCAGTCAACCGCTAATTAACGATATCGTCGATAGTGTGTGTATTTCCGTAGTCCTGTGTTGCAACGGACTTGACTCATTTCAGATTCGATTCACGTTGTCTGCATGCGTGGATGATATACCTCGCCTACTGCATTGTAATTTTCTTGCATATTAATACTCAACTTGTGATGCAGATTTTTACTTTAAAATAAAATAACAGTTTATCGTTTGACAGAGTATATAGGGCTCAGCATAATTCTCTTCTTGAAGTTAAACTTGATGACTAGCTTTGTTACTATTTCTTTTATAGTCTTCCCTCATAAATCAATATGTCATGACTTCTTATCGCGTGTCATCATCTAGTAACTATTAGTTAAATTCTATCTTTGACCCCTCATAAAAGTTAAGGAAGCTATTATTTATGTCGTGTTGTGCCAAAACTTGGATAAAAAATTCGAGAGAGTGAAATTATGGCACGTGCTGCACACATTAAGAAAATAACTGACAAGATGGAGATTTTTGAACATTGCACTATTCATTCAAAGATCACAAGAAAATAACTCATGAATATTTTGTATTTGCTGCTATCACATAGTTTTATAATTGTTTGTTGTAGGTATTACTCGCCAGAATAAACTATTTTCTTTGGTTCCGTTGTTTTAACTTGGATTGGATTTTGGGGGTACATCTCAGAAACAAAATATTCGTTGCGGTATTAGCATTGAAAACACCATATGTAAGTAACAAATTTAAATGTAAAGTTTTCTTCTTATTTTTTGTATTTTTATTATGTATTTACGAAGCCCATGGTATTCCTGCTTATCTTAATGATATCACAAACGACCCGTATATATTTTATTGCATTTGAAATATTATTATATTAAGTATGCGATTAAATTAATACGTATAAATAAATCAGTATGTTTTTGTTTACTTATATATTGACTTTATTTTTTTCGTTTTAGAACTTACTGCTGTGCCATTGTCTTTACATGTATTTGTACTCACGAACTCGGCACAAAGTAATTGACTACCTTTTTCTTTTTATCTTAGAACAGAATTGCCGTTTAATCTGCACATCATCGTAACGTTAACTTGCAAAACCCGAAGTGTTAGTGCTGGCATTAATTTAGCTTTTATGGGCAACATTCAATATTTAAGCCTGCAGTTTTTTGGTTCCCCGTATCCACGACTGTCCAGAGAAAAAATGAATACTAAGAATGGGAATGAACGTCTTACACATTTTTGGACTTACTTGTTGAGAAATTTGGAGCATGTTTATTTGAATTACGTAAGCTTGCCAAGAGTTATGAGATCACGGCATATGCATAGATAACGTTTGTGTAGATTATTGCCAGTTGGAATAATTTTCAAAATCCTATTTATAAGAGTATTTTTTTTGGTATCACTCTTTGCTCAGACATCGAATATTTTCTTGCGTCGCACTTAAAACTGAACTTATCCGTAGTAAGAAATAACTACACAGTGGTTAAATTTTTGTTTTTTAAAAATTGTATAAGTAGTTTTATACCACTCGTCTTTCTTAATTTTTTCATTTGGTTCTCCAGGTGCTTGTCGAACGCGGTGTACATGTTTTCTGCGCATTTCTGTATCACACGCACTTTAAGCGTCGTTTGCGGTAACCGTATTACGTGTAGTNAGTGTACATGTTTTCTGCGCATTTCTGTATCACACGCACTTTAAGCGTCGTTTGCGGTAACCGTATTACGTGTAGTTTGAAAAACAGTGATGAGTTGTGGCAGCTGAGAGATCGGTGGCCGTGGAAAGCATTAGGGATAATTATTTATCAGGGGCCGTGTGCTCCGGCAGGCAGCGCGATGCCTTGATGCGTGTGCTACCGGCCGTCGACGAGCCGAAACCCGCCGAGCTGGTTAGCAGTCGTGTTGCTCGATTCACGCGGTCCATTCACCGACTCCATCAGTCAACTGCCCACCGCCGTACAGTCGCTGCACCGTAACACAGGTCTCCCAGCTCCGCGGCAGATGTAACCAGCCATTCAAGATTTCTTCAACCATTTTTTTTTTTCGACATTTAATTTCTTCAAGCTGACCACGTGCACACGTTCACGTCCGGATGGAAAATAGTTATTTCATTTATTATTATTTTTTTGTGTGTTCTGAGTGCTTTCCCTCCCCCCCTCCCCCCGAACGCGGACAAGGCCTTGGTAGATGAACACCATGGGGAAAGAATTGACCAAGGCCTGTATTACGGAACCATACCAGCATTAGCCTGGAATGATTTCGGAAAACCCTGGAAAATCGAAATCAGGATGGTCGGGCCGGGTACTGAATCCGGGACCTCCAGAATGCGAGTACACTGTTTTTTTTACCACTGCGCCACCTCGCTCAAAATGAATAATTATGAAAAAGTACTCTTCACATAGCGGTCATAGAGAAAACGTAAATACTCGAATGTCAATATACTACAATGCTCAACCAGTGGGAAAGTTAATAAAAATTATCAATAATGAATCAAAACAGGCCGGAAAATTTTTTCCCAAATCCAGTGATGTGTGTGCTATACTAAACATACGTTTGTATACTCATACAGAAACCAATTGTTCATTGGTCCCCTTAATTGTTGCCACAGTGGGAGGTCGTGATTGGACTTGGACTTTTTTTGCGTGCTTATAATTGGCTCAGAGTACAGGAGGTTTTGTCGAACAACATTTTTTGTTTTGTTCTTTTTTTATGTTTGTGCGTCAGCTATTTAGACTCGCTCTGTGTAGTTGTGAGCNGAACAACATTTTTTGTTTTGTTCTTTTTTTATGTTTGTGCGTCAGCTATTTAGACTCGCTCTGTGTAGTTGTGAGCTAGCAACAAACAAAACTGCAACTGAGGCATGAACAAATTCTTTACAAAATCGTCTAGCTGTAGCATTAGCCAATGGAAAACGACGTTGGGTCGAGTCTATCCTGCTGGCAAATCATTCCGCAAAATATCAGAGCTGTCATTGGTATAACGTGGGATTCGAACCTGTAACCTCGTTCTCCGAATTAACCTTGACGGAGGCCGCCGCCGCCCCAAACTGGAATCCTCACGTGGGCCGTGCGGCGGACGTTAGCGTTTCATTTCACCCCTTCTCTACCCCCGCCTTCATATAACTAGGACTGTGCTTTGGGCTGGTTGGCTCGTGTGGCACCAGTTTCCTTTCTCTCGTCCGTGCTGACCTTCTGACAGGCGGGAACTGCGTGCACATTTGCTTTATGTCGCGCTTGCGGCCAACTGTCGTTTGCGAAGAGATTTACGCGAAGGCTATACTTCAATATCCCATGTGCACACTTGCAGATTGCCATCGTAAGACACTTTTATTACCAGACTGGGCCAATCAGAATTTAGTTACTCCGACAGCGAACACTCTTGATTCGCGGGCCGTCACGTAAGACACGCGACAATTAAAATAAGCTTATCACGAAAGTGGATATGAAATAAAGTGTTTTGGAGTTCAACAAGTTGTGGAATATTTTCTCAACACACAGGTGCCTCTAGTTAAGCGTAAAGAAAGGGAGTTGGGGTTCGCTTCTTGGCGCGGCCGTAAGTCTCCCGTGCGGCCGACTTGGCTTCTACCCTGCCGCTGAGACAGCAACTACAGGCAAGGAAGCGGGTCGTCGTTATAAGCGCGTTTTAAACGACCCTTCATATAACATCTTTTAAAAAACCAGTCCAGGAAAATGGTACGTTTTCCTCGATATATAACATCAACAATAAACTAAGTGGTGGGATGTCTAACAAGAAGAGCTATAACTTTCCCCCAGCAGTTCAAGGGGCAGGCAGACGATAGGAGGGATGTATTACTGTGGAGGACGTCTGCATGCGGAGACGCATCGTTAAGGCTCCCGCCTACCTCAAGCTTTTCTCCGAGTTCGAGACCGAGAAGCGCGGGTGCGATAACGGTGACACTGCCTCGCGCACCAAGAGCGCCATCGCCGCTAAGTGCAAGGCTCTGAACTGGCGTGCAGTGTTCTCGCCACACCGCGTGTGCCTATGGGACTTTCAGCGGTGACCCTATTATTTTATTGATGGAAAGTCCGCAGGAAGGTTCAATGCATGGGTCTCGAGTAGTTTTGTATGTATCTGATACGTATATTTCGAGATACAGCCCTTTGAAAAGGCAATTTTTAGCCTTTTGTTTTAGTGCTATGAAATGGTTTTCTAATGTGCGTGACGCCTTGAAAGCACTCAGCAGCCCTCTTCTGAAGTGTGCGATATTTTCGTGGATCAGCACACAGGACGCACGTTTATTAGTTCCGTTGATAAAACGTGTGTTTCAAACACTTTGCAACGCAGTTCAAGCGCCAGGTAGGCGGGATCCTTAACAAAAAGAGCGTTAGGCAGTGGACGTGGCGCGCGCGGTTGACGTCAGCACGCCATCGCAGCCAGGCAAGCTCAGGATCCGTGGCGGCCGGTGCGAACCGTCACTCCAGCGGCGTGGGTCGGCCCGGAGCATTCCACGGCCCTGCCTCTCACCACGCTGACCATATTTAGTGACCCGCGTGACCTCGTCCGCGTCTGCCGATCCGGAGCTGCGAAACACGCCGACAACGGCCTGTCGCCGAGCGANGCTGCGAAACACGCCGACAACGGCCTGTCGCCGAGCGAGGTGGCGCAATGGCAAACCTCCGGACTCTCATTCGGGTACGGCCATCCTGACTTCGGCTTTCCATGGTTTACCGGAATCACTCCGGGAGAATGCTGCGATGGTTCCTTACTGGTGACCTCGGCTGATTCCTTCCGTGTTACTCCGTCTCTGCAGTCCGTTCACTGTTACTTCAAACATTTTTGATGCCGTGCTCAAGTTCTACTTCCAAGCTATTCCTCCACCTCACGCAAAAAAAGCATTGCTAAGTGTAGAAAATTACACCAAAGGGACAGCGCACCGCATTCGTGCGCACTCTGTTTAATAATATTTGGTATGAAAACGATTTATTACTTTTTCCCCGTTTTTATTCATATTAATTATAAATAAAATGTTATAATTTATTCATAGAATACAGGCAAAACTTCAAGAATACCAAAAGTAAGATACGTTTATATTTAGAGTGGTACAGAACGCTTGTGATACATGATATATTTAGGGGAAAATCTAAAACGTTATATATGGGGTGGTTTTTCAATAGTTTGATTGAAAAAGTGAGAAGAAACCGCGAATAGACTATAAGCATATTACTCTGTGTCTAATGACCTCACTTTCGACCAGACGTTAAGCCCTATCTACCTGCCTACCTGCCGGCTTGTCGAGAAGTTGCTAGCGACGTGGTACTCCTGTGAAGGTTCACAGGTGCCTGCTCGTTTTATCGGCTCTGTGTCTCCGGCTAATGGACAAATAAGGACTTGGGTTATTTAAGTTACGGATGTAAATATCTATTCGAGCCGACGCTGATGCACAGAATAGCCAAGGCGACGGGCACTCCTGACCATAGTTATGGACACGAACCAACTGGTTACGTACCGATTCTGTGTTCATCAATTTCTAGTCGTCGAGAGTAAACCTATGGTGTACCGCTTCAGCCTTGGCACCACGTGAGCGTGAAGAGGAGCACGGCCACCGCTCTCGAGTTGTCAACAACATAGAATTACATGTGGATATGTCGATCTTTTATATCTATTTTATAGTTGTTACCTATATATTCAGCTGTTGTACAAATTTGTTTTGGTTGCCGGACGTAAATATCTACAAGGATGTTGTCTGGGCAGTTATTCATTGTTTGATATTCCTTTTCACATACCTGGAAACGTAGTTTGAAATACAATTTCAGAGGAATATTTTTTGTTTCGTATCGTGTAACATTTGCTCTAATACCCTCACAACTATTATTTTATTGAAGTTATATAGCACATAAATTTACACACCTGAGATAACTTCAAACAGTATATTTATTAATATTTTTTTAGCTTTAAAATCATAAATATTTGTTTTTTTAAAAATATTTTTCAAAATAAATATTATAGACTAAGTATTTTTCTTTTCTTTTGTGTTACTACGGCCAAGTGTTTTAATTTATTTGTGTTTCTCAAAAAAGCAGACGACTGCTGTGATTTGTGGGGAAGGAATGGTGCAAACAAAAATTATGCTCCTATAATTAAGGGCGGGAATTGATAAATATTTTAATTTTGAATGCGTCATTTTATATTGTGTATGCAGTTTGTTGAAATGTCTAAATGTTTGTATACGATGGTGGATTGTAATTTAATGTACGTCATATTCGCGTTACATTGAACCAAGGTCACCATAAAATTAATTTTATTTGACTTCGTAACGTCTTTGTTGAATGTCAGGTGACTGCTTACATGTGAGCCAAACTAAACTTTCATATAAAACCGACTCTCGCCTCCATGGCTTATCAAGGGTTCAAAGTCGTAACAAGTTTTCTCTGTTCATGTATCACCTACAAATTGTTTTCATTTGTTTCGACCCCTTCGAAAGTTCACTGAAATCGGGATATCAATACGTCGCTGTTCGAATTTGAACCAAGCGAGCGAAACAGACCACGGCAATAGGAAATAATTTAGTTTTATTTACATTTTCCCGAAAAATCACATTTTATTTGACGAAGTTATAGAAACGGTTCCAAATAATGACGAGAATTTCACGTGTAGAGGACACTGGATCGTTGTAAAGAGGAGGAGTGGGGGACGAGGGAGGATATATGGTTTTGTTACGAAGGATGTTAATTTAGAGATAGTAATAGGTGTATGTTGTTACAATGTAAAACAAGTATTGTTAAACTAAATAGTAATACCCTCAGAACTGACTGTTGTGGCTTGGCATGTGATTGTTACTTTAACTATTTATGTAGTTCCCACAGCACAATATTCTGTTCCTAAGTCAGAGAAAACAGTTCCGTCAAGACAACGTCAGCAATGTTTGTAATGTTCCTGCAACAACGAGGTTGTTATCAACGTACATAATATTCCGATGCTTCTGCTGAAGTGTGGTTGCTGAAAAGTTGGAAACCAATTTCGTGAATATTCCGTTGTCACATTCTTTGCTGATTTTTCTCAACATAGATATTATAACAAGGCTAACATATGCAAAGGCATTACAGTACTTCAACGCCGTACACTTGGCTACAACGGGGCCTAGAGGACGCATAGAACTGTGAAGAATGAACTGGATAAAGGGGAGGCGAACAAAGGTCCTTGCAGTGTAATCGAACATGCAGTAAACTTTTTGTACATTTCAAAAGCAATTTATTATACAATCTGTAACCGATCCATGGTTACTTACAACATTTTTGAAACCTTGCTAACATTTTACCTTCAGGCTTTTCTTCCCCCTCGTGCAAACAAAGTTTAACTAAGTCTAGAAAATTACACCAAACGCGCAGTGCACCGCGTTTGTGCTCACTAAGTTTAATTACATTTTGCACGAGAACTATTTCTTACTGGGCATTACCAACGCACGTATTTTCTCTCTGTTTATCATTCGTATCAAGTATAAATTAATGGTCTTGGTGGAAGAACGGCCTATCCCACACCTGCAACAATGCATCACCTTTGTAATACAGGTCCTTCTTCCACCAAGAAGAGAGGCAGTGTTTTCTTCTGCTGTTTCTTAATAGCAGCAAAATTATGCGTATACACACTAGATGGTGTAAGCTAACATATTTTGCTATAATTCTCATTTGGATGGATGTGTGGGATAGGCCCTTCTTCCATCGAGCCCTTCAATTAATATTATAATTTACAGATAACCTACTGTTTAAGTAAAAGTTCAATTAACAAAAATTAAGATGCATTTATATTAACAGAAGCATAAAACGATTGCAATATATCTCATAATTAGGAAACAACCAAATNAGATCTCATAACTAGGAAACAACCAAATACGCCATCCAGTACTGAGTGATTTTCGAAAGGTTTGATTCGAAAAGTGCGAAGATACTGCGAATGCACTCTATCACACAACTTCGTGTTGTAAAATTTGTAGTATTACCAACATAATCTTGCAAATAGTTTCGAAAGAAATGTTTTGACATGGTAGGAAATAATGTTTACTGTGTAGTTACGAGACTGCAGACGGCACTGAGGCATTGTTGATCTTGGACAGGAGTGCTGACGGCGTCCTGCGGACATGATCTTCTCTCCTGCCATATTTAGCCCGCGCGCGCGGACACACGCGGCTGACGAGCGTGTTTGTCCTCAGATCCGCCGTTAATGGCGAGAGGAAGAGTGTTTGCCAACACAGAGGCGAGCCAGGGGAGGAGGAAGGGCTTGCGTCATTGCTTCTCTTTTCTTGTCTACGTTGGCGGGGAAAGAAGCCTCGGGGAATTCTACATATCCCGCACGTCCTTNTCGGGGAATTCTACATATCCCGCACGTCCTTGTGCTCTCTTCCTCTGAACGAGCAGTGCAAACAGTTGATAAAGAGCACCCATTTATCTCTGCGGAAGAACCGCCCACCTTGTTGAACATTTTGTGTGCGTTTCGTCTGTGGCTGGTTTTTTTTTAAATACTCGTAACTGCCAAGACAATTGGTCACAACGGCTCTGACATTGCAGAGTCCGTTATACTTTCGTGGAAAGGAAAATACACACATTAAAGTATCGTTATGTATTGTCGTTTTATTTTAAATAGCTCGCTACTGTTTGTTAAAAACTAAGTTTTCGTGCTATTATAGTGA
>NQII01002261.1:460338-577062 GCA_002778355.1 Clitarchus hookeri | reverse complement strand
TAGTGGTAGCTTGAAGGTAAAAATTAAATTTAATAATGCTGTTTCTTGGCCAGTCTATCGTTAAGTTTCGATATCGATTCCGCCAGTATTCCTATCGATTGGAACCAATAAAAGTAATCGACAGATGTTTAAAACTGTATTCTAGGCGCACCATCGTTACGAAGCCTCACGTCGTACTCGGGATGTACGATCTCCCCACCACAACCTTACTTCCCTACTTCCCATGTATTCAGCCAGGAAGCATGACGAACGTATGATGAAACTTAAGTTTTCCTAAAAACTGCTCGTTTTAAGTGTCTATTATTGCAGAAATGTGTATTTAATGAACGAGAATTTATTACTTGTACAATATATGTAAGACATACACTGTTCCATTTATTAATGCGCAACGAGGAATACTTATAATGAAATTTCTCTGTAGATTGTCCCCACATCAGTACCTATTCACATGGTTTTTAAATGAGGAAATGGCGAAACACTGAATGGCAAATGTGTGTGATATAAAGGTTGAAAGTATTTAACATATAAAAACTTATATTAAAAAGCGCGATAATTTGTTACCTTACCCTGCTAAATATTTCATTTTGATGTACTTTAAAGAAGTATAGAAAAAAATACTTAAAACTTTGGTCTAGATAATAGTAACGAAATAAAAAGTAACATACATTTACCCAGAAAATTACGTTATAAATAGACAACACATATTTTAAATAGCTGCAATTACTTGATTTTATATTGTGGGAACATGCAAACTTGTGCTATACAAATATACGTGGTCCTTTTAATTAATTTGATTGCATAACAAAGTAAGAAGTTTTCTACATAGTTATGCAAAATTTCGACGCCACATTAGATCCCGTGTAGTCCCAACATATTTCTTATAAGAACTGATCGCTTGTAGGAATCGTGCCTGGCGATGCCATTGGTCGGCGGGTTTTCTCGGGGATCTCCCGTTCCCCCAGCCCTTGTATTCCGGTGCTGCTCAATACCTCGCTTCACCATCATCGGCACTCTAGACCTGAATGTTAAGAGCCGCCCAAATCTCTCCAGTCACTCACTCACTCGCTCACATCATGCGGAACTAATAGTGCGGTGTTAGTGAAGGGGCAGATATATTATGATTGGTTATAAATTAACCAATGACGCAGTACACTCCACTTCACTTAAATAAGCTGAAATGTCCTCTTCAAATTAAAATACCAGACACCTGGGAAATTATGACAATAGTTAATTCATGCTCGGGAATTCCGTTTCGATGAACTTAGGATAAACGGCGAAGTGGGCGCGTGGGAGACTTCAACGCGGGGTCAAGAAGCGAACCCCTGGTCCCGTCCTTGAGCAGCGAGGCGCGCGTGTCACAAGGGCTCCTGGAATTGTGACGGCCACGCCGCTGGAATAGCGATGCAGGAACGCACTTCAGGCGGCTTGCCCAACGCAACGGCTTTTTCTCCAGGATCCGTGCCGGGCGCGTGACGGGTAACCTGAGCAGTGCGCATTATCGCGCGAGCCCATCTCATCGCACACGCGACACACTGACGGAACGCAAGTCGCGCGCGTTTTCGTGGTATCACGCACTCGACCGCCCCCTGGGAGCAACTCGTTTCTCACGTGAATTGCAGGAAGCAAGCAGGCACGTATTTTGAAGTGGAAAAAAAAAGTAACCACAGGCTGATACATTTAATCCCCAATGTCACAAGTAAATTTTTAGGTACTTTCTATTTTTTTTTAATTTGCTACGAACGCCTTGGCTTTACTGACGGAAAAAATGTGGTAACTATAAGATAATTCTTAAGAAAAGTACTTAGTAGTTACTGTTTTTATAAGGCTCATTTTGTACTCTAAAGTTAATAGTGAGCGGATTTTCACAAACTAAGCTAATTTCAACATACATAAAAGTGACATAAATTTACGAATTACACGACATTCGAACCTGGAATCTCGCTGGGGCAGACCGAGGAGTCAGTCTTGGGAGGTGAACTTTCAGTGAATAGTAAAATCTCCAACATTTTGGCATCTTTAAGTTTTTACTCCATTTCACCGTATACATCCTACTAATATTATAAATGCGGAAGTCTGTATGTGTGTGTATGTTTGTTACTACTCTGCTCCATAACGGCTGAACGGATTTTGATGACATTTTGTATGTAGGTACTTTAGGTCCTGAAATAGGACAAAGGATACTCTTTATCTCGGAAAAATGTACGGTTCCTGTGGAATAACAACAAAACGTAATTCTGAAACGGCTGGGAATGTGACCGAAATATTTTTTCCTTAGTTGTCAGAGTTTATCAGGCCGCCCAAGCACCTCTGAAATGGCTTAACGACTGCTATCAATTGATAGCAACAGGGGCCGAATATTTAACGTGCCCTCCGAAGCCCGGAAGCGCTCAGATGTTATGTCACTAAACGGTCACCCATCCAAATGTGTGCCGCTGGGAACGTTGCTTAACTTTGGTGATCAATTAAGATCCCTCAGCCAAGCGCTAAAAGTAGTACCTAGGTACACTTTTTTCTAAAGCTACAGCTTGATGAAACTCACGTTTTGATTTTCATACATTGACGCTGGAAAGCGGAAATATGGTAACTACGCGATAGTTGCACAGATACACTCCAAAAACAATACCCTACTTCTTGGCTATCGGGTAAAAAATATTTCCTTCGTTTTGGGTTGCCGTAATCAATTAAAAACCTAGCCCAACATAGTATAGTNAATTAAAAACCTAGGCCAACATAGTATAGTATAATTTTATAATTCTGTTTTTACATAAATATATTGTCTTTTCCCAATTTATTTATTAGTGTATCACTGTAAAACTCAATTGTACCCGGGCGAAGCCGGGCCGGTTCGCTAGTATTACATAAACTTACAACTACCATTTTCAAATGCATGATTAAAAGTGATTACTTTTTTAAACACGGGATTTCTTTGCTGTTGTCTATTAAAATATAAAATGAACATATATATATATATATATATACATTAGATAGGCGAGATTGCAAAATATTTTCTTAGTAATTGTACTGTTTATGAACCTTTTGGAGCTAGCTGAATCAAAGCTATAAAATTATATTAGGTTTGCTTGATTTTGAAAAATGCTCAATGACATGATAAGTGTTTATAGGTGGTATATCATAATGTACATGCAGAAGGGCCAGCCAGACCTGCAAATCCTCTCTTCATCATCGTAGTTTGGAGCCATGTTTTTGTGTAACACAATGTCGAGGAGGATGTCCTCTCGGAACTGGCAATGCAGACAAGAAGTGAGCCACCCACCATGCTGCACCAACCTTCACCTCGCATCCAATAAATTAAACAAAACCACACTGCAACTCTACATCTCATCGCCGCAGCTTGTTTACGTTTATCACGCGCGAACTGTCCCTTGCCACTTGCTTTTTAATTAAACCAGTCAGTGTGGGCAGACTTGGTGTTGAGAAATTCTCTTAAAAAATACTTTGAGTTCTAGTAGAGAAGCAAAGTGTTTTTCCAGATCTTTCTTAATTGTTTTATTATGTTTTGCATAAATAAATTGCTTACAATTTTTGGAGAAAGGTTGGACTCTTGGGGGGTGAAATTTCTCCCGTATCACCCCCCTTGTATCCGCCCCTGGAATCTCGACGTTCTGAAGTAAATCCTTAGCAATCTCGCCCACAAAATAATCCTTTTTTGTGTGATTGATACCATACTGTATTGTAACGGTTGTAACTAATTTTGTTATTATCACATAATATTAAACGTTTTCAATTTTATTAAACTGCCCTGCAATGACCACAGAAAAAATATTTTTTCACAGCTGTAAAATAAAAATAGCCTGTCTACCTGGATATTTCTGCGTATTTTCTTTTCTTTTTTGCTCACAAACAAGTAAGTTGTAAATTCCGTACTGGCCCAAGCTTCGCGGCCATTGTCATGCTACACTTCTGTTGAGAAGAACGTTTAAGAGCGACTGTTGGTCATTTTTGGCTTCCCTGCAGAACGAGCGTCTATTCTCCAATTTGTCACTGATGCGTCCTTGCAGTACGAACAATAAAACTGAACTGTCAGAGTTGTAAGTATAAGAGTATTAATTAAATAGTACACTCAACTTGCAAGTAGTTTTTCACAGTATTAGAATTATTAAAGAGCACCCAACAAAATTTGATTTTGAAACCTATTGGAATCCATTAATTAAATTTGTAGTTAGTATATATATATATATTTATATATATATATATATAACAAGAGGAAGAAACATAACCGTGGAAGTGAAACTGTTACTTAAACACAATTCATGAGCAGATACCGCTGTTAATTAATTGACAGTGTAAGATCAAAATTAGGATTGCTAAAGCTATGCACGTCATTCAGCTAGTTAGGTAAGCGAGTACATATAATCTCTAAGTTTGTCAGTACCAGCACGACAGATATAAATTTAGTGGCCAAACCGGAGGAAATTAATCTAAAGGTGGCAACTGATCAACCTCCTTATTGCCGTGAAGAAACATGCGAATCTTTAAAACGAACATAAATTATTTCGTTGCAAAACTCTTTTCACTCCTGTACAATACAAAGCCTAGGCCATGTAACGAATTTTTTTCAGCCTAGACCTGTGCGCATAGTAATCGTTAATTAATAATGTATTAAACCTTAAAAAATTAAAAGTATCTCTTTTACACCTATTAAATTGAAGGAACGCAAATTAAATTTACATGTTTAGATAAGCAGAAAGAAAATCATGCGCAATATTTTTTTGGCACGTAACACATTTTGTACAACTGTACCGCTCACGAGCAAATTTTATTATTGAGTGCATTACGAGCCTCACGTTCGCATATAAAAATAAAGCTACACTATTTCGCAAGTGTTTCAGTTTCTATATTAGTATTTTTGGATATAATTCAGTTACATTTAATTATTTGCATTGACTTGAAAAGCTTTCTCTGCATTACCTCAATACAAAAAATTGTTAGGTTACAAAATATTAAATTTAAAAAAAACTGTACGTACAGTTTACGAAAGCTGACCAACATATCAAATAAAATAATGCAATATTAAAATACAGTTGAAGTGTTTTCAGTGTGAAATGGGGTCGATATTGAGCATTTGTTAGCGCAGGAATGTTCGTATCAACGCCAGTCGCAGCTAAAAGCAAATTTATCTTGTTTGGAGAATGTGAGTAGCACAATACTGCTTGGAGGACACCTGCTGGTTAGCAAGGGTCTTAAATGTCTTTTACAAAATTGGTATTGTTTTCGGTGTTACTAACTTTGTTTTGGCAACTGGTTACCAGAAAAAAAAATGCACTGTACATCGTTCGCCTAGAAGTCTGTGTGTGCAACAGTGTGACTCATTTGGTCTGACGTCTTTCAAAGGGTGAATCAAGTGTTGATGCGCGATTTGCATGCACGAAGGCACGTGAATCGGCGCTGGGAGACGGCTGATTTCTTTCACCAAATCACACACTGGGGCCGTCACTTTAAAAGGCGTAATGAGATAGAAAGCGTCTCGTAATATATTCATCAGAAATGCCTGTAATTGTCGCCTCCCATCGCTATTGTCTACCTTAAATGAAGGCGGCGGGGGGAAGGGGAGTTTTTTTCTTCACCTTCGGCAGTCTGCGCCAGTTCTCGTCCTACCTCCAGCGCCGAGTCGTTCCGTCAGGGACTCGAGTTCAATTCCTGGTTGGTGCGCTGGTTCCACGACTGATTAAGTCAAATCAAGATAAAAGCTATCCCCGCTGGGTTCTGTGTGCTGTTTTTACAAACAGCAGTTTAAATGAATGAAAGCTCAAAATGAGCAGAGTAATTATGTTGTTTCACAAATCGTGTAGAGCCAAATGCCGTTATTCTTGGTAACGGCTTAGCATTATGTTGGTACAATTTATATTTATGAATGGTATATCGTTGTCCATCAGGTAAAAAAAGAACATTATAATACCTCCATCGGAATTGCATATTTTGGAAGCGAATTCAGCAAATAAAAATTTAACGCACTAAGTCAATACACAGTGAGTAAAGCATGCCGTATATTGCCACATAAATACGTCGACCAGTTTTCTATACGACTACTTGTATTCGAAAGAAAGCTACGTGATTCCGGCGGCGTCTCTATGAGCAGTAGTATTAAAGACGACGGGTTTAAGTCCCGGTTAAAACAAGGTTATTCTGCGTTATAATATCGTTAAAGACCTACCTTGTATTAGTTTGAGTTCGTCTGTTGTTAAACGAGCATTTCTGAAATCATTTCATTCTTTTAAATCAAAATCCCTGCCCCAGACGTATACGTTTGCGGACTTATTGACTGCCATGTTACCATTAAAGTTGGCAGCATATACAAAAATCAGTTTGATGTATTAAAGCCGTATTAAACGACCGTAAGACGTTTAAATTTTCAGGCAATTAATTTTCATATTATGTGTTGGTTTACTGCACATGATAATAACAATCAACATTTTAGTAACACATTACTTTTCAAACGTTTTCACAGTTACACGTTATCGTGGATAAATGAAGAGATCAGGTCCATGACAAGGCTAATTTTACATGTGGTGGAAATACGCAAATTGTCAGATATAAGTAGATACTAGGCCGTGCTTCCAAAAGCACTCAATTAATCGCTTAAAGCCTATATAGCAGACACGTGGTTTATTTTAGTATTCAGAAGAAAATTCCGTTTTCGCGTTTGTAGAAGTCGTTCCAAATAATGTTCACAGAATATGGGATGTGTTGTGAATTGTATTCTGGACTAGCGTTAAGTGTGTGTACTTCTCATTAGTAGGGCCACCTGCTTTCGCGAAAAGATTCACGCAGAGGCTAGACTTCAATACCCTATGTGCACACTGGCAGTCTTCATCTGACTATTGACCGCTTGTCTTTGTGAGAAGACAGTCTGTTACATGAGTGAGCCAGTCAGAATTAACTTTCTCCTATACTGACCGTCCGTGATTCCCGAGCAGACTGATAAGACGCAAGACGATTCAAATAATCCAATCACGAAAGTAGTTCTCAGCTAAAGTGCGTTGGAACACAACTTGTCCTGAAATCTTTTCGTGGAAAACAGATGCCCCTATTCATTAGCTGCCAACACTAACAATAGTTGTTGTAATGAACGTTTATTTTCAACACTTATTAATGCAGTTAACACGCATGTATAAAAAAAAAGGCACCCTAGCCTCTAATGATTGGAAACGCAATTTTCTCGCATAAACTCGGTATCCGTAGGCGTGATTATGAATTATAGGGCCCACTGAGTCTTCACGCTCGTGCGGAAGGAGATGTAACGTCCACACTCCAACATGACTCTGTCCATGTTCGATGTAGTTAGTCCGATATTTTGCAATTTGCGATTTGTCAAGTTTCAATTCACATACTATCTGCAGCCATCAGCTCTCGTGACAACACGTCTATATGTTAACAGCTAAAATAAATTTTGGGAGCTCCAGTGTTTAAAATGAACGTAATATTCCTGCCTCGAATATNAAAATAAATTTTGGGAGCTCCAGTGTTTAAAATGAACGTAATATTCCTGCCTCGAATATTAAAAATAATAATTAATACTTTTAAAAAATTTACTACAATCAACGTAAACGAAGATGCGCTGTTATTTACATGAAAAAAAAATTATTATGCTAAATAAACTTACGTCTTAACTTCAAAATAAAGTTAATCCCACATCCGCTTGTATACTTTAGATGTAAAAACTAATAGATTGTAAAATAAAAATCTGACACGTTTCGTTTACTATCAAAAACTAAATGCCAAATTAGGAAATATTTTATCTCTTTTGTAGACTGGAGTGGAGAGATTTGGGCTGCTCTTAACATCGAGGTACTGAGAGCCGATTAGGGTGAAGTGAGGTGTGTTTGGAGAAGTGCCGAAATGCAAGGGTGAGGGGAAACGGGAGATCCCCGAGAAAACCCACCTACCAGCGGCATCGTCCGGCACGATTCCCACATGCGAAAGTTCGGGAACAACCCCGCCGGGAATCGAACCTGGTTAGCTAGGTGGAAGGCAAGTAGTCTGACCACTACAACACCGCGGCCCCCTACACTTCTGCAGACAAAACCAGTTAACGCGAGCGAATTGCTAACAAAATCTTCCACTTGGAACACGGCCTCAGTTTGTAGAATCGTCTAGCCTTTCCGTAAAAATCAGACTTGAAAGTTTTATCGGCGTGTGAGACGCGATGTTCCGACGGACGAGGGAGACAGGGCGACGGATAGGCAAGGAGGTCGCATTTTGGAGCGAGTGTCACGACCGAGAAAGAAAATAGGTAATGATGGGCAATGGGAGGGAGGGGAGGAGGTCACGCGACCTTGCCTCGACACCCGAGGGTCACGCTTGCGANAGGGGCAGGCACCCAACTCGCGTCACAGCAGAGGCCGTGGATGGGAGAGATCCAACGCCAAGAGCACAAAATCGCTATGGCCCCTCGACTATTTATTTTCGAATCAGTGTAATATGGAGTACGCTCGAAAGATTTGGGCCATCGCGTGGCTGGACGTATTTTGCGTGCCCGGGGACTGGAAGCGCAGGAGTAGTAAGGGCGACATTGTACTCGCATCCAATGTCTGGTCGTCTTTACGCGCACGGCACTGAGTTGGTGCAGTCTGTCTCGTAGGCGTGCCTCTGTGGGACTTTCAGTGGTGACCGTATCATTTTATGGGGTAATAATAAATACAAAGGTGTGATGCATGTGTCTGTTAGCTTGTAATGAAACTTCCAAACCTAAAAATGGCCGTGAAATATTGGTATTAACTCTTTTTCACATTAAACATATGCGTATCAGAGGCGCAAATACAAACCGGAAACTAGTATCCGGACATGGCAAATTTCTTAAAAACTGATCGTAAGCAGACAAATGGGAACCTGCGCAGACGACAACCTTAACAGCTGAAGATCTCCAGCGTTNCTTAAAAACTGATCGTAAGCAGACAAATGGGAACCTGCGCAGACGACAACCTTAACAGCTGAAGATCTCCAGCGTTGGTGTGGGTGAAGTGAAGTGTAGATAAAGCAGGAAAGGAAATCCATGGTGGGAGAAATGGGAGTACCCTGAGAAAACCCGCTGGTCAACGGTAATGTCCTGGATTTCAGAAATCTGCGGTTGCCCCGATGGAAAACGAACCCTTGCTTGCCGTGGTGGGAAGCGAGTGGTTTGACCACTAGACGACAGCGACCNCTTAAAAACTGATCGTAAGCAGACAAATGGGAACCTGCGCAGACGACAACCTTAACAGCTGAAGATCTCCAGCGTTAGTGTGGGTGAAGTGAAGTGTAGATAAAGCAGGAAAGGAAATCCATGGTGGGAGAAATGGGAGTACCCTGAGAAAACCCGCTGGTCAACGGTAATGTCCTGGATTTCAGAAATCTGCTNGTGTGGGTGAAGTGAAGTGTAGATAAAGCAGGAAAGGAAATCCATGGTGGGAGAAATGGGAGTACCCTGAGAAAACCCGCTGGTCAACGGTAATGTCCTGGATTTCAGAAATCTGCGGTTGCCCCGATGGAAAACGAACCCTTGCTTGCCGTGGTGGGAAGCGAGTGGTTTGACCACTAGACGACAGCGACCCTCAACGACCAGGAGTAAAATTGAAGCTACGAAAATGTAAATCTGCACGAAGTTTTATCATCCAGGCTGGGACAACGTGGATGAGAAGAGGCTGGCAATAATAGGAGCCGGTTTCCATGCCCCAGGGACAGACAAGTATGCGGTGAGATGAGATGGGGATGGAGCAGCGACGGAATGAAAACGAGGAAGAAACGAGAGTCGTTCGAGTGGGGTCCCGTGTTCTGGCAGTATCCGGTTTCGCTCGCAGCGGTTTACGATCGAATACTGTTTTTAATAACGTTTCCATTTTAAACAATAGGAAACACATGCGTATAGACAATATAGTCAATTCGCGGTTACTTCCAACGTTTCTGAAGCCCTAGTTCTACTTCCATGATTTTCCTCCACCTTATGCAAAACAAAGCTTAGCCGAGTCTACAAAATTACATCAAAGGGACAGCGCACCTTATTAGTGCGCACTCAGTGTAATAATATTTGGCATAACAACTATTTCTTACTAGGTATTACCAACACACCTATTTTTTCACTGAAATTATTTATATTAATTATAAATATAAAGTATTATAATTTATAAATAGAATATAAGTAAAAGTACAATTTTATAAAAAAAGGTAATTTTTATGTTAACACAAGTATAAAACATTTTTGATACACGACATATTTAAGAAACAACCAAGAAACTCATACATGGGATGATTTTTCAAAGGTTTATTTCGAAAAGTATGAAAAAACCGCGAATAGACGGTAGCTATAACTTGCGTAACATTCAGTGGCCAAACACTGCACAAATTTGTGTTGACACATGGCAACTGTGATTCAGGTCAGATGTCGTTCTTGTTGATTGCAGCTCACCTGACTGTGAATACTACACACAGGAAAGTAACGTTGACATCTACGACTACATGAGACACATGGATTACGGGAACTTCATCCTTAATATCTCAACAAAATCATGGTGTGAAAATTTGAATCTGGCGTTATTATTCTGTAATTTCGGGACACTGCCAATAAAACATTCACTCAGAGGAATGTTTTGAAACGGTGAAACAGTACAGTTTACTCGCAGAGTTTTGTAACCTCGAACTGATGATTTAACTGCGCGCTTTTAAAGCATTAAGTTGTACGCTTGGGTACCCCAGTTCTTTGCTACAGCACGTGTACTTCGGAGATTTAAATATCTTTGTGGTGTGAACAGTGTTCACACTGTCTTCTGGATGGACGATAAAAACATTTGTCGGTGCTACGCTCAGCTGGGATGGTTCGTTTTAACGGCAGGAAGTGGCATTTTATGTTGGTGTGCTAGTTTTGTATATACTGAAGAGTAAAACATTACTATATTGGTAGCAATTTTTTTTTGTATTACCACTGTAAGATATATTAGTTAATTTTTATTTGTGTCGTTTATGTTCCCTAACCTACTGGTCAAGAACGTAAGGCTAACGGAAGGTGGACAGAGCATTTTGTTCTGGAAAATAACGGTGAATGCGATACATATTAAGGAACAAACTGTCAGCAGAGATAAAGAAATCATTTGGGGAAAACAACAAAACCTTGCGGCCACCCGGGGTTGAAATCACACAATGAAGAAATTTTGTCGGCTTATCTTAAACTGACAATTCCTCGCAGAATTACCTAAAATGCTCGTTTTGAAGATTTCACAAGATCGCATTTTGTGCCTCTTCTTTGTTTGCTCAGTTACAAGAGCTGTGTTTCGAGTGTACAACGATATGAACAATATTTCTGGTGTTACGATGATTCACAACGAAAAAGGTGAAAACCTCATCTCGCTCATTATTTCTGGGAGTTTTAGCTATTACGAGGGTAGCTGAAGGCTTACAGTGGCTTTACCTGGTCTGAAAAGAATCACATTGGTTTTGCTACGTGAGTTTTCAAAAAAAAAATTTTGGAAGCTTGTTTCTATTTATAAACCTAAAATAAATGCGTCGAGACGCGATGCCGGCAAACAACATTTTCATAAGTTTGTTTTAATATTTAAATTTATAAATATGTAAATATATATATATTTTTTTATCTTAATTTAAAATTTGTAATATTTTCCTGAAATACTTAGTGGCAATTTCTGGAAAGTAATTTCCGAGCCTTTTTCATATGAGAGTAAAAAATAATTAGAACTACTGTGAACGAAGTTACGAATGCAAGTCCATCAGATTATCACACGATTAGACAAGGTCTGTATCACCAACGCCATTTCTTACTATCATTCAGTGCAGTTACGAACGACGTAAATCTACGTGCCAGACGCTGTTCAAAATTGAGTTATATTGACACACTCGTTAGCCCTGACCTCACAGGTGACCTAAGACTGCTGTCTGTAAAACACGCAAACGTGAGGCCTGCACGCTGGAAGTTAATGGCAGAGGTCAAGAAAAGAGGAATATGGAAGACAAATTAACTGGCTGTAAGCACTGGTGATGGAAACCCGTTAACCGTGAAAAGAGGAGCTAACGAGGCTACGGGCATCACATATTCGGATGGCGTCATTGAGAAAAATTGAGCTACATAAGAGAATTAATTCCAGAAAGGAACCTGGCGTTTATACTGAGAACTTCTGTAGGCTAAACCCATCTCTGGGAATTTAATAAAGTGGACAATTTTAATTAATACGAAACATCTTGTAGGCTAAACGAACGTCATGCTGAACGTCCGTAGGAAAATCATTCTCTGTGGTTAAGCGATCGTCATGCTAAAATGCCTACAGGTGATACGATTTTAGGGTAAACGCCTGCTACGCCCAACGTCTTTTGGCTAAAATTCTTTGAAAAATTCTTGTTATGCGAAACGCCTGTTAGCCTAATGACGTTGGTAGATAACTCTTTACCAAACAAGTTGAATATATTCGCAGATAACCAAAAGAACATATGGAGCCTTTGTGCAGCTTCAGCGATCCTATTGTCCACGTGTTTCACAGGAAGATAATACACCACTGGCCATTAAAATTGCAATACCAAGAAGGGCGTGAGCTTTAGTGGACAGAATACCCATCATACACAGGAGATATGATTACTCTTTCAGCTCTGTATGACGTACAGCACATGAGTAACTCAGTACTGTGTGGTCCCACCATGGGCGGCAATAACTGCTGCTACAATATGCGGCATCGAGAGCAAGAGATTTTGGATGTCCGTCTGGAGTATCTCCGCCCATACTGCTTCGATGCGCGTGCAAAGTTCATCCGTTGTGGCAGCAGGTGTACTTCGGCATGCCAGTCGTCCGACCACGTACCACACGTTTCTGATGTGTGAGATATCCGGCGAACGCGCTGGCTAAGGAAGCAGTATGGCATGGTGGTCAGCCAGAAATCGTCGAGCGTTGTGTACCACATGCGGTCGCACATTGTCATGTTGGTACAGGGCCCCAGACTGGCCCTGAAGTTAGGGGACACCAACAGGCTGCAACACCTCCGCGACGTAATGGCTGCTGGTCAGTGTACCAGCGATGCGGACTAGGCGCGAGCGGGACTGGAATCTAATGGCCAGTATGATATTGCATAACGCAGGACTTGGCCAGGTGTGCGTCACGGCGTCGACAGACACACACGGGACCATCGTGGTGCCGCAAGCAGAAGCGGGATTTGTCGGAGATTACGATGGAATGCCATTCTTCCCTCTAGGCGCGACTTTCCACGCATCATTACAGCCGCAGTAATGAGCGCCTGGACGAGACGTCCTGATTCTGCAGATGGTGACGAACCGCGAGTGCGGACACGGATTGATGTGCCAAATGCCTGAAATTCCTGAGCGAGAGCGTTTGCTGTGGATGTACGGTCTGTAATCGCCATGCGCACCATATGTCTGCCTTGCGCTCGTTGGAGCGATGGAGCCGTTTGTTTATTTGCGTCGCTCAGCCCGTCCCTCCTGTACCAACTGATCCCATATCCGCTTCATTGTAGTGGCATTTCTTCAAACGCGAGAACCAATTTCATAGTAGGGTAACTTATAATCCCTATAGGTCACGATACTACCTCGGTGAAAGGCAGAAACCTGTCCGTAAGATTGCCGTGGTCTTCGTTGCGGCGTGCTCACTCCATATGTGTACAAGCACGGTGGAGAAACACAATGTCACTACCTCTTAGCGACTCCCCGACCTCCACTTTATGCTGCTTATCAGTGTCGCCATCGGCGCTCGTGCTGTGCCACTTGACTGAAAAACTAATCACGTCTTTGTCCTACCATGCTCTACGCATTCCTCCAATGTGGGGTCTTTCAGGCATGTCCTTCTTGGTTTTGCAATTTTAATGGCAGTCATCGTATTTGGCCTTCACTCAACAATTCTAGCCGCAGTGTCCAATCATGGAGTACTTAAAATACATAGGTGAAACAGCCGCTTATACTGCTAACTCCAGCCGCGCACGCCAGCAGAATGGCATCACTGGCTAGAAAAATGTTCGAAGTTCGTTTCCCTATCAGCACCTGGTATAGTCCATCTCATATTAGAAGGTCACATTGTGGCAGTCAGTGAGTGGCAATTGACGTATATGAAAACAAACAAAGTGCCATTTACAAAATCCTGTATCAGCTGATGCATGAACGAACATAAATTAATATTACGTTGGCTATTCTGAGAGCAGTGCTGACGCACATCAGATAAGCAGAAAATACGCGGATAAGAAAGAGTTCGTAGATTAATTAATACATTTTATTTTACGTGGTCATAAAAAGACAGTTTTTAGTTTTAGAAACTAAATTTTTTAATAAAATAGTAATGTATAGGTGTTCAAAATGAAATGCACAATAAAACAAACAGTATAGAAATGAAACGCTACCTCAAAACCATTTTCACGTCGTATCCCGTCCTCTTCAACCCCGCTTTCCTTACGTGCTTGATATTTATTCCAAAAGCATACAGAAATATTGCATAATATTGTTGAATTATTTTCTCTAATAATTTGACGAAATATATTTGAAATACGTTTCGTTCCCATCCAGTAATAGAACAACAGTTTACTTTACAAAGACGGTATCTATTGTCGAAAAACCTGTTGTACGCGCCATCTATTGGTTCTTTTGCGAAGTATACGCCATATTGTTCTCCGAAAACCCATTTCCTTGTTTCCGAAGAAGTGGGACACCGCACTTTCGCCGCACCAGCACGCTATACCTGTAATGTGTGTTGCACTCAAGTCTTCCCGCTGCCCACCTCTATACGTTCCTGCCCTTCCAGTTACATTACGTTTACAAACGACCCTATAAACGCTCTTCAAACTCAGTTTCGAAGCCTCTCTCGCCACCGGCCACGCCGGCCAAGTAGTTCACCAATTGCCGCACGAAGTAGCACCTCCTGGACAACATCGTTGCCATGTGGCCGATCAGCTGATGGCGGAAGGATACGTAGTCAGATGTAAACAGTGGTGCTATTTTCGCCGAGCTGTCAAGAAGCGGCCTTCTTATATGAGATATACTATAACCTACTCACCAGCTGGAAGCGCATGGAGCCAACAGAAAACCTTTCGCAGTGCGTAGTAGTAGCCAATAAGGCACAAGTCCCGTCCCCAGAACTTCGTACAGCCAGTCAGAGAATGGGTATTCCCACATCAAAGGAATCGTCACACCGTTGCGTCTCTGTGTTCTTATCTACTTTGTAGGCCATGCTGTGTTCAGGAAGGTGCAATAGAATCATCGGACGTGTAAGCGATGGAATGCAGAAGTGGGGAAAACTGATCACCACGAGAGAAACCCACCTGACATCGACAGTAGCCGTCATGTTTTCCACATGCAAAAATCCGAGACTCATAATGGTCATAGCCTGAGGAAGAATGTTACCATGCTAAAGTAAGTCATAGAGTGGAGTTCCCACGGAAAAAGCATAAATTCAAGTAGACTGAAGTAGAATTTCAGAACTATAATTATAAGAGGAAGTACAAGCAATTTACAACACTTGGAAAATGAAAAGCTAAGTTTTCTGAAGATCGAACAGTGCAAGATAATATTTGATACAATACTTCTCTCTCGGGACGAGACGACGAAACATAAACAGTTTTAAAGTTGTTTTTCTTGAAATCGTCTTTCAGGTCGACTCTGACCTTCAAGAGTATTAACTGCTCTCGTTCTGTGAAAACTAAATTGGTTATAGTCTCACAGAAAAAAAAAAATATAAAAAAAAAAATTGCCGACATCAGTTGCAACTGGAAAAGTATGTATTGTTCTTAATATTAATGGCACGACGTCTACTTCAGCGCCGCTCCATTCTAGGGTATAATTTCTGTCATGTCCGGGGATGACGGTCACCTACGGGTCCCAGCTGGAAAGACCGTCACTCGGAGGGTGTTGCCTTGCCCTGGGTGCACTCCCCATACGCCATTATTATTATTATTAGTAACGAAGTTATCGTTTGTAATCCCAAATACCGACAACAGATATTTGAGCACACTCGAGTAAGTTCAAGAGTCTGACTATAACCTATTAAAATACAAGCGCAGATAACAAATAGGTCACACAATATATTACTGACACCTTAACTAGGCAAAGTAGATGGAAAAATCAGTAAACCTGAGAAAATCAATTATCCCAACAAAACACCATGTGGTCAGGAAACCGACGCGACGGTAATGTACACTGTGCAGAAGATCCCTCGAAACTTGTCCGACCGAACGTGCGTTGCACAAAACGAGGTGAAGCCCACACTGCAATAAACCAGAACGTAGAGACGTGGACGGGACTTTGAAAACTACGACACTTACGCTTACAGAAACATGTTTCATTTTAAGAAATGCTCGTTTGAAACCGCCAAATAACTGAGACTGTAGTTAATGTTACCACCTTCAACACCGATAAACAGAAATCTCAATTTGTCCTTGAACTGAAATATAGAGCTTGGAACTACTGATTCATTTTTACTGCGACAGCATAATCCCCTTTCAGCCAAACTATTTTGCTGTATTAGATGTTCTGTGTTTGTTTTAAGCTGTGCAAACCAACAAAATTTACACTTGTCTCGCATCCAATTAGACGCGGGTTCGAATCCCGGTCCAGTTAGCCTGGTTCAGATTTTTAATGGTCTTCCAAAATCACTGCATGCAAATTCCGAGATCGTTCCATAATACAGGACATGGCCGATTCATTCCTTGCTCCTTATTATCTGGGAAACTGGTGTTGTATCTAATGTCGCCACTGTCGACTAGACATTATCATAAAAAAATTATCAAAATAACTCTTAACTCCATACATACGGATACAGATTCATTTATAGCGTATTCTGAAAACGCAGTAGTTGACCCGCATGCTAGTTGATATTTCTGTGTTATATTCTAGCTTTAATGTGCTTTCAAGATACGCAAATCATACCGATATTTATGCTACACGTTGCTTCAAATGTATCGAATATCGTTTTTTACATACCGCAAATACCGGGATGATGTTAAGCGTAGAATATACATAAATGCGTACACAGGCCCTACCATACAGTTTGTCCCTAACATCACAGAATCGCCTGTGTCAGCATGTAGCCCATGTCGCAGCAACACTTAATAAATGCTATATAATGACGTATAAGAATTTAGTTGCAATATTTAAAGGAGAATGTACACTGAAGAGCCAAAAAAACTGGTACATCTGCCTAATATCGTGTAGGGCCCCCGCGAGCACGCAGAAGTGCCGCAAGACGACGTGGCATGGACTCGACTAATGTCTGAAGGTATGCAGGAGGCAATTCACACCATGAATCCTGCAGGGCAGTCCACAAATCCAATCTGCGCCAATTTGAGAAAGGGGTCCACGTTTGTCACGTTTAATGATTCTCGTCAGTCATCGTTTGTCCCTTTCTTTCACGATCTCTTTCCGGCCGCAGCGATCTCGAAGATGTGATGTTTTACCGGAGTCCCGATATTGACGGTACACTCGTGAAATGGTCATACGCGAACATCCTAATGTTATCGCTACCTCGGAGATGCTATGTCCCATCTCTCGTGCGCCGACTACAACACCACGTTCAAACTCACTTAAATCTTGATAACCTGCCATTGTAGCAGCAGTAACCGATCTAGCTGCCGACCGCATCGCGTTACTCTGATTGGTTCCATAGCTCTGTTATTTGCATACGCACGCCTATAGCAGTTGTTTTGGCTCTTCAGTGTATGTACTATATTGCGAGTATGGTATAAGTTTTTCTCGGAAGTCGAGATTTGATACTAGACCTACTCGATCGCGGAAGGAAAATGTTAGTAATATTTCAAGTGAGTGTTTCCAATGATCTATATAGCTATTGGTGGACCCGAAGGATTTAGGCTACATTTCCTGACTTCTTTATCTCCGCCGTGGAGGTCAGCTGGACATCGAAGTGACTCATAACACGAACTGTTAATTCTGTTTTTTTTATTGTAGCTTTGAATTGAGCGTCTGGCTCTGTACCAATTCTTTCTTCTGTTTTGGTTATCCACGTTTCTTTCCTACAGGTTGCTTATCACATCGCTGCCTACACCGAGCCAAAACCGTGAAGAGAGACCTTGTGCAAACATTGGCAGAAAGCCTAACATGTTACGAGAACAGAGAGAGAAGAGGGATTGTTAGTGCCTTTCTCTCGCAAGGTTGCGCACGCCATGTGTACGAGGGGAGAATAAATCAGCCGCACTGGATGGGCAAGCAAGTTTTTGTACTAATATGGGCGTTAAAATTGGCACCGATTTAACTCGGGTGTCGGGATGCGTTTATCAGATGGCTTTACGCGTACAACGGTTAACGGCGTGCGTATGGCACGTGAATACAGGATACGCTTGTCCTGTTGGATTTTTAAGTTTCTTGAATTTTATTTCATTTGCTGAACACGAGGAACCAGTCACAGCAAGCATTTAAAAAGGTTCAAAACTCCCCTAAATGCTACCTTTCAGAGAGCTTGGTATGACTAGCTCGTCGAAGTTGAACACTTTTGAAAGTCTGCATAGTTTCTTCTTTAGAGCTATTTTGTATCGCGGTACTTCTGAGAAGTTCGAAGATAGTACATCCATGGTTACTTCCAACTTTTTTGAGGCTCTGCATGCTCAGGTTATACTTTCAGGCTCTTTCTCCGCCTCATGCAAACAAAGCTTAACCAAGTCGAGAAAATTACACCAATGGAACAACGCACCGCATTCGTGCGCACTCAGTTTAGTAATATTTTGCATAATAACTATTTCTTACTGGGCATTACCGATCCACCGATTTGCACATTTTATTCATATTAATTATAAATTAAATTTTATATTTTATAAATAAAACATAAACAGTGCTACCTGTTTTTCGCGAAAAGATCTACGCGAAGGCTAGACTCCAATGTCCTATAGGTAGAGATCCTGAATAATTCGCGGATTCATTTTGTGACAAGCTATAATTCAAAACGCATGCGTTTATATAACTTTAGCCACTGGTTCATGGTGTAATCGACGCCTTCTGCAGAACGCTGCCCAATCGTCGCCTTCCACTGTGACAGCAGACAACCAATGTGCAGCTGATATCGGCATGTTTTTACNACGCTGCCCAATCGTCGCCTTCCACTGTGACAGCAGACAACCAATGTGCAGCTGATATCGGCATGTTTTTACATAAGACTGTTGAGTCTAGCCTGCAGGTCATTGAACTCGCGAATTTTTCAGGTCTCTACCTATACGGCATACACGCAGTTTTACTTTGGTTATTGGCCACGCGTCTTTGTCGGGAGACAGTTACTTACCTGACTGGGCCAATCAGAATTAGGTAACTCTGGCACTGCGTGTCCGCAATTCGCGGGAGACACCAGCAACCCATGACAGTTAAAATCATCCAATCAGGTAAGTGGACTTGAGCTCTAGTATTTTGGAGAACAAGTAATCCTGAAATCTTTTCGCGAAAAACAGGTGGCTTTAGATATAAATAAAATTCCAGTTTAACCAAAAATAGGACACATATGTTAACATAAGTATAAAAGGCTTGCGATACACGACATATTTAGGAAACAAACACGTCATGCATTAAGTGATTTTTTGAATGTTTGATTAAAAAAGTTTTGATGATAACGGGAACAAGCTGTAAGTGCTTTTTATGAGTTTTAAAAACAGGTGTATGTGAATATTGTGAGCGGTTTTTAATATCCGCTTTTCATACTATCGTACGGTGCCTCGAAATGGTAAAATTTCAAACTCGGAAAGTTTAAAGTTAACTAGCACAGTCTGTGCGCGTGAAATCGCCATATTCCCCAGGACCTCTGTCATGTTACGAGCAAAGAAGGCAATCCGCGCGGCAAAGGATAAACGTAACTTGTATAGGTAATGACTAGGGCCAGTGATATTTCGCGATACGATTTCCAGACAAGATACAGTTCAAAGCACTGTGGCGGGGTTGTCCAGATTTTTTGATTGGCTGAGGCATTTTCTGGTCGGTGTTAACTGTTTGCGCATGAATCACAAAGTTAGGGTGTCGGAGATGCGGAATTATGAGTGGCTCGGTCAAATGCGGAAACGACACCAGCAGTCAATGTAAGTATGACAGTTGATATGTATATACCGTATTGGGGTCTACTGTGTGCTCCGATTTATTNACACCAGCAGTCAATGTAAGTATGACAGTTGATATGTATATACCGTATTGGGGTCTACTGTGTGCTCCGATTTATTCGCGAAAAATCAGTGATCCTAAAAGTTGTAAAAAAAAAAAAATTAAATGAAAAACTTTTTCCCCGAAATAAACATAAGTTGATCGGTAAAAATATCTGGAACGAACTTAAACTACAACCGTGCACATCCATGTGTGATAAATTAGGATCTGATCTCTTTTTTACTGACTTCAGCCATTCCCGGTCGCGGTCAATTTGCAATTAACACAATAAAACTCCTTGGTAAGAAAGAAATTGCCATATTAACGACTCCATAGATGGAATNACACCAGCAGTCAATGTAAGTATGACAGTTGATATGTATATACCGTATTGGGGTCTACTGTGTGCTCCGATTTATTGGCGAAAAATCAGTGATCCTAAAAGTTGTAAAAAAAAAAAATTAAATGAAAAACTTTTCCCCCGAAATAAACATAAGTTGATCGGTAAAAATATCTGGAACGAACTTAAACTACAACCGTGCACATCCATGTGTGATAAATTAGGATCTGATCTCTTTTTTACTGACTTCAGCCATTCCCGGTCGCAGTCAATTTGCAATTAACACAATAAAACTCCTTGGTAAGAAAGAAATTGCCATATTAACGACTCCATAGATGGAATNAGTCAATTTGCAATTAACACAATAAAACTCCTTGGTAAGAAAGAAATTGCCATATTAACGACTCCATAGATGGAATTACGTAGTGTCCACTTTTCGCAGTAGGCTGAAGAGTTATTTAGACCTTTCAAAGAATGGTACAAACGGCGCTGACGTGAGTGTACGTTCATGTCCAGAAAATTATATGAAATTAAATGAAGTTAAATTAAGTTCTTTTATGCGTAATAACTAAAATACAAAATACATCATAGTTATCATTAGGGACATGAAAACTTATTGAGTTCAGCGGCAATTAGGCTAGACCTCACTGTGCTGTGTATATTCGAGCTGGAACTGTTTTCTCATTGGCTGCTGCCTCAGTGATTCGGTACATGCTTTCTGGCAGGTGTTTTATTGGCTCACATCTCCAGGGCGTGGCTCTCAGTAAACTGCGATCCAATTGAAAACGGTACGAAATGTACACGGGTTTGAAGTCCAACTTATCGTAAAATTTAATTTGCAAAATGGTCTTGTCTTTATTATTAATTTGAAAAAATTAATCTCCTAGCATCTAAACTACTGCAAGTGGGGCCGCGGTGGCTGAGTGGTTGGCCTGCTCGCCTCCCACCAAGGCGAACCGCATGTGGGAATCGTGCGGGACGATGCCGCTGGTCAGCGGGTTTTCTCGGGGATATCCCGTTTCTCCCACCCCTTCATTCCGGCACTGCTCCATACTCTCCTCGATCACCCTCATCGTCTCTCAATACCTCGCTTTTAAGAGCCGCCCAGATCTCTTATGTGACTCACTACTGCAAGTTCCTCACGAAACCGGGTTTCGACACAACCTTCGTGCCCCATGCGCATGGCATGGTCATAACCAGCAGTCGTGAGTCGCTATTGGCTGCCCGTGGTATGCTGTCGTGGAGCACGCGCTCGATGACTTCTCTTCATTGTCGAGTCTGCTTTCCTCTCGGCCGACAATCGCCTCCTTTGTTCTCGTCCTCTTTCTCGAGGGTCACCACTGTGCGGACTAGCTTTCCAAACACACGTTTTGTTAAGCCACTGAGTGAAGATGTGTTCTGCACTAAGACGTCGTGCCTATGGTATATTTAACTATTTTATCTTATCTTAAAGTGAAAAGCTGCCCAGTTCATAAACATAATAAATAAACTAACTAAAAAAGTATCACGTGGAAGACTTTAATAATGTATATAAATAATTTGCGCTCTGTATACGTTCAGTGGAATTTAAGACATTCTAGAATTGTATCACTTATAGCCACCATTATTTATAGGAGCGCCATTTTAGTTGGTATCTGCTTTCCCACTTACCACTTTTCTATTGATTCGTACGTACCACATTTGATACTCTTACTCTACTAAATAAATTTATTACTGGTTGGCTGTTGGCCAATGGATAGCTGATAGTCTCCTAATTAAATATCCTTTCATATAACAGGCAATAAAGTAAATTATTGTTCATTTGAGTTGTTATACATTTATTACTATATTTATTCACAATAATTAGTTTTGACATGCTGTAAACGTTTTTTTTTAGATCCTGACAAGAATAAACGAAACAATGAAACTACAAGTATACGAAATTTGTTTTCAGTGGCAAGGGAATTTTCTTATTTAGTGTCGCCCAAGTGACTCACGTTGTATGGAAACAACATCAACGTATCGTATTTTTTTTTAACCTGGAGACTTAAATGCGAACGCGGCAGATTAACAGTTGCACAATGTGTCGTCAAGTATATAACATATTAAAATTATTTTTAATGAACGTTCTAAATATATGTGTTTTTGATGATAAGAGTAACAAATTTTCACAGAGTTACATTCTGCAAACTACTTGCGTAGGATAAGAATCGCATTAATCAAATTAATTTGTGGTTTTTACCTATCACTCGAAAACTTTTGTTTAGCGATTACACGCTGTTAATTTTATAAATGCAAATTATCCCAAACCTTACGGCTAGTTATTAATTTATGTTCGTAAAGATACGGCGAGGAGGTTTTTGACTAGCTTAGTCTGTTTTAGAAACCAATTGGGCTCCCAGCATGAATAAAATGTTGGTTACTAGTTGTAAGGAACAGCAAGAGAGCATAATGAAAGGTTTAAATAAGTCATTTTTATATTTACTTCACCAGTGAAAGCTTGAAAGAAGTCTGAGATGATAAAATAATTTTGATTATAAACTCTTAAATTGAACAAATTAATGTTAACCTAGACTACAAAGTTCTCTACATACTCGAACCACATTTTTCGATTGGCTGCCGCTACTTTCGAAAGCTTTCTTACTNTAAAATAATTTTGATTATAAACTCTTAAATTGAACAAATTAATGTTAAACTAGACTACAAAGTTCTCTACATACTCGAACCACATTTTTCGATTGGCTGCCGCTACTTTCGAAAGCTTTCTTACTGATTTGTTCATAACCAGGGTCACTCTATTTTGTCCTGTTACTGTTATGCACTCTCACACGGAGTGCCTTAAGAACTACAGTCTTTCCATAATGGCACAACATAAGAATAAGTTTCCAGAATCTAACCTGCCATCGAATGAATTCCTAAAATTTACGGATGTCTAATTATGGGTTGAGACACGAGAATGCTGCAAAACATTTTGTGTTAACGTTTCTTCGAAAACACTTCAGCGTCTTGATCCTTAAATGACAGGCTGGTAAATTTTTTACAAGGGGTTATTCTCTGGAGACCAGTCAGAAACGTTAACTATTAAAGTTTCAGGATTTTCATTGGCCCAGAGAAAGGAAAAAGTATCTCCAGGCTCGCAACACAGCAGTCAAGGAGAGAAAATTTTCAGACATGTGTACAATACGCTGTAACTTAACAAGCAATCAACTTTCCCGGTACGTTGTAACTTAATATGAAGTCAACTTTCCCATGATAAACCATCATCTCCATATTTGATACTTGTAGTTAATAATGAAGTAGTTCGGACACCACAGTAATCGTTGTAATTATTATGGAGGCCACGATGCCATAATCTTTCTACAAACAGTCGCAGAGAACTTAAAAATACAGAGCCGAAACAGGCACTCATACAACGAATTTCAACCAACAAAATGGCGTCAGTGGCCAGCAAAACGTTTGAACGCCGTTCGTCCTGTCAGCGCCTGGTAGGTAACCTACTTGCCCACCAGCAGCCCAGCCAATAGCGAACCTTTCGCGGCATGTAGAAGCCAATCAGACATAGAGCTTGTTCCCAGAGCCTTGCGCAGCCAACCAGATATTGAGTAAACACACATGAAAGGAACCGCCACGTCATTTTGTCTCTGTGCACTTATCTGCTCTGTAGTGTGACGTACAACTCTAACTTCATCTGTTTAATACTAGAACGGTCGCAAGGACATGCCGGATGTTTCCTTTCCTTCTCGTACTGAAAGTCGTCTTCCCTGCGAAGCCATAACGACCGGAACAGTCCTCCAGAAAGTGAAGTTTATCTCAGATCTAGCTGGATGCGGTTGTGCAGTGGTCAGACCACACACCTCCCACCAAGACGAACCGGGTTCGATTCCCGGCTGGGTCGCCCCCAGACTTTCGCACGCGGGAATCGTGCCGGACGATGCAGCTGGTTGGGCGGGTTTTCTCGGGGATCTCCCGTTTATCCCGCCCATTTGCAATCCGGTGCTGCTCCATACTCGGCTTCACCTTCAACGGCTCTCGAGATATCTCCACACTTAATCCCAGACCCAATAGGCGGTCGCCGCAAACCCCGGTGCGACGGCGAACGGCGCTGTGTGTGTGTGTGTCTCGCGAGCGGTGGTTCGTGACGTCACCCGGCGGGGATCCGAATTTGGCGTTGATGTGTCGTCCTTGACCCACTTGAGGCTGGAGCGTTTCCACACGCCGCCATATGGCGGGCAGGTGCGGTGCCTGCGTGCCGGCGTCACACGCATTCCTGCCGTGCCTAGTTGCGCGGTGCGTGGGCTCGTGGTGTGCGTGTGTTGCAAGGGAGGCCGTGCTTGATACCGACTGTACGCTGCAACACCCGAGGTCGCTACATTCACACAGTAGATATGTACACAGAGACGAAACGGCGTGGCGGTTCGTTTGATGTGNCAACACCCGAGGTCGCTACATTCA
The DNA here is from genome assembly GCA_002778355.1 of Clitarchus hookeri. Lineage (NCBI taxonomy): Eukaryota > Metazoa > Arthropoda > Insecta > Phasmatodea > Phasmatidae > Clitarchus > Clitarchus hookeri. The sequence goes on along the minus strand of NQII01002261.1, from coordinate 552,248 downwards.
CACAGTAGATATGTACACAGAGACGAAACGGCGTGGCGGTTCGTTTGATGTGGGTGTCCCCATTCTCTGCCTGGAAACGGGCCTTGCGCTTGATTGACTACTGCTTGCTGCGAAAGGTTCCCTATTGGCTGAGCTGCCGGTTGGCGAGTAGGTTACCAGGCACTGATTGGCGAACGGCTATTTAATAAATACGTTTCTGGCCAGTGACACAGTTTTGCTGGCACGTGTGTTTCGCTATATATGCGTCTGTTTCGCTAGGTAGCAAGTGATTAGGCTCTTTTGTTGTAGTTTTATTGATTGATTAACAAGTCCCTCAAGGCGTGTTTGGTGAACTTGAATCAACTTTTCAATTGACGCATGTTTGAAGTCTAGCTTGTCTTCAAATAAATTTGCGAAATGTTTCTGCCCTTTCTCGAAACGCACTCGAAACGCACCGCCAATAGCAGTCTAGTGGTCCGACGAATTTTTGAGATCTGAGAAGTCATCACCAAGCATTCCTTCTCTTATGGCACATACAAGCCTCGTCACTGTTTCTTTTGTAACCATCGTGCACTTGCTAATACTGAATGAATTCTCTCTTTTTCTTGCTAGCATGGCGAACCTACCCAGTATGTCTGTCGTGGGTTTACTCCGACGGTCTCGTTGGTTTACCATGACCCACAAATGGGGTCAGTTCTAGTTTAATTGGAGGAGGAGAAGGCCATGCCAAAAAACGCTGGCTTGGTACTCTAAAACCTCGTTTGGCCGATTGATTCATGTTCTTCCTTCATCCAATTTTTTTCTTGTAGAGCGTATTGGCCTCGACACTGGTATGCGCGGAAAAGATAGGCTTCTAGAAATAACGCGGCTGTTCCTTTCATACAAACGTTCTCTGGGTCGTTACTGACTCCACGAGGTTCTGCACGCATGGACCTTGTGGATTGTTGGCTTCTGCGTGATGTCATAGATTCCCTCTTGGACGGACCACTCGTCTGGCCATTGTCGCATCAGGCACTGATTGACGCGTGAATTGCCGCCACTGAGTAGATAAGTGCACACAGGCGAAATGGTGTGGCGGTTCCTTTGATGTGGGCGAACCCATTCAATGATTGGTCGCACAAGGCTTTGTATATCATTGGTAGAGACCTGCAAATTTTGCGTAATTATTTAGTAACATATTAGACTTCACTGTCCTATAGCCACTTGAACGCAATTCGTGATTTCATTGGTTGCCGGCAACTTTACGTAGAGAGAGGTGTTTTTCGCTAAAAGAATTCAGGACCAGTTGTACTCCAAAACACTTTCATTTATGTGCACTTTCATGGTTGGATGATTTTAAATGTCACGTGCCTCAAGTGTTTGCCCACGAATCACGGACATTCACGTGGACACCTGGCCAATGACCAAAGGAAGTTGTGGCTATAGACGTCGGATATTGAAGTATAGCATGACCATAAATATTTTCGCGAAAAACACCTGTCTCTAATAGAGGTAGGGCCACTGATTTTTCGCGAATAAATAGGAGCACACATTAGACTTCAATACTATATATGCACCTCAGCTGTTGTCATACTTCCATTGGCTGCTGGTGTCGTTTCCGCATTTGACCGAACCACTCATAATTCCGCAACTCCGACACTCCACCTTCGTGATTAGTGCGCAAACAGTTAACACCAACCAGAACATACTTCAGCCAATCAAAAATGCTGGACCACCCCACAGTGATTTGAATTGTATATTGTCCGGAAATCTTTTCGCGAAATATCACTGCCCGTAAATAGAGGGCATCACTTACTTGTGTGAGCTCTTCACTGGGGATTGGCTGCTCAACCGTTGAGTCTCTGATATTAGCTGAAAGCGTCCTTGGGACGTGTCTCACAGGTTGTCAGCCAATGGCCGAAGACAAACGAACACACAACATCTTGGAGTTTAGTCTGTAGCCACTGAACAACGGGAATTTTGCAGGTCCCTACTCACTGGCTACCGCGTGCTACGAAAGCTTTCCTACTGAATGACTGCCGGCTGGCGAGTTGAGCTACCTGGCGCTGATTAGCGAACGGCGTTCCGACATCTTGCTAGCCAGTGACGCCATATTGCTGACGTCCGTGGCTAGGAGTACGCGAAGCACGCGATAGTTTCAGTCCTGATTGTGACGTAGTGATGGGAAAGTTTCGCGAATTCGTCTGATGAACAAGCAAAACTACAAACTCGTACGCAATCGAGTTACTTTTGCAATCGTATCACATTTCACTGATAACGGCCTGGAATACTCTGAGCCACTGAAAGAGGAAACAATTCCTTGCTACCTTGTCAAGGACCAAACTGGCTACCCATTGAGCAGCAGTCAGTGAATACTTGGACGAGGCACGAGTACAAATGAGTAGAGACTTGTAAAATTCGCGTTATTACTTCACTTCCCTCTAGCTACTTGAGCATAATTCGTTATTTCATTGGCTATTGGCATTTATACGGTGTAATATACCCCTGTGAGCATTCTACTGGAGATTGGTAGCTCAACCTCTAGGCCTTCGCTATTGGATAAAGGCATCCTTAGGACGAGCCACAATATTTGTCTGCCAATGGCAAAAGTCAAAAGACATTACAACTTCTTGGAGTTTAGTGTGTCGCTAACGGGAATTTTGCAGGTCTCTACAAATGAGTAAATACTGCTGGTCACTAAACTCGCAAAAACACAGCAACGCACCTTACAACAGCTCACCAATCGCCGTTGCAGACTCATTCTTCACACAAGATGCGAGTCATGGGCAGGAGACTCAGCTGGGCTGCAATTGCGTCATGTTTGAGAAGCGATATCTTACAATGTGCGGAAAATACGCTCTTTCTTTCGCCTCTTCTCGGAACACATTTAATGTATCTCAGTGTATGGCGCAACTAAACTTAAACATCAGCGGACCATTTCTACACCGATAATAGACGTCTCATACCTACCTTAAATTACAAACGAATTGCAGAACATAATTAATAAATGTATACTGATTTAATTCAAGGGGAACATTCATTCTCTGATTGCCTCTATCGCTCATAATTAGACACATGAAAAATTTGCGAGTTCATTGACCTGCAGGCTAGACTCTACAGTCTTACGTACACATTTTTCAATATCAGCTGCACATTGGTCGTCGGCTGCCATAGTGGAAGGCTACTATTGGGGCAGCGTTCTCCAGGAGGTGTCAAACACCGTGTGGACCAATGTCTTAAGTTATATAAACAAACGTGTTTTGAATTATATCTTGTCCCAAAATGAATCCGCGAATTCTTCAGGTCTCTAATATTTTCGCCTTTTGACAGCCCTTGCGCCTTTTTAAATTCTTCCCAAAACTTTCAGGGAACTGTTGACACATTTTCAAACTTCACTAAGAAGAAAGAGACGATTTCCATATGAATGTGCAATTGGTAGATACCTGAAAAATTCGCGGATTCATTCCGAGACAAGCTAGCATTCAAAACACGTGTGTTAGTAAAATGCCAACCATTGGTCCACGCGGTGTTTGACACCTCCTGGAGAAGGCTGGCCCAATCTTCGCCTTCCGCTGTGACGGCAGACAACCAATGTGCAGTTTATATCGGCATATCTGTACATATGACTATAGACTCTAGCCTGCAGGTCATTGAACTCGCGAATTTTTGAGGAGACTAACAATTGGCAATAAACATTAGCATGTGTATGTGTGAATGATGACTCGAGAACCCCGTGAGTATTTTTTTGCAACAGCGTGCATGCTTACAACGATTTTTCTCAAAGTAATAGCGTGTGTACAAACTAAGAGGGCTGAACCAATAAAATTACGTTTCCGGTCCATATTTTAAGAGGTATAATTTAAACATACTCGTAATTTTTAAATTGTCATTTAATATGTGAACAGAAAATATTTAAAAATTGCGTTGATAAAAATTTGTGCACAAAAATTATTTAACACGTTAGAAATGTATGGTCCCACTGATACTGTCTCTCAGCGAGCAGGCCGATAAAAAAAACCGTGCTCGTGACAAAATCTTAAGCTATAATACTCTTATTTGTGAACATTTTTAAATTGTTCCTCATTTGGCATTGTGTCTAGGCTGTCAAACACGAGCAAATTTTCAGTACAAAATATTTAATTAAAGAAAAACTGTCCAATATTTTGAACGCATCATGTGTTCATGCGAATAGCATTTAACGAACTTAATTCGTCTGTATGCTAAATTAATTTCCTCTTTTCGTCCTTAACAAATGTTTTTTTTTTGCCACTAGAGCGAAAAATAAAACTGGTAACATATACATATATTAACCGTTTTTGTTAGGTATGAGAATGACGACGACGCAGACGTTGCGTTGCAGTTCAGTGCTTTGCGCGTAGAGGCGATGTGGTATGTAATGCGCGTGCATATGTCGTTCTTAGCTCTCTCGCATTTTTAGACGTTGTTCGAGTGAAGTAGCTCCAGGCGAGCTGAGCCATTTTCGAACGGCGGGGGAGAAAAAAAGTCCAGGTTCAATGCACTCTCTCCGTGTTCTTTTTTTCCTGAGAGCTCATCAGCAGAAACCTTCTCGTTCTGCAACGTCACTATGCCCGAGTGTTGCAATATGTAAACATCTCCACCATGTTCAGTTACAAGTGCTCACTTGCTTACAGTGCAAGTACTTCTCAGAGCACTTACAATCATTCGTTGCGTGGGTGTTCGTTCCTCCGTACGCGCCTTAGCGAAATTTTAAAATGTTTCTGTTTAATCACAAACTTTGCGTAGAAAAATTCTTATTTGTTTGAATTTGAGGGAAAAAGATTTGTCCGGGTAAAANACAGCGCACACATTTCAATTAAACACTTTTTTGTAAAGTGGTTGCGTTAGTAAATTTACAATTGCAAAATCTCTAAAGCTGCAGAATGGTAACAGCGTAATGATAAAAATTAATTAAATTCTCGGTATAGTCTCAACATACCTTAAACCGAGAGAGGTGGTGCAGTTTTTAAGTCTTAAGTACAATCGCGTTGACACTATAATAACGCGTTACTATGAGTTGTGAATCCGCGAAGAGTAACAGATTTGGCTACAATGGTCGTTAAATGTTGCCGCGACGCTAAACGTTAAACGCAACGCATTAAAAGTTGACCAACATTCAAGTCTTTGCGTTTAACGTCAGTCAATCAGAATTTATTTGGACCCACCATCGCCGTATATTTTTATTCTGTTATGTTATAAGAAATTAATTAAGAACAACGCAAAAAGCATTTAAAAATAATTTATCGTAACTTTGAAGGCTGCGGAAACCGCTTTTGTACAAAAGGGTTTTTTTTTTTTAATTACCAACACAATTTAAAATATTCGTATACATAACTCTACGACATGTAAGTTTTCTTATGGTAACGTTTAGCGTTTGACATTTAGCGTCAAATCGGTTGTAGACGATGCTTTACTTACTGGTTTCGCACCCGGGAGGACCCGGGTTCGGTAGCTGACCAGGCTCTTCTAACTTCTGTAATCCGCGGCTATCCGAAGCCACTCCAGACGTTTGCCGAGATGGTTTCTAAAATAGGTCATAGCTGATTCCTTCCTCATTCCGTGTTGTAGATGCCAATTTTTCCGTATCTAATAACTTACCCACTCTCTAGAATCGAAAAAGTTAAAACTGCTTCATATCAGCGTATTTGACTATAGATCTGTTGAAACTTTTCCGCTTGGATCAGTAGAATTATACTGATGATTTAAGTTGCTGGTATTCACGGATTGAGACTCGACGTCGCATGCCATGTTGAATTACTGTTTTAAAGCTTATTTCAGGTGTTTAAGGGGCACTTATTTTGAACAGAAATTATAACTCTCTGGCAATATTGGGGAAGACATTAGGTAGGGTGGGATGAGGTGTCCAAGGGAGGAGACAGAGGAGGCGATTTTAACATTTTACTTTTATTTTATAAATCAACGTAAGTTTTTCTTTAAAAATATAACAACATTTATATTTAGCATTCTGTAATTTTAAATATCATAACAATTAATTTTATATTTTGACAAATTTTATGTTTAAATAAAAAAATAATTTTAAATTTTGTTTTAATTTTCATAACTGCGACCAGTAATGGCCTTCAGCCGGGGACTGGTGACATTTTAATATGTTCTGTTCTGTAATGTTCTGGATATATACATTACGCTGTAGGAAAAACATTAATTCTGAACTTCTTTCAAATATATACATTTTAATTAGTGTAGCATAATTTTTAAATTATCAACAAATACTTGTCGTTTCACAATTACCAGATAAAGTGTGAACAAAATTTGGCGACTACATTTAAAGGCAAATGTGTAATGTAAACGTGCTATAATAACCAATATTTAACTATTTNGAACAAAATTTGGCGACTACATTTAAAGGCAAATGTGTAATGTAAACGTGCTATAATAACCAATATTTAACTATTTAATGTAAAAGAGAGTTATGGCACATCAATGGAAAATTCAGCATGGGCAATGAGACCGAACCTTAACCAGTGATTTCTACTGGTCGTAGTGAACCGCACTGGCATGGCAGTAAAACCTCAGTGCCTTCCACGGATACACCAACAACAAGGCTTAAAGTCCTCCAGTCCCCAGCTGCAGANGAACAAAATTTGGCGACTACATTTAAAGGCAAATGTGTAATGTAAACGTGCTATAATAACCAATATTTAACTATTTCATGTAAAAGAGAGTTATGGCACATCAATGGAAAATTCAGCATGGGCAATGAGACCGAACCTTAACCAGTGATTTCTACTGGTCGTAGTGAACCGCACTGGCCTGGCAGTAAAACCTCAGTGCCTTCCACGGATACACCAACAACAAGGCTTAAAGTCCTCCAGTCCCCAGCTGCAGANCTGGCAGTAAAACCTCAGTGCCTTCCACGGATACACCAACAACAAGGCTTAAAGTCCTCCAGTCCCCAGCTGCAGAGCCATCACTGGAGTTGCGACGCTACGCTATGAGCTATGAACCATACTTTGGGTCATTGATATTGTCGAATCCAGTTCAGCTTGTCCAGTCTTGAACAAACACTAGTTCAACCAGCCTCGTGGAACTTCCATGGCTGCAAGCCCCTCTGGATGTGAAGGTCGTGACCGGCCATGATTACGCCCCCGCGCCCCTCGTGGTTTCCATCCACTTCCGCCCCACTGGGCGTATGGCTCTGATTTTATAACCAATTCCCCTATTGGTGTATTATTTTACTGTGAAAGTTTTAATGTCCGCTATCTACCGTCATACCAGCTTGTTATGCTATCTTCCTCTCCCAGCCTACAAATGTGCGAATCCTCCTTTCGGGGGCCACGCCCTGCACACGTTATCATGATGGTATTGTAATGCCCCGCTCGTCTTTCGACGTAGGGCGTTGCCGGTTGCGATACATCAGTAGACAACAGCCCATTAACTGGAGTTCCAGTCAAATAATTCTACTAATTGTGATCGTTTATTCAGATTTAGAGTGTATTTACGTGTCATTGAGGAATTAATAAAATATTTTAATATCTTTTTTTTGGTTGTGATTTATTTTCTATAATATTTTTTATTAAAATAGTTTTTATTTATTTCTTGTTTGTTTGGATTCGTGTTCCTCCTTCAGAGATGGGAGTGCCATTTTTCTTAGACGTCAAACGTTTCTCCTCCCTTTCCGTCTATATAACTTCCGTTCCTTTGTTTTAGTCCTCATCTTAGAGTTACTTTCTCCCCTGATTGAAAAACCATTGCAGGGCAAGGAAAGGCGAGTAGTGGGGTTGCCACTTTAACCCATTCGGATCCAATGTGTCGAATCACTTACTACTTGGTCAAAGATACCGTGCGTGCAGCCATTGCACAAATATCTGGGACTCGCGTACAGGGGGTTGTCGAATCTAACCTGGAAGGCACCGGACCCGCCCAAACTGTACTGCATTTCCTTCAAGTGATGTGCAGGTGACGAAGAGAGAATTTTCCAGTAATGTGACCTCGGACACAGCGAGCAACATTCATTGCTTCGGCCGGCATTCACCACGCACGGACGTCGCATGTTTAACGCTTCGAGTGGTGCCGACGCAACATGCTGCGTGGCCNTCGGCCGGCATTCACCACGCACGGACGTCGCATGTTTAACGCTTCGAGTGGTGCCGACGCAACATGCTGCGTGGCCTACGTGTTGCGTCAGCAGCAGCCGAAGCGTATTACTACGGACATGCAAGATTCGAGTTATTTTCTGGTGGCAGACTNTACGTGTTGCGTCAGCAGCAGCCGAAGCGTATTACTACGGACATGCAAGATTCGAGTTATTTTCTGGTGGCAGACTACGGCCGTGTCTCAATTTGAAGAATACTCTTTCGAGAGAGCACTCTTTTGCACAACCTGGCGAGAGCACTACTAAGCGCTCTCTGAAGCTCTCACTTTGTGAAATTGAGACAACCACTCTCTCGTTTTCCTCTGACGTTACGCAGACAGCTGCTGCCAAAAGGCGGGAAATCATTTTAAGCTAAAATTTCAATCATAGCGATTGTAAATAATTCACTAATAATTACAGCACTGCCAGAATAACTATTAGGGCATAAAATACTTTTTTTATATATATTATCTCCATGCTGCAGCAAAGTCACAAAAAATTAGACTTTGACAGAAATCCTTATTTATATTTTTATAAATACGTGTTACGTAAGTTATTTCGTTGACTAAAACAGTTGAGATTATTAATTTACAGTTAAATTGCGAAGTGTTTTTGGCCCAGAAAACAACTACAACCTTATTCAAATGCGGAAATAATGTAAACAAATATGGCGCATGGTCAGAGAGTGCGAGAGAGCACCGGCGAGTACACAACTTCGTGCTCTCGCTCTTTCGCGCTCTCTCCGACGAACTGAACTGAGANTCGCTCTTTCGCGCTCTCTCCGACGAACTGAACTGAGACCACCAGTGGGCTATTTCATAAAAGTACAAGTCTACAAGTTACAAGTGAATTAACCTGTAAGTTGTAAGAAAATAACAGAATGCTGTTTCATAAACCTACAAGACTTGTAGCTACAAGTAAAATATTACAAGTTACATGTGATTTTTACAAGTACTTGTAAAGACTTGTAACTTACAAGGACTTGTAACTTATAACATAGTTCCTACTATTATAAATACCTACGTAGACTACAAGTACGGTTTTAAAATATTTTATGAGTTATGTTATAACGAAGGGTTTTTTTTTNTATAAATACCTACGTAGACTACAAGTACGGTTTTAAAATATTTTATGAGTTATGTTATAACGAAGGGTTTTTTTTTGTAAACTGATATAGTGTGTGCGTGTGTGTGAAAACAATGGACCTTATTTTCACTGATTCAGATGAANGTTTTTTTTTGTAAACTGATATAGTGTGTGCGTGTGTGTGAAAACAATGGACCTTATTTTCACTGATTCAGATGAAGATGTGGTGGAACAAAATTTTGAGGTTATGAGACGAGCACGTAATTTCAGACAGAGAGTTAATGTGGTGTTTGTTTCATTATTTTAATTTAATGAAAGGTTACGTATGAGTTCTGTTAACTGTGTCAATAATGAAATGGTCAACATCATTAAACTTGCAGCTCGTTCCTACCGCAATTCCTGTTTTCCGCCTGTTGTCAAGCTTTATGTAGAAAATTACATAAGACAGCTTTATTCACAATTACACACTTAAATACTGACATTTGTTGAACATATTATTTTTACTTGTAAATGCATTTGTCACCTACAATTCTGAACATAANTTAAATACTGACATTTGTTGAACATATTATTTTTACTTGTAAATGCATTTGTCACCTACAATTCTGAACATAACCTCAATATTGTCAATACTAAGAATCTGTTTATTTTTTAAGGTTTACTACATGTTACTTACCAATGGGCCCATCTTCCAATTTTGCCTCAGCACGTCCCGGAAATATGTACAGTTCTTGTGTTGTGGCAAGATATNGCCAATGGGCCCATCTTCCAATTTTGCCTCAGCACGTCCCGGAAATATGTACAGTTCTTGTGTTGTGGCAAGATATCCTGAGATTTTGCGAAATTTGCAACTTCATTCCACGCCCTTTGCTTATCATCTTTGGTTAATCTATTTGAAAACGCTTCAAACAGTGTCTCTTTATTTTATGAATTTTTTTGCAAAACCGAGAGTTTTCCATGCAACTGAGATTGCCTTCAGCTCATTTTGTGAACACCTATCATATAATATCAAATATGGACTACTTCACCACTTCAAAACAAAAACCAGCTGACTTGTAAATCTGTACTTGCAAGTGCACAGAAATTTACAAGTCTACAAGTTTTCTTTCTGAAACGACTTTGCTGCACACTTGTAAAATATTCTCTTGTGACTTGAAACTTGTAGACTTGTGGTTTTATTAAANCACTTAAATACTGACATTTGTTGAACATATTATTTTTACTTGTAAATGCATTTGTCACCTACAATTCTGAACATAAACTCAATATTGTCAATACTAAGAATCTGTTTATTTTTTAAGGTTTACTACATGTTACTTGCCAATGGGCCCATCTTCCAATTTTGCCTCAGCACGTCCCGGAAATATGTACAGTTCTTGTGTTGTGGCAAGATATCCTGAGATTTTGCGAAATTTGCAACTTCATTCCACGCCCTTTGCTTATCATCTTTGGTTAATCTATTTGAAAACGCTTCAAACAGTGTCTCTTTATTTTATGAATTTTTTTGCAAAACCGAGAGTTTTCCATGCAACTGAGATTGCCTTCAGCTCATTTTGTGAACACCTATCATATAATATCAAATATGGACTACTTCACCACTTCAAAACAAAAACCAGCTGACTTGTAAATCTGTACTTGCAAGTGCACAGAAATTTACAAGTCTACAAGTTTTCTTTCTGAAACGACTTTGCTGCACACTTGTAAAATATTCTCTTGTGACTTGAAACTTGTAGACTTGTGGTTTTATTAAATAGGACACAGACAGCGTACTGACGTGGTCGCGAGAGCGAGAGCACGAGAGAGCGCTCTCTGGGCCAATCGAAACACGGCCTTAGACTCGACTGTAGTATCGGTTACTGCGCGCTACGANAAGATATCCTGAGATTTTGCGAAATTTGCAACTTCATTCCACGCCCTTTGCTTATCATCTTTGGTTAATCTATTTGAAAACGCTTCAAACAGTGTCTCTTTATTTTATGAATTTGTTTGCAAAACCGAGAGTTTTCCATGCAACTGAGATTGCCTTCAGCTCATTTTGTGAACACCTATCATATAATATCAAATATGGACTACTTCACCACTTCAAAACAAAAACCAGCTGACTTGTAAATCTGTACTTGCAAGTGCACAGAAATTTACAAGTCTACAAGTTTTCTTTCTGAAACGACTTTGCTGCACACTTGTAAAATATTCTCTTGTGACTTGAAACTTGTAGACTTGTGGTTTTATTAAAGAGGACACAGACAGCGTAATGACGTGGTCGCGGGAGCGAGAGCACGAGAGAGCGCTCTCTGGGCCAATCGAGACACGGCCTTAGACTCGACTGTAGTATCGGTTACTGCGCGCTACGAAATATTCATTAATGACTGGGCCGCCAGCTGGCAGGTGAGTTACCTGGCGTTGATTGGCGAACGGCGTTGCGACACGTTGGTGATTAGTGCTGCCATCCAGCTGGCGTGTGTGGCTGGAGTTAGCGTTATATACGTCTGTTTCACTTCAGTACTCCGCCTATCTGGCGCTTGAACTGCGCTGACCATCTGCCCCACTGTCAAATATTTCCGTCAGACTGCTTCCAACAAGCTTGGTCAAATAAAGTTGGAGAGTTGTGACGTCACGCAAACGTCATAAACGCCGCCATATTTGTCTGAAAAAGTTGGATGGCTCCAGTTTCCATTAAACATTTGAAGATTGTACCGGTTCTAAATTTTTTTTTGAATCGCGCACGAAAAAATGTCCGTTTCCGACGTTACGAAACTTAAAACTAACGAACAATTATTGAAAACCAAACAAAGCTATGAAGATAATTAATTTACGTAAAAGCTATCTGAGCATGAATTATATTTTAAGTGAATATTGCACATAATATTAAGAACTCAGCGGCATTAAATTTAATTGTGCAGGAAATATCACTGATAAATAAAAATTGATTTGAGTAAATAAGTGAAAATAAATCACATCATTCGTTACATTTATTCCTGCAGTAGACTGCACGGAAATANTCAAATAAAGTTGGAGAGTTGTGACGTCACGCAAACGTCATAAACGCCGCCATATTTGTCTGAAAAAGTTGGATGGCCTCAGTTTCCATTAAATATTTGAAGATTGTACCGGTTCTAAAATTTTTTTGATATTCGACGGGATCAGCCAATTAGAATCGCGCACGACAAAAATGTCCGTTTCCGACGTTACGAAACTTAAAAATAACGAATAATAATTGAAAACCAAATAAAGTTATAAAGATAATTAATTTATGTAAAAGCTATCTGAGCATGAATTATATTTTAAGTGAATATTGCACATAATATTAAGAACTCAGAGGCATTAAATTTAATTGTGCAGGAAATATCACTGATAAATAAAAATTGAATTCAGTAAATAAGTGAAAATAAATCACATCATTCGTTACATTTATTCCTGCAGTGGACTGCACGGAAATACAACAGCAATATTTTACTTAGAAAAAAGCAAAAATTTATATTAGAACCTCCCAGCAAAAAAAAAAAAAAAAAAAAAAAAATTACAGCGTGACACATTTTCAAAGACATTCAAGGTTATTGACAGAATTTGTTGAAAGGAAGAATTTTATGGCCGAATTTCCTCTTAAAATTTTATTGTCAACTATATTTGAAGGCAAAAATCTGACATTGTGACAGGGCCTTTACAGAGCATATGAAAAACACGTTTTTCTACGAAACAATTGAACGTGTATCCAATGTGCTAATCTACGAAAATAACGCATACTTCGGACGAGGGCTGACGAGAGCTTTCAAGACGCCACGCACATTAGAAATACTGTTTTGGATCACTCCAAGTTTTTTTTTCTGGTAACCTGTCATTATTATAAGTGTTAGATGTACGTCCAAGGTAGGAACGGGAGCTAAGTGCGTCTCATGGCTAGGCCCCATACGCCTACAAGTGAAGGAATTCATACAATGAGGCATGAATCGCGGCAGAGAGAGAAATTGGGTAGCTATGGCCGCGTTTGGGGCCATGACTACCTCCCTAGGTGCATCAATAGTTAACCTGTAACTTAGAAGAGAAAGGAAAAAGCCGGTTTAGGCACCGTACAAACCCTTTCGACAGAAAAGAATTCAAAATTATTGCATGCATGAATAGAAAATGATATAGGAGACAGTACGGCAGGAATCGTGCACTTCATTAGTGNCGTGCCCAACTGCCGCTTCCCGCCTCACAAAACAAGCTTCTCTCACAACTCTTGCGACACGCGCGTTGATTAGCGAGTTGTGTGTGTATGTGTGTGTTACCTCTCCCCCTTCTCCAATCCTTAGCAGGAACCCTAGGAATGCAGGTGACACAAGCATGTTCAGTACTAACGAGTTACGTGTGATGGCCTATTGTAAGACAGGTTACTTGTTTACCAGTTTACACGCCTGCTGCTTAAAGCAGTCGCCTACCTGGCAGGGGCCGCGGTGGCTGAGCGGTTAGCTTGCTCGCCTCCCGCCAATGGAAAACCGGGTTCAATCCCCAGTCGGGTCANCAATGGAAAACCGTGTTCAATCCCCAGTCGGGTCACTCTGGATTTTCGCATGTGGGAATCGTGCCTGACGATGCGGCTGGTCAGTTGGTTTTCTCGGGGATCTCCCGTTTCCCCCCACCCTTTCATTCCGGCGCTGCTCCATACTCACCTCAATCACCCTCATCGGTTCTCAAGACCTCACTGTTGAAAGCCGTCCAAATCTCCTCACTCACTCGCCCTACCTGGCGCTTCAATTGCTTTGCAGCATGTTTGAAATGCGTGTTTTATTGACGAAAATACTAAACGTGTATCCTGTATGTTTACCCTAAAAAAGAAAACACACGTCAGACGAGGATGGATTAATATTTTAAAGATATCACAAATGCTATGTAGTTAGAGACATGCAAATTCGCGTTATTATTTGGCACCAGTCTGAACTTCACAGTACTGTATATACCGGAGCCGGCGTCGTATTCCTATGGCTGCTGCTTAGATGTTAAACCACGCCCATTCTGACTGAGCTACACGTAATTTGGGCAGACAAATGTGGTGTTTATTTATTGGCGTAGAGTTACACAGGGCGTGTCAGATAAAGTATGTTCCAATAACAAACGTGTTGCAAATATACGCGTGTTTAAAGATCAACGTGTCCCCAAATAATAACGCGAATTTTGCACTTCTCTAATCACGGTAACTTCCAATTTTTCTGTAGCCCTGCTAAAGATCTACTCCCCCGATATTCATCCGCTTNTAGATGTTAAACCACGCCCATTCTGACTGAGCTACACGTAATTTGGGCAGACAAATGTGGTGTTTATTTATTGGCGCAGAGTTACACAGGGCGTGTCAGATAAAGTATGTTCCAATAACAAACGTGTTGCAAATATACGCGTGTTTAAAGATCAACGTGTCCCCAAATAATAACGCGAATTTTGAACTTCTCTAATCACGGTAACTTCCAATTTTTCTGTAGCCCTGCTAAAGATCTACTCCCCCGATATTCATCCGCTTCATGCAGAAAAACTTACCAAGTAAAGAAAATTACACCAGAAGAGGGAAAACGCACCGCATTCGTGCCCAATCGGTTTAATAACATTTCGAATGACAACTAGACAACTATTTCTTACTAGGCATTGCCAACACACCAATATTCCCTCTGTTTATATTAATGTTGATTATAAATTAAATATCATAATTAAAGGTAAACACAAGTAGGGCCGCCTGTTTCTCGCGGAAAGATTTACGCACAGGCTAGACTTCAACTTCTTATGTGCAAACTTGCAAATTTCCTCCAGTTTTTGGTCACGTGACTGTGTGAGAAGACATTTCATTCTCGACTGGGCCATTCACTATAAAGTAACGCTGACTAAGAACGTCCATGATTGGCTGTCAAACACTTAAGACGCGTACGAGTTAAAATCATCCAACCCCTATATTGGTTCTGAACTAACGAGTTTCGAAATACAGCTAGTTGTGGAATCTTTTCGTGAAAAACAGGTAGCCCTAAATATAAGTGATGGTTCAATTTCACTAAAAAAAATAGGCTACTTTATGTTAACAAAAGTATAAAACGCTTGTGATACGTGACATACTTAGGACACAACCAAACGCACCGCCATACATGGAGTGATTATTCTAAAGTTTGATAGAAAGAGTTTGAAGAAACCGCGAATAAACTGTTTACATACAGAACGTCCCAATAAAATGCACTCACCTCTATAATGGCAACAAATGCTGTGGTTATCAACGTGTAATGATGGAAATGAACATTATTACGGCAGAGTACAATCACACAAATCAAATGAACGCACACGAGTCACGGCAGGACATCAAAAACAATTAACAGCACTGAATTATAGCCACTCTTTGNCAATTTCACTAAAAAAAATAGGCTACTTTATGTTAACAAAAGTATAAAACGCTTGTGATACGTGACATACTTAGGAAACAACCAAACGCGCCGCCATACATGGAGTGATTATTCTAAAGTTTGATAGAAAGAGTTTGAAGAAACCGCGAATAGACTGTTTACATACAGAACGTCCCAATAAAATGCACTCACCTCTGTAATGGCAACAAATGCTGTGGTTATCAACGTGTAATGATGGAAATGAACATTATTACGGCAGAGTACAATCACAAAAATCAAATGAACGCACACGAGTCACGGCAGGACATCAAAAACAATTAACAGCACTGAATTATAGCCACTCTTTGNCAAATCAAATGAACGCACACGAGTCACGGCAGGACATCAAAAACAATTAACAGCACTGAATTATAGCCACTCTTTGGTTGAGTACATTATATTGGAACAGACTGTATTATTTTGGAGCACTCCAACATCGTCAAAAGCGGCTTTTTCAGACTGCTGTAACTTAAAACCTACCACCTGGACACTAACAAAATTACTATAGGAGTCTGCATTGAACCTCGCTACACGCTTCCCGCCAATAAAATTATAGGATGACCACTTAAGACTCGGTCCCCTGTTCGACTTGGCGAAAGTACACGAAGCCACAGAGGGTACCATGTGTTCATTATTGGTGCGGAGACCTGAAGGGCGTGTCGGATAAGCGGAAGCCAAATGACACACGTCAAGCTAAAATATAGTTTTACGACCCCTAAACTTTCACAAATTTATAACGCTAAAGATTAAGGTCACAAGAAATGGTAGTTCAGTCGCACTTGCCAGCAAAATGGCGTAAATTTCCAGAGAAATGTAACGCCGTACTTCAATCAGTGCCTGGTAACCTACTCGCCAGCTGGTAACCCAGCCAATAGGGAAACGTTCGCAGAACGCAGCAACCAATCAGACAAAAGGTATATTTNTACTCGCCAGCTGGTAACCCAGCCAATAGGGAAACGTTCGCAGAACGCAGCAACCAATCAGACAAAAGGTATATTTCTATATAAGGCATTGAGGTCTAACATGACACTAAATAATAACCCGAATTTTGCAGGTCTCTTCTGATAGTTCATTCCACAGAATAACCTCAAATATAATTGAATTGTTCCCCCAAAAATTATAACTGTAATAAACTAACATAATGTTTTGATNCACAGAATAACCTCAAATATAATTGAATTGTTCCCCCAAAAATTATAACTGTAATAAACTAACATAATGTTTTGATGTTAATTTAGA
This sequence comes from Clitarchus hookeri, assembly GCA_002778355.1. Lineage (NCBI taxonomy): Eukaryota > Metazoa > Arthropoda > Insecta > Phasmatodea > Phasmatidae > Clitarchus > Clitarchus hookeri. Next base: position 535,469 of record NQII01002261.1, on the reverse strand, counting down.
AGTTTGATAGCTGCTCTTCTGAAACCCGACTAAGCACTTGTCCTGTTGTCACATAATGCTGAATTTACTACCCTGATTGTTAACAATTAACACTGTTTCATGTTTCTATNGCACTTGTCCTGTTGTCACATAATGCTGAATTTACTACCCTGATTGTTAACAATTAACACTGTTTCATGTTTCTATAGTGAAAAATGTCTTTTTTTCTCGTTTTTTTTCTTTAACTAATGACCTTTAAAATATTTCGGAAATCTTAAGCCGCAATCTTTCCACGATTTTTTTTCTTGGGTATTTAAAGCATATTTTTATTTCTGAAATGTTCATCTGCCAGCAGGTTAATAACTGTGGTTTANTTTTTTTCTTGGGTATTTAAAGCATATTTTTATTTCTGAAATGTTCATCTGCCAGCAGGTTAATAACTGTGGTTTAAAAGCCGCGATTCTTTCATGCGCTAAGCGGAAGACCATAACTTCATGGAATGAATATCAGAAACAGGTATGCCTCATCGGCGTATCGAATTTGGAATTACCGCTCTGAAATCTGACGTCAGAGGCATGCATGGTAAGTAGTTAATGCCATAAAGAACTCTAAAAGTATATGTAAATAAGCATGTCTAAGTACAATCGCGCTATTGTAATATTCCCTTTGCTATGATATATTTCTTATCATCGCCTTCTCTAGTATTCCTTTTTTACATTCCTATTCATCTACGATGTATAAGATGTACGCCGAGTAAGAAGATTGTTGAATAAGTTGTTAAATAAGATGGCAGTACGTCTGTAAGGATTACAGTCGCTATTCACATTTTATCNAGAAGATTGTTGAATAAGTTGTTAAATAAGATGGCAGTACGTCTGTAAGGATTACAGTCGCTATTCACATTTTATCGTTATGCTAATTAATGAGATGAAAATTGATGTTGGATTGTCAGCCTTCCCTTTTTACAGAATTACTTGCACATTCTNGTTATGCTAATTAATGAGATGAAAATTGATGTTGGATTGTCAGCCTTCCCTTTTTACAGAATTACTTGCACATTCTCACCCCACTCCTCTCTTCTCTTCCCCCACACTTTTTTCTTTTCCCTGTCGGGTGCTGTACAATAGTGCCGACAAAAAATTATAATCCTACGGATTTGAATCTAATTTTGGGCACAAAAGGTTGCCGCGCGGATACGGCGAGACAGGTACTTGTGAAAAATTATATACTTCGTGTCATAGATTCCTAACTACAGAAATACTACCTCTTTAAAACTCTGTAAGGGTTTCTCACGTGTGATTTATTAGCCGTATACGTGACTGGCATAAAATAAAATAAAATCTTCGCAGCGCGTTGTTTAAATTTCGTACTGTTATGTCGCACCATCTGTTTCCTTGTGAACTTTATTACGTTTTTATATAGTTTTTGATACTACGACCATTTTTCATATTTTTCATGGCCTTTAAAAAAAATTAGTGGTGGTTATGCTGTAGTTTATTTCTTTGTCGACTGGCATTTCAATTTCACGCAAATAAAATACAAGTATTTATATGAGGTGCATTCCATAACGTTTTCTTTATTCACCAAAGCATATACAGGTATAATTGCCTTGTGTGTTGCTCTTTGCATACTNTGCATTCCATAACGTTTTCTTTATTCACCAAAGCATATACAGGTATAATTGCCTTGTGTGTTGCTCTTTGCATACTGGCACAGTCTGTAAAGTTAATATGCAGCTCTAAAAACAGCTTTTATAACATCATATGAGCAGAAGTGAAAGNATACTGGCACAGTCTGTAAAGTTAATATGCAGCTCTAAAAACAGCTTTTATAACATCATATGAGCAGAAGTGAAAGTTAACAGTTGCGAAAGTATCATAATGATTCCCAAATATAGCGTTAAAAACACAGTAATGCATGAAATTCACCCGGGGAAAGAATATTTTACAATTAATTTACTATAAATAACTGATATCTAGGGATACCCGAATTTCACGAAAAGATTTCCGCGCATGCTGTATTTCAATACCCTACTAGCGTACCAGCAGTTTTCTTTTGCTGATTGGTAGACACCTGACTAATNGGCACAGTCTGTAAAGTTAATATGCAGCTCTAAAAACAGCTTTTATAACATCATATGAGCAGAAGTGAAAGCTAACAGTTGCGAAAGTATCATAATGATTCCCAAATATAGCGTTAAAAACACAGTAATGCATGAAATTCACCCGGGGAAAGAATATTTTACAATTAATTTACTATAAATAACTGATATCTAGGGATACCCGAATTTCACGAAAAGATTTACGCGCATGCTGTATTTCAATACCCTACTAGCGTACCAGCAGTTTTCTTTTGCTGATTGGTAGACACCTGACTAATTCGCGGATTTATTTTGGGACCAGTTATAATTCAAAACGCATGCGTTTATATAACTTTAACCATTGGTTAATACTGTATTTGACGCCTTCTGCAGAACGCTGCCCTATCGTCGCCTTCCACTGTGACAGCAGACAACCAATTTGCAGCTGATATCGGCATGTTTTTACATAAGACTGTAGAGTCTAGCCTGCAGGTCATTGAACTCGCGAATTTGTCAGGTCTCTACTTATTGGCCGCCAGTCTTTTTTCTTATTTGACTGGCGAATCAGAATTAGGTAACTCCGATACTCTACGTCTGTGATTCGCGTGATTCACTTAAGACGTGTAACACGTAGATCATCCAATCACGAAAGTGTACTCTAAGAAATTAATCGGAAATGTACCATACCAGTGTATACGCTTAGTGAAGAAGCTGGAATGGTAATTTTTTCCCCTATATATTCATTGTAGTGTTCCTAAATTTGCTCAGGAAATAGTCAAATGCGTACACACGTTCCCAACTGTACATAGTAGCGACGCTCAACATTCCTATATATGCAACTTGATGTGTGGTATTATTTCCATACAGTGTGTGTGTTAAAAATCTTCCATCACAGTTTAAGAAGTTTGCCAGAAAATGTTTTTCCTGTGTGGATCTGAGCTTAACTGTTATGAAACACAACTGATCGTGAAATTTTTTCGCGAAATTCGGGTGTTCCTACTGATATCCTTGAAATTTCAAAAAACTTTCACGTGTCAGAAATTGAAATACGTTTATAGTTTATTCGCGGTTCCTTTACACTTTTTGAATCAAGCTTTGAAAAATCACTCCATGTACGACGTGCTTGGATGTTTCCTAAAAATGCCAAGTATCATAACCGTTTCATACTTTTGGCAACACAAAAATATCTACCTTATTTTAATTAAATTGAACTTTTACTTATACTTTATCTATAAATTGTAATATTTTCTTTATGATTAATATGAATAAATACCGGAAGATAACAGGTGTGTTGGTAATGCCAAGTAAGAAATATTTCTTATGTAAAATATTATTACAGTGAATGCGCACGAGTGCGATGCGCTGTCCCTCTGGTGTAATTCTCTAGACTCGGTTAAGCTTTGTTGGATGAGGCGGAGGAATATCTTAGAAGTAGAACTTAAGAAGTACTTAAAAGGCGGAAGCAACCGGGAACGGACTATAGCAGTGTTCTCCTGCAAAGCGTCAAATAGAAAGTGCGCGCTGGTTCTCGACGGCCTTGCCACAGACTACTTCAGAATACAGAGAAGTAAAGCCTCTTATACCACGAACTCCAGCCGCAAACGCCAGTAAAATGACGACACTGTCTAGTAAAATATCGTCACTGGTCAGTAAACTGTTGAAACGCCACGCCGTTCGCCGACCAACGCCTGATAACCCACTCGCCAGCCGGCTGCCCGGCCAATAGCGAACCTTTCGCAGCACGCAACAGCCAATTAGACACGACGTCCGTTTCCAGAGCCTCGCGCAACCAACTACAGAATGGGCACGACCATATCGAAGGAACCTGCGTGTACTTGTCTACTCCGAGGTCTCATAGAGCAACCAAGTAGAGGCGACTCTGTTATGTATTGCGTCCAGCTTCTACTTTGAACAGCAAATTGTAAACGCGTCTCACTTATATTGCAAACATAACAACAGTCGTCAAAGGACATCGGTATGAATTCAATTATTGGCTACCTTGATGAGACTATATAAGAAACCCAGTTTCGCCAAGGTAAATGTCGTCCAGGTGATGACTTTTGTTATACGGTTTTATTTCTAACGTTCATCAAGTTTGAAACTGGTATACATTATATGGGGGTTGACTGCCAATACTTAGGAACTGGAAAATTTCGTTAATTCATTTCAGAACAAGCTAGACTTCAATCACATGTACATTTCTGATATGTTTGCAATTGGATCAGAGTTTGCTAGACACGCCCAGGTGCACTCTGAGCCAATAACAGACTTGCAATGAAGCAAGCGCCGGATCCCGCGCTACCTGGTCCGATGTAATACTCAGCAGCAGTCAATGAACAGAAAGCTGAGGCGCGAAAGTACATAGGTAGAGTCACGAGTATTCCGCGAATTCATTCCGGAGGCGAGGTAGACTCCAAACACTTGTTATTTTCTCCTACGGTTGTGATTGGACGACAGTTGTTTAGACACGCCCCGTTTAACTGTGAGTCAGTAATAAGCAGGAAGCAGTAGTGTGAGTAAGTATTTAACAGTCCTGTACAGAGGCCTCACTTGATCACAGCAACCAATAAGCAAACGTAATTGTCTCGAGTGTATAGAGGACTGTCCAGCCTAATTTGCTACCAACTCAATGCGCGAAATACTCGGGGCTCTATACATAGCACAGTGGAGTCTCGCACACAGGTCGTTTATGAGAAATTTTCCTGTCACTATCGATACTTTCTACAATTAGGCATTGGAGACTGGCGACTCCTCACTTCATCAAACTCCTTCGTATTTGCATCGTCCTTCTAACAAACCAAATCGAAAATCAACGACCTCGTCTCGGTACAAAGTGTCAANCCAAATCGAAAATCAACGACCTCGTCTCGGTACAAAGTGTCAAGTGGAACAGGGTAGTAACTGTGTAACAATCGAGTAGAGTCACAAAATTGTAATTCTATAATTTGCTATAACAAAAGTAAAATTTCTTATAACCGCATTTTAATAATAAACTGAGCAAACTTATTATGATTTTTCCTAATTCTAAAATGTCTAAACATTAATAAATTTCCGTTGTATTTATTTTTGGTGTTGGCAACATGACAGCGACCTGAGAAAATAGTGGCTCGAAAGGGCNTACAATTAGGCATTGGAGACTGGCGACTCCTCACTTCATCAAACTCCTTCGTATTTGCATCGTCCTTCTAACAAACAAAATCGAAAATCAACGACCTCGTCTCGGTACAAAGTGTCAAGTGGAACAGGGTAGCAACTGTGCAACAATCGAGTGGAGTCACAAAATTGTAATTCTATAATTTGCTATAACAAAAGTAAAATTTCTTATAACCGCATTTTAATAATAAACTGAGCAAACTTATTATGGTTGTTCCTAATTCTATAATGTCTAAACATGAATAAATTTCCGTTGTATTTATTTTTGGTGTTGGCAACATGACAGCGACCTGAGAAAATAGTGGCTCGAAAGGGCCTATAGAGCCGGCCCTCGTAACTCAAATAGGGAAAATTAAACCTTACTGAAGATACCCGAAGTCGAGGTTCTACGGTCTTACAACTTCGGAATAAAAAAAAATTATTTAAACACTGTTATGCTATATTCACATAACTTAAATATGCAATACACAATAATGTATTTCTCTCTTTAGATATTGTATAAACTCATGATTGATTTGCATATTTTAATTTTTGTGGCGGCAGCACAGACTGCTTTGTGTAAGCGCCCTTCACGTCTGTTTATTTATTTCACATGTATTTTCACGAATATACCCATAAAACTGGTTTTGTGTAGTGTTCCACCTTCGCGGTTACAGTTTATATTCACTCGAACATATTTGTGATATTAAATAACTGTGGATAAGAGACAATCAATAATACTGCCCAGAAAATATTGGAAAATCACAATATAAAATAATAACAGCTATCGAGGTCTCTACACCACCACCAACATAAAGTAAGAATGTGTCTTTTTACCCTGTGCTCTAAAGTTGGCAGTACCGTAGAACCTACTTCGGCAAACAAATGAATCGGATAATGATCTCTCACTATACTCTCTACTTGTATGCTCCCTACTATAGTGTCGTCCCCCTGCATGCCCCAGCTTCGGAGGACTGTCAGGCTCGATGTCCCGCACGTCTTCAGAAGAGTCGTATCGCTGTCGTCGTGCCAAGCCATGTGCGTGTAAAGGAGAACAGCGCTACGCAAGACATGTCACTGTGTTCTGGGAAGTGCCTTCCGCTGCTCTCGTAACTCCTGGCGGCCTGCAGTCGCCCGCATAGCCCGTGCCTCAACGCCTGCACCTTCCAGGAACAGCTACTGTGTGTCCGCCCAGCGGAGATACGAGTGCGTCCACGGGGAACTGATTTCACCGAACGAGTGTTTTTTCAGAATACAATTAAAGAAATAACTTTGCTGGAAATACTATTATAGCAGTATTGATTCTTAACCTAGGACTTTTGTATATTAATTATGATGTTACAAGACGCTAGAGGGGCGTATCCGAGTTCATTACGGATGGAGGTATTAATAAAGATAAAATAAATATATTTGATTTTTAATTTATTCTCACAGGTACTATTTACAACTTAAGAATATCTATCTCCCCTATTACTCCTTGTATTCTCAGTGAGCGCAATATTTAATGTCTATCTCAGTCCTTATTGAAGTCCTTTGTCTCTCCTATTGGTATAGTCACTTGATTCACACACATTATTTACACATATTCAGTCTGTCTATTTCCATCATTCCAAATGCCCATCACTCACTCATTCAATTAAGTAGTCACGCTAGCTCTTTGCTTCGCTGTCTTCGCACACCTGTTGCTCAAGGCCACACAATCCTCTAATCTCAACTTATCAAAACTGTCGGTTTAGAGGCCCCCTCGCTGCTTAACCCATTCAGACCCATTGTACAAAATTGCTTACATTACGCACGTGTAAGTAATTTCTGGTGTGTACTGCACACTGTGAATCACAATGAAAAATGATATTACCTGGGGGTAAATTATTCGCAAGCTGTCTTACTGGTCTAGGTCATAATTGGTTCATATAACTGTTGCCGAAAATAAAGCCTACAGCTAATGGGCTGTGGCAATGAAGTAAGTGTTGTGTCAACTTGAGTACAGCACGCATTATACAATTTTTTGTTCGCAACACCTGAAATCTCAAACTGGAGTGGGTATGAAAGGGTTAAGTAGTCTCGCTGGCACGATCTAGAAGGTTCAGCGCACGCCGAGTCACGCCGAGAGAAGCAAGGGCATTGGCCAGAACATTCTCTCAAACAAAACCTCAGAAATTCAATCCGCTGAAGGTCAGAAGTGCACGAATCGCAATATACTTATCGTGGCGGCACGCAGTGGCTTGCCTTTGTGAATCTCCGCGCGTTTCTCACATTACACTCGCATGACATGCCTTCGCTCTCACGAGCAGGATGGAGCAAAGGAAAGCGGCGAAGAGCAGCAACATGTAACAATACCATGTTGGATGTTTAGTTTGAGAGATTAGTACATGTACTGAGTGCTCAGCTCTTAAAGGGGGATCACTACTAAACGATATTAAACGCCATAAGGAAGCATTGCGACGGAGATGGAAAATACAGTAGCATAAACAAGCTACCCGTATCTTCTGTTTCCTCATAATTTTAAGTGGTGACGAAGGATTTTTAATACAGCTGTCTCTTCAGAAAATACACAGCATTGTTGCTATAGTTAAAAAAAACACTGTTTTACACAGGAATAAATATCGTAAACAAAAGGCGACTTAGAGCGATTTTTCGCTGATTTTGTCACTTTTCAACGAGCACATTTATGTTTTAATAACAAAATTTATGAATTGCCAATAAAATATAGATTTCCATTTCTGTCCTGAAAAAAATATTTACATTGAAATATTCAGCAGTTATTTTTTAATTATAATAGACATAACTTCTTACAATGATACCCATATGACGTGGGAGACCCATTAAGTAATATAACTATGGTGAATGGTCCACATATCTTATTGCGTCACCAAATAAATGCTACGTATTGCTCTCTTGCTTATGAGAATCTACAACAGGGCCGGACCCAAAAGCTAGTAAAAAGCAACGAGGAAGTTTGAGTTTAAAAGTATACGCTTTTGTAACAGCAAAAAAAAAAAAAAAGTCCGCGAAAACAACGTTATTTTACGCTGTCCTTGTAGCAATTACTGGCTCTTTCATTAAGTACATAAAACGCATGGACGTATCTATTAAATACAATTTTTTTTAAAAATTCATATATAAGAACAGTTCCAAACTTTACAATCTCATAAAAAACGTGTTCAGTATCCTCGACAATAAGACTACCCGAAATTACGAAAACATAAACTAGCAAAACATTACTGTAATCGTTATGATAGATAAAACGTGACTTTAATTAGAAATACATTATAAATGAACTTTTTAAGGAATACACACACATTGGGAAAACGTTTTGTTACGTGCAAACTGGGAATGGGAGCTGGATAATGAAGGGGGGGNTGGACGGTTACAGCCCCTTAAGCATATCTTAGATCTGCTCTGATCTACAGTTCTAAAATAAATATATTAGTAAAGGCAGGCCTAAATAATGGTAAAACCTAAATCGAGGTTCTACCGTCTAACACATCTATAGGTTAAAAAAAAAAGAGTTGCATACTAAGCAAAACCAATAAGAAAACCAATTAGAAAATCACAACATATTAAAATTTTCATGGTGTCGGTGCAGCCGTGTTGATTATCACGTACCTTTATTGCGCCACGTGTATTTTGGTGGATAATCGCTTGACATACAAGGTAAGTAATTTTTTTTAGGCCAGTTTTTAAGATCTATAGTCCAGCAGTTGTACTTATGTCTAAGAATAACATTGAAATAAATATTAAGTCAATCAAATTAATGTCTACAAATAAAATGCCAAAGCGCACACGTGTACAATATATAGGAACGACGTGTTCATTAGAAGTCTACCAACATGAGAAATTAACGTTGGTAAGGGCTATAGGCCTGCACGGTTAATTGAGGACTTTTGAAATCAACACCTGGAAAATGTCACTGCCAGTAACTGCATATGTTTTAAAGGGGGCACTGACTGGCGTGCCCGCTGTAAAGTTGGCAACGGCGGAGGGAAAGTAGTTTCAAGACTTGGCGTTATATAAAAAGTGTTAGGTTAACATTTGTGAACACTGAAATTACTTCTTATAATTTCTGTCTTTTTTTATTCAACGCATGCAAATATAAGCACTAATAAACGCGTTAAATACTAATTTTTCTAAAAAAATTCACATTTTCACCTGGACGACGCATGAATAAAGTGATCAGGCCCGCGGCAATGTTAATTTTACACATCTTATGGAAGAATGTACAATGTACGTGCAAGTAGATCTTAAGCAGGGCTTTCAAAAGTGCTAAGTTTTCCACGACCAGCCTACAGTGCTGNGTGCAAGTAGATCTTAAGCAGGGCTTTCAAAAGTGCTAAGTTTTCCACGACCAGCCTACAGTGCTGCGGAACCTATTGCTGCAAATTAACAAACGACTGCTATGAGGTGCTCTCTATTTTGCTGAGTCGCATCTCCAACCTTGTGTCCCAGAGTACTTAAAGAATACAGAGGTTAAACTGCCGCTCTTACCGCGAACTCCAGCTGCACGCGCCAGCAAAATGGCGTCACTTACAAGCTAAATGATGAATAGCCGTTCGCAAATCAGCGCCTGGTAACCTACAGCAGAAGTCTAGCTAATAGAGAACCTTTCGTAGCACGCAGTAGCCAACCAGACACAAGGCCCACCTCCAGAGCCTCGCGCGGCCAATCAGAGAATGGGCACGCCCACATAAAAAGAACCAACCCGCCATTTCGCCTCTGTGTACTTACGTACGCCATGCTTGCGTGCGCTCTTCGATGGTATTTTAAGTTAGCGCGAGGCGTGGATGAGAGGGACACGGGCAGTTGGCGTTGGGGGAGGCGCCTCGGCAATTATCGACAGCCCACGCCTGAGGGCGCCGCCAGGCCAAGGAGACTCCTGAGGTCGACTTCCCTAGGCGGAACAAATGCACCGTCGCCATTACGGCAAAGTGGCGTGCCTTCACATCATTTAAAACCCTGATCGTAATGCTTGAAGCTCCCCCCCCCCCGGGCCAATGTCTCAGCCATGCTGATGTCCATGAAGTTGGAGTTGAATGGAGTGGAAGAGATTTAGGTGACTCTTGACATCGAGGACTTGAGAGCCGATGAGCGTGAAGCGAGGTGAGTATGGAGCAATACGGGAATGGAAGGGAGGGGAAACGGGAGATCCCCGAAAAAACCCGCCGACCAGCCGAGTCGTCCGGCATGATTCCGACATGCGAAAATCCCGGAGCGACCCCGCCGGCAATCGAACCCGGCTCGCCTAGGTGGGAGGTTAGTAATCTGACCACTACATCAACGCGGCCCCTCCTTGAATTTCAGCCTACTGCTACTGCAGTGCTGCTACAGGCGGTGCACGATAAAGTAAGTAGTTTTTAAATCAGCCCTAAACTTTTGAAGAAAATCACTGCCAGTTGACTGCATGTGTGCGACTGCAGACTTCAAATCGACATGTAGGATCTCAATTAATTAAGTCAGCAGCTATTTAAGTCAAATAATTAATAACATTGATATTGTATTAGTGTAGTGTTCACATTTAGGTTAAATAAGTTGGTGTACTGCATTTTTGTTTTATATACATAATATTACAGAATGTCATACAAGTAACAGGTTTAGTTTCCTAACAATTTCACGTTTTCATTTAGCTGAGGCATGAAGTCATTATAGGTTGTTCGCGGTAAACTTAGCACTTTTGAAAAACACTGCGGAAAATCTATTTGTATGTATGCACGTTGTGTATTCTTCCACCACACGTAAAATTAACATTTTCATGGGCCTGGTCTCTTAATTCATGCGTTATAAAGTGAAACTATGAAATTATTAGAAACGTGAATAGTTTATAAGTTTGATAATTGTATATATATATATATATATATATATATAAAAACACCTGAAAGCTAAGGAAACAAGTATTCACAAATATCTACGTAAAACCTTTTTTGACTCAACTTAAAGAAATGGAACTACTTTCTCTCCGTCGCTACTGGGCGCATTCCGGCCAGTGTATCTGTTAAAATACATGTAGTTACGGGCAGTAACCGCGAGTGGACTATATAATTATTTTTACAGTGTACGATATAGCTGTGTCGGCAGTTTAACCCTTTCAGGCTTGGTAGTCTATCTACTGGACGCTGCACGGGAAGTGGATTAAAATATGTACACCGTATGGAGCAGAAAACGTTCAATAAGAAAGTCCCTCGCGTTTGAAAGACATCATTTCTTGTTGAGACTACTCCTCAGTCTCATGAACAACTTCTGGCAATAGCACTAACACAGAGGATTTTATTGACTCTGGCATATCCCAGTGTATTGTAATGATATTTGTATAGTCCCGAACAAAAAATGTGTTCCTTGCAACCTTTAAAATTATTTATTCATGACGGAAACATTTAACACAAAGGATCCAAACGTGATCCGTCTGATGACAGAGGGAGTCGAGGTGATTGAGATTCTACATATTTCATTCTGGCTGCAAGATTTACCCATCCCTGCAGGAAAAGGAAGCATGAAGATTGGTTTGTAATGTCTCACAGGGAAATTGAAACAAAATTTATTCATGTGTCATCGTCATCAAAGATTGAGTATTTTGATCCGTTCCGTGTTCTTTGAAATTGATCCAGTCATCTTACCCTAATCTTTCCTGAAGATATTTTACCTCGTGGTTTATGTTGCTTTATATGATTCTGTTATTCTTGAGTGTGGCATACAATCTAAGTGTTCTGTTCTGTTCTACAGGTATGTTTACCTGTACTTTAAAGTAATAAAATATTTTTTCTCCATTCTAGTATAGCCAGCTACAAACCTTATAAATCTTATTTCACAGGCTTCTATTATTTTTTCATCTCTTTCTCACGACCCACTTTCCACTGCTATATAGCAAGTATGGTAATGACACCACTTTGTTGACTTTCAGCAGGGTCTCCTTGGGAACTTTTGTTCCTAATGTTCGGTTTGTGTTTCTACAGAAGTAGTTAAATAAATTTGACTTATATTCTAATTCTGTATGTGATATTAGAGCATAAATTATCTGACTGTGTTAAAATATTGTACAATTAAGGACACGCGATTTTTACGGAAAGTGTTTTTAACATATTACGAAACACTTTAGCATAGATCCACTTTCACGATTGGATCGTTTTAACTGCTGCGCTTCTTATGTGTCTGTCCGCGAATCACAGAAGAACCATTATTCTTACTGGTACATTTAAACACCACATTGTCTTCTCACGAGGACACGGAAGGCAAAAACCAAAGGTAAACTGCAGACGTACATGCGGGATATTGAAGTCTATATTTCGTAGAAATATTTTCGCAAAAATAAGTGGCCCCTATCTACAATTTGTTATTTTATTTCAGTTTTTAACTCTTATTGTCTGGGATCCGAAAAACACCAGTGTTTTAATTTTTGTGATAGATGTAGGAAGAAGACCATATTAGGTTGCTCTTTCAGTCCATTGCGATCCTTGTACCATGCCTGAAACTTAATTATCTGAAGGCTATATTGACCAGTGTTTGAATCTATGAAATTGTTAGTAACATAATGGTGTTCTATAACACCAACCCATACTCTTATACGCACAAAACAAAATTAAGCTGACTTAAACTGCCACTGAATGTTAAATAATGAAACAGTGCTTCGCAATTAGCTGCGGTTTTACTTTGGACACCCCAGGACATGCAGCACATGTTGTGATCATTCCGCGTTTTCCATACATACAGGTAGGAAATAAAAACGTTTCATTTCATTCAGGCCGGTTTGTTTGATTTAAACTGACACTATCCGCTGTACTCTTCCAGTGGGACATCGTGTTCTTCAAAATATACACAGTTACAGGAGGTGATGTATTAAATGTTGATCTCAAAAGCATGCGATGCAGCTATTTTTGACTTTCTCGTTCAATTACGCGTGTTTTCCCAAACCATGACAACATTTCTGAGAAAGTACACTCTTGCTCTCTGCTGTTTAAAATATTACACGCTCTCTTTGACCGTTCTTTCTTGGAGCATCTCTGTAAGGAGTTCTGTACTCATCGCTCGTGTTCGTGCTCACCTCGGCTACCTAGCCTTTCAAGGCGCCGTCCTATACTGTCAGATATCCTAAGTTGGCAATGTATCATCCATGGACTAAAGATGAGGTACACCGATCTCGCTGGCTGCGCACAATCAATCTCCGTGCCCCAATATCGAACTGCTTTTCTGCTAGCAAAAACGGCATGCATTCGATTTGAGGTTATAACACTGCTTAGTAAACAAGTGCTTTGAAATGTTTGTATACTTCCTCTAAACCGTTTATAATGCAGTTTGATTGAATTCAAATTGTTAAAAGTGTTTTATTAATATAATAGTGCCTGTCATTTAAAAATTATGTTATATACAAACACGTTCCTCACTGTTGACCATGTGACTTTGACAGTTGTGTATGATTGGGGTAGGCCAATGTTGGGTACATGCGCAGAAGACGAATAAGCGGGCTATCTCATATTTAGTCTATGGTATCATCACGGTTTTTCGTTACGCAAAATAAGGTTGAGCTGACTGTAACCGACTACCGAGTAAGTGATGAGAGCAATTGAATGTAACATAATCCTTACCAAAGTTATATTACAATTTAATATCTTTGTCATATTAAACAGGAATGCTCTTGAACATGGTTGGCTCTTCGCTTTCGAATTAAAATTCTGCGAAAAATCTGTTTTTAAAGCGGCGTGTAATTTATGTAACCATTGACTTCCATGCTTCCAGTAAAGTTGGCAATTAGAAAATTTTATCATTTNAAAGCGGCGTGTAATTTATGTAACCATTGACTTCCATGCTTCCAGTAAAGTTGGCAATTAGAAAATTTTATCATTTGTATGTTTTAACCACTTATTAACCCTTTCATTCCCAGTGTAGACAATTGTCTACATGTTGCACTGCAAAGTTATATTTGATTGGTACTGTACTCTGCGAGGTCAGTGTCCAATTATCTTCCCTGTGGGTAACTGACTCATAAACCGTGCTACTGCTTTACGTTATGACTGGTTCATATCTCCGACCACTGAGCACAACGCCTGCAGCTTATAGGTTGCATTAACGATACATATTCTTTGCCAACTTAAGTACAGCACGTATCAAGAAAAAATTTANAAAGCGGCGTGTAATTTATGTAACCATTGACTTCCATGCTTCCAGTAAAGTTGGCAATTAGAAAATTTTATCATTTCTATGTTTTAACCACTTATTAACCCTTTCATTCCCAGTGTAGACAATTGTCTACATGTTGCACTGCAAAGTTATATTTGATTGGTACTGTACTCTGCGAGGTCAGTGTCCAATTATCTCCCCTGTGGGTAACTGACTCATAAACCATGCTACTGCTTTACGTTATGACTGGTTCATATCTCCGACCACTCAACACAACGTCTGCAGCTTATAGGTTGCATTAACGATACATATTCTTTGCCAACTTAAGTACAGCACGTATCAAGAAAAAATTTATNCTGCAGCTTATAGGTTGCATTAACGATACATATTCTTTGCCAACTTAAGTACAGCACGTATCAAGAAAAAATTTATTTGCAACACCAGAAATGTTAAATTATTGTAGTCATGAAAGTGTTAAAGCGCCGTGTTAACATTTTTAGCAACTGACATATATTTGAATTCTATATAAATTAGGGCAAAAACTAAAATAATAACTTATTTATGTTTTTAAAAATTTTACTTCACTTCTTAGACACACGGATAATAAAAATCATTAGGTCCTTGATAAAATTAGTATTTGTATATGGCGGAAGGATGCACACAAAATGAACACCAAAATAAAAGTAAGCAGCGCTTTCGAAAATGATCTATTAATTGTAATCCTTCTGCAAAACTGTACTTGGCTGGCCTTGAAAACTCCAACAGCCTGTATGATTTTTTGCATATTTTTTTAACTAACAGTCATTTTGGTTTCAAGGTACAAAAAGTTAGTGAACACACTACAAAATGAGAATAAATGATATCTTACTCGCGGGGTTTGGCGAGTGTGATTATTTCTTGATGTGGAGGAAGGCTCGAGGTTTTGAAATAAGTGGTTGCGTGTAAAGAAAAGCATCTCTCCCTTACTGCTGGCAAATTGCATCTACCAACCAAGCCATTTCTGTACTTTTTAAAGTGATGTGGTTGCCAAAGTTGAAAAAAGTATCACCTTTATCAATTATATTTTAAGTCTTGGTTTTATTATAAATTCAAGTCATATTCCCAAGCTTCTAATTTTTGTAAAAAATTTTATGTTTCCTAGTTTTTTCTTGTGTTGATTTTCAATTCTTCTGGGGAATTTTCTTTCTCAGAACCAAGTCCCTTTAGAATTTACTATTTGCGACCCTAAATAAACCACGTGGCCGAGTTAGAGTCTTAATAAATATTAGAAGATTGAGGGTTTAAATTTACTGAGGAAGATAATTCCCAAAATATTTCCGCAGAAGCGCCTGTTTTTTTTTCCACATCCTGTTTCGCACTTATTTCGGGCAATTTATTACAAATTTGACTAAAAATTAAGACGTAAAACATTATTGATGAAGCACTGACATGTTATTTTCTTTGCTACCGATTTTCTCGCGTCCTGACGTGTGTCATATTATGTATACTTTTTTCTGAAAATATACCTATCTCAAATACATTAATTTGAGAAATAATAGGGAAAAAGAAGTGGGTAGTTGATGTACACTACTGTACAATTCTCCATATTAAATTACTAAAAAAAATTTTTTTTTTCCCTACATTATCCATGTAAAAAAGAAACACCGAAATAAACTGCAGTGTAGTTCCCAAAGTGAAAAACAGTGACGCTGCTAACAATCGTATGAATTCATCACCACATATTCTCAAGACCCCATCTTAGCAGAACGTTAATTCAGGTACTGTTTTTGTTACTGATAACTCTTCTTCAATGCTGGCCTACCTCCTCCACATTCGCCAATTGTGTATCCTAGATTGCGAATGCAGAGGTGGTTTGAAAATGTAGCTATTGTGACGGGCCAAATATGGCACAGCGCAGAAATAAATGCCCTCTGATTGCACAACACGCGTCTGGTTGTAGGTCGTGACGTCAGCACAAGTCGTTAAGGTTGCCGATGGAGCACGTGAAGATACAGCATTCGACCTTCTTGCTTCATACCAATCCCTTCACAAACTGTGCTGTAGTGAAACAACTGACCGTTTGAAATAAATTAACAAAGAGGCTGTTCTTTATAATGAAGGTCTTCTGTCGCAGAAGTTTCTGTAACTGGTGATCGTGTACTTCATAGCAAGTAACTGGAAATTTTCCACCACGGAATGACTCAGCTTGTCGAGTAATTTCTGTATATGTTTCAAGGCTGATTGAGCAGTTTTCTAATCAACATACGAAAAAATATCTACACATTGCTACGTACACTAAACGTAGTATTTGAAAGTAATGTTGAGTGCCAATTATGAAAGGTAATTCTACAAAACGTTCTTTGCCTTCAACATTCTCGTCTTCTTAAACTCTGAGACGGGAACAAGACTATTTCCCTTAATAGGCGCAGAAGTTTTTCTTCTAATTTGGCGAAAAATAATGTTGGAACCTGGGTAAAAGATAGGCCACGCAATGTTGCAGAGAAATTTGCACCTATTTTTGAACTTCAAGCACGTGCAGTGGTTAGGTTGTAATGAAATAAAACTATCGATATCACTACACAAATTTATGTAAAAACCCGTGTAATGCATTGTCTCTGAAAACTGACTATTACAGATGTGAAATAGCCGTTTATACGGCGAACTCTGGCCGCAAATGTCAGCAAAATGGCATCACTGGACAGTGATATTTTTCTAACCTTCCATACAACTAAAAGGAGAGTCGGATGTCCTCGGTAGGGATGTGACCTAAGTGCGTTTCAAGGCAAGCCCCAAAACGCCTAGATATGTAGGAGATATTCCACTGGCCAGCAAATTGTTGTAAAGGCGTTCGCTAATCAGCGCGTGATAATTTGCTCGCCAGAGGGCAAACCCAGCTAGTTGGGAACTTTTTCGCAGTACGCAGTGGCGAATCAGAAAGAAGGCTCGTTCCTTGAGCCTCACGCAGTCAATCAGGGAATGGTTAGGCCCACGTCAAACAACCGCCACGGCACTTCGTTTCTCTGTGTAGGTACTTACTCTGTGGCATGGCGATTTAAGCTGCTCACGGTAAACTGAGCACTTTTGAAAGCCTTGCTTAAGATCTACTTGCATACACATTGCGTACTCTTCCACCAAATTCAAAATTAGCATTGCAATGGGCCTGATCACTTTATTCATGCGTCTGTCTAGTGAAACTGTATAATTATTAGAAAAGTAAATATCTTACAAATTTTGCTATTCTTCCACTTAAATGCATAAAAAAACGGAAAGCAAAATAAATCACTTCAGTATTCACAAATGATTACCTAACAATTTTAATTCAACGTTAAGACATGGTACTACTTTACCTCCATCGTTACCAACTTTACTGGGCGCTTGCCATTTTCCAAAGGTTGATTTCAAAAGTTCTTAAATAACAGTAAACGGCATATAAACATGCTTAACTTTACAGGAACATATGTCTGTGTGGGGACTTGATAGGCTGTACTTGATTCCTTAAAATAATATAGATAATGGAAAACAGCGAATATTTTTTGAGCCAACATATATTATATAACACTCTAACTAGTTTATTCTTTCATTATTGTAAGAACAAGGTTCTGACTCGGCTAAGTTGTTTGCAGACCAATCACGAACGTTCTGCCTTATAGTATCAGAATTCTCATTGGGCCAGTAAAATGGGAAAGTATCTTCATACATGCATGACAGCCAATGAGGAAAGAAAACTGTCGAACATGTGTACAATACATACGTCGAAAGGACGAAAAAAAAAAAACGCACATAACGAAAATAAAACAATATTTTCTTAACCTCCTTTTGTAAACCGCATATATAGCAAGCGCTCTAATACGACTTGAAACTAAGTATGTACATGTAAAATCCATATTTACAAAATATTTCGTGTAAATGTGTGGTAGATGAGTCATTCGAATTACTTATTGATAATTTTTCGATTCGTGTTCAAATCCCACTACAACAATAATTATTTAAAATTTGTTTTTAATTTTTATGTTAAACACAGTGGTGAAATACATTACGAAAATAAAAATATTTTTCTTTCCTCTGTTTGTAAACCTGAAAAAAAAAAATCACACGCGCACTTACATGACTAAAAACTAAGAGGTTCATGCATCATTTCATATAAATTCCGCGTTTACAACATAAATTCTTGTAAAAGGTGGCATGTGAGTGGATAATGTGTTAAACTACCAAAACGTTTTTCCTAGTTCAAATCCCGCCACCGGACAAAACTTTTAATTTTTATAGTCATTTTTATACACAGTGAATCACCCACATAACGAAAGTAAAACTTTGTTTTGTTACCACTTTTTATAAATAGCAGATTAAAAAAACAGACTTGCAGGTTTGTGGACACTTTCCGTGAATTCACGGAGATTTATGAGAAATTTACGGAAGAACGTTATTTTGAAGGGGGGAAAAATAGAAGAGACCGTAATTTAACGCAGATATCTAAATAATTTGTAACCTGTATTTTCCGTAATTTTACGGACAATCTTTCTAACAGTACAGGTGGGTTTGGGTTTCTCGGAGATGTCCATTTCAATAGTAGACGTGCAGGAAGGTCCAGGACCTTGATTGGCGGAGTCGTGTAAGCAGAGAGCGGGCCTAGCTACAGGTGGTTGCGCGGGGCCCGTGTCCCGAGGCGACGGTAGCGCACCTGATGGTGGGGTAGGGAAGCAAGGCGGGAGGGGGGCATGCAAAGATCCAGAGGTCCGGCTGAAGGTGAAGAGCAGGCAAAGGCAGCAGCAGCAGCAGCGCGGCAGGCAGTGGCCCAAGGTCGACGTGTGTGCGAGGTGCTGTGCGATTACCACCGTGGTGCGTGGCGACACCCACGTCCTTGGCAGTGAACGCTTCTGCAAGCGGGACCCCGCCCCGCCCGCTCTCTCTCCACCTAGGCCNGCCCCGCCCGCTCTCTCTCCTTCCCCGGCCTGACTCGACAACACCGCAGCACACAATACGTTAGAGGTGGACTCAACACCAATCGCAAGGCAACTTTCTTTACTACCCGCCAATCCGTCAAATATTTCTCAAACTTTGACTTTCGACGGACGTACGGATGGGCCACCACCTTCTGACGACATTCCGTGGACGCGAATACGCACTTTGAAATAAAACGCAAGGCGGTGGATATGTGTTTATTTATATTTGGTGGCGAATTCAGGGATTTAAAATGTAAATAATTATTCAGTTAAAAATTCTTATCTCGTAAAAGTGTTATTTCCTCAAAATGTTTCTGTCTTGAAAATGTATTTCCAACCAAAATATACCTCCAACCAAAGAAAGATCACTATGATAAGTTGTCACACAGAAATTCTGCCGTACGGGAGGATTGACGGACGACGGATTGTTGTGAATCGCTTTCAACCGACGGATGAAAACACAGACGCATGGCTGACTGATGGACGGGCGACAGATGGCTGTGAGTCCAGCCTAAGACTACAGAGGTAAAACAGCTCCTTCTACCGCCAACTACGATCGCACACCCCAGCAAAATGGCGTCACTGTCCATACACATGTCGGACACCGTTCAACAATCAACACCTAGTAAATAACTAGCCCGGCGACACGCCCGCTCATAAACAGAATCTTTCGCAGCATACAGTAGCCAATAAGGAACAAGGCCTCCTTTCAGAGCCTCGCCACCATGTATTTTCTTTTTTACGTGGCCAACTAAAGGAGGGGTACGCTTTCTCATTACCCTCGCACCATGCTCTTTCTGGGTAACGCAGCGGTATAAGAATTTCCTTTTGCTGTTAATTTCTCATTTCTCCCTTTTGGACTTTGGGTTGCTATCGGAACCATGCAGTTTTCCAAATCTTTGATTTTATTCCGTTACATCTACATCCTTATAGTCTGGAGTAGTGGTATGGTGCCGTTATCTTGCCATCCACTTAGTTCCCCAGAATATATTTTACATTATATCTATGCCATTATATAGTGGCACTAACTACTTGACTAATTAACTGATATTCTGCTTTCGATTCTATCCCTATGTGCCGACATCCAGCCAGGGGGGTGGGGGCAAAGTACTAAAAAATACAGAGGTGAAACGGCCGCTCATTCCGCGAACTCCAACCACACACGCCAGTGAAATTGCCTCACTGGCCACGAATTGGCTAGCGAACAGTCAATAGGGAACCTCTCGAAGTACGCGGTAACCATTCAAAAACAGGGTCCGCTTCCAGACCCTCGCGCAGCCAATCAGCGAATTGGTAAGCCCACATCAATGGAACCGAAATGTAATTTGATTTTTGTTGCGACCGCAGCTAGCATCACAACTACCGATGTACCATAAAGCCCAGTGCTAGGTTTAGGAGTGCAGGAACAAGAGAAGATGGACAGGGGGCTTTTGTCTCACCTGCTGGTAATCGGAGATTGCGAGGAGAGACAAGATTTAAACTATTAAAACAACTGCCTGAAATTAAATATTTTCCTTGCTTATGAGAAAAGGATAAATCGTTTTCTACACGTTTTAAGCCGACACTGATTAAGCACTGAAGGAGCCTCTCTTTAAAGGAACGGAAAATATATCAAGTTATCAAACGATTTCTCATTTCACGAGAACTGCTATCATATGATTTAGATATTCTTAATTTTGAGTTATTTAAAAACAAAATATTACTATCTACAAAAAAAAATTATTATTTTTATAGCCAGCTCTTTGGGTGCAATCTTTTCAGGATATATTTACAGCGAACAGAGTACTTATGGAAACCCTGTCCAAAACTACTCGTATACTCGTTCTGTATTCTTCCGCGTAACATTGCCAGGGCACTGATAAAGTGAAACTGTTAAATTGTTAGAATAGTAAATATTTTACAAATTCGCAAGTTCTTAATAGTTATATGTAGGGCCACCTGTTTTTCGCGAAAAGACACAGGACTTCTTGTACTCCAAAACCCTATAGAGTTAAGATCCACTTTCGCGAATGGATGATTTTAACTGTCCCGCGTTGTAGGTGTCTGCTCGTGAATCACGGACACTTAAAGTCGGAGTTACCTAATTCTGATTGGCTCAGTCAGGTTTATATATATATATATATAATATATAAAAATTAATAATTGGTACAAAAATGTTTTAGGTTTTCCCGTCGCAACAAGGGTTAAATGTTTTATTCATGAAATGAGGTTTACACTCCCATTAGCAGATGTGAGCGGGTCAAATATTGTGTTAGATTTTTTCATCCCAAACAGTTTAACATTAATTGACCACTGTGTTCGTCGGCGTGAAAATATGCCTTAGTATATGCATCAGCGGATGAAAGGACTCGTTAGTTGGATTACGAAGAGAATAATAATGACCCGATTCGGTATATACTCCTAGAGTTATCAGACTGGTCAACAACGCATTGTGTGCGAAATGGTAGCTTTAAATACCTGTAAAATGCAAAATGGTATCTCAGTCTGCTTGAAATATGCAAGGATTTGCTGATACCAAATAAATCTTTGTGCTCAATATAGCCATTTTTGTTTTTAATTAATACGTACACATTTGTCTGCAATACGTATTGCAATTTTTAAAATATTTTTTGTCCTCGAAATGTGGTGAGTTTAGTGTTATGTGGAAATTCTAATAATCTGCACAGCGAGATGAAGTTTAGTGTCTAGGTAGACTTTCGCTGCCAATATGGCTGCAAGAATAAAAATTTTTTTTTTCATTATTTTTAAAATAATTTTTTGAAAACAAAATAAACACTATCGCTATGGGATAACATGTGGTTTCTGTACTGGCTGCCAACATGGCCGACAACATGGCTGCTGTTGAATGCCAAAATGGCTGCCGCTGGCAGAATGCAATAGCATGAGGTTTCTGAGGCTGTGTCCCTGGGTGGGTGGCACCATCCAATATGGCTGTCAAGAATTAAAAAACATTTTTTAAATAATTTTTTTAAAATAATTTTTTTGAAAACATAATGGACGCTAACACCATGGAATGACAGGTGGTTTCTGTACTGGCTGCCAACATGGACGCCACTGAATGCCAAAATGGCCACCATGGTGGTGGAATGCAAGAGCATGATGTGGCCGCCGGCAGCTATCTTGGGCTCCCTGGCTCCCTGTCACGAAGCTGCGTTCGAACCGGCCATTTCTAACTACTCTGGGCAAATCGTAATAAAGTACTCCGAAACTGAACGTCCATGATTCGCGGACAGACACTTGAGGTACGTGACATTAAAAACTATCCAACCACGAAAGTGCATATGAATTTAAGTATTTTGGAGTACAGCTGGTCTTGAAATATTTTCGTGAAAAACACTTGTACCTAATTATAAACTATCTTAATTAACCCATTCAATCTCAGTGTACACAATTGAGTACATAATGCACAGGAAGTTTAATTTTTGGCCTGTAATGAACACTGTGAGTCTCAGTACCCAAAGATCTTTCCGAGTAGGTAACTGATTCGTAAATCGCGCTACTGCTCTTCATTGAGAATGGTTCATGTAGGTAACTATTACCAAAACACAAAGCCGAAAACTGATTATTATGACAACGAAATTATGTACTGTTTCAGCTTAAGCACAGCATGCATCAAAAATGTCATATTTGCATCACCTGGAACCACAAAATAATGTGGGCCCGAAAGAACTATACTCCATTCACGATTACTCCCAACTTTCCTGAAGCCCTGCTGAAGTTATACTTCCAGGATATTCCTCCGCCATATACTAACAAAGCTCTGAAAATTAGACCAAAGGGCCAACGCACCGCATTCGTGCACACTCGGTGTGATAACGTTTTGAATAAGAGCTACTACTTACTAGGCATTACCAACACACCTATTTTTTCTCTGTCATTATTCGTATCAGTTATAAATTAAATATTATAATTTATAAATAAAATTTGAGTAAAAGTGACATTTAACCAAAAATAAAGCACTTTTATGGTAACACAAGTTGGCTATAAACCGTTTGTGATACATGGCATATTTAGGAAACAAACAAACACGTCATACATAGGATGTTTTTTCATTGGTTTGATAAAAAGAAAGTCTGAAGAAACCGCGAACACACTAAAACTGAGTATTCTCAGCACCGTATCGTGTTTGAACACATATAACGCAGACAGCCGACCATTCAGAGCATCGCGAAGAGCAACAGGAACACTGCAGTGGGTCTTTGTTATTCATTACGTTCATTAGCTGCCTCGCATTGTCTCTTAGAGGCTAGCGGCTCAGAGCAGCAATTTTGCCTGTGGTTGGCTGTCAGCTGTGATCAGCTCGTGGGTTAAGTATGTGTGTCGCGAGGCGCGGTTCGTAGAAATCGTCACTGCGGATATAAAAAACACGCTCACGTCCATCCATTATGGTCGCCGTGCTTCACGAGCACGATGGCGATTCACTGGTAGGGATGCTGATTTGCAGCCAGGCCAAGGTGTTTACGGAGATTACATTAGGAATACACAATAACCCGGCGGTGTTTTGCTGCAGAGGATGACGCTACCTAAGTTGGGACTGCTGTTATTTTCATGCCAACTGGAATACTTAATCCTTTAATACAACTGAAAAAGTTACAACATAACGCGGCAATAAAGAGCGCGAAAATAAACAAGAAATAGAGTTACCTGAAAACCGGTGTTAATGTGGCCAACTGGTTGAAGGAATTTTGCACGTCTGAGGCCTAAAACCGCGGGAGCGCTAGGGGCGACCGAGGCGTGCGCATCAACTCTCTCATCGCCTCTACGCGCATAGCACTGAACTGGCGTGCAGTCTTGCCCTCGATAACGTGCTTCTATGAGACTTTAGCGGAGACCCTGCTATTTTATGATGTAATAATAAAAATAAAGGTTTGATGCACGTCCCTATTACTTTTTTAATGTTTTGTACCGAAATGTTTATACCTAAAAATGGCCGTGGAAACACCCGTTTGAGCCATTTTCACTATCACAAAAATATGCTTTAGAGAGAAAGAAATGAAGGACGCGAAAAACATATACAGAAGCATAACGTTTCTTATATGTTATTCATAAGCAGATATCACTCAGACACGTTGGTTGGTTTTTCAATAAACCGTTTTCTGCTGGAGCTCTGCACACCGTATTTTCCACGCATGTAATTTTTGCAAGAATATGCTGTATGTTCTAAGTTTATTTTCTTTAGCAAAACAAAAATTTTTACTTTAAAAAACGTTTTGAAGAGAATGCATAAAATGATAACATTATTTATGCAAAATATTTTGATTTGAAAGCAATTGGCAGAATATTTAAATTTGCGTAGATGTTTCGACTATTTTTACACTTTTTTTCTTATGTACAGACCTGATCTGACAAAAGCAGTTTTTGTGGTGTTTTGCATTCTTATTGGCTTACATTTAAGTCATCCACAAGTAGACCAATTGGCCCGTCTAGACGCCACGTCACGATATGTTTTACCGTGCCACTCTCATTAAACACAACGCATTAATTAATTTTTGTACTGAGATACGTGAAAGCCATGACGAACTTATACGAAGCCTCAGACATTACATAAGCTCATCCTCAAGAAGCATGGCTTTTTTTTTTTAGTATTGAAGTAGTGGGGTACTTATTTGATAATTGCGTTTAACTTTCAAATTAGCAACTTGTGATGCCATAATATATGATGCATATACATTAAGCACATATNTGAAAGCCATGACGAACTTATACGAAGCCTCAGACATTACATAAGCTCATCCTCAAGAAGCATGGCTTTTTTTTTTTTAGTATTGAAGTAGTGGGGTACTTATTTGATAATTGCGTTTAACTTTCAAATTAGCAACTTGTGATGCCATAATATATGATGCATATACATTAAGCACATATATGCTTAAATATGGGCTGTGCTATTTGTTCGTGAAGATGTTGCGCCTAATAAAAAGGTAGAAAATTTCTACGCTAAACGTTTTTACGAGTGAAAACTCAGTTATTCAATAAGACAGATATCTACAAATTTAACTTCTCAACAATATTCGGTAGTATTAATTTTTCACATATTTGAAATCGCTTATAGAAAATTCATCTCACACACGATAAAAGGCGCTAACATCATTGCTGGGCTTTTGATGACTGAAGTTACGGATTAAATGAGCGTAAATAATGTGCAGAACACTTATGGAGTGGGAAGATGAAGCTGATATAAAATATTTTCATCGTTACACTGATTGATACATTTGGAGAGCGGTATTCAAAGCCGCACATATCGTTTACGAATAATATTTAGAATATCGTGTTACTTCTTTAATAGATAGCTGGTATTCATAAAGAAGGCCAACGAAAAGCTAAATAATAATATATTACTTTTCCTAAGAACATATTTTTTTATGTGACAATTTTTTTAAAGATATAAACGTTGGTGCAACTACAAGATTGAATAGCGTGGTAATTTTGATCAGAAATGGGACGATAGGTATATTCGCGCTGTCCTTAATCAAATAACAGGTTGACTCTGCCTACACAACGTTACTAACTTTCGTAGTTAACCAGCGTCGGTAGTATTAGTTTGCGGTTACTGCATTATATACGTTGAACCATGATCCTGATTGGATCTATTTGCAATCTATAATCACGTTAGTTTACTTCCAGCTAATAGATTCGAAAGTCGTATGCGCGAAGAGACCAATAATTTCTCATAGCCTGCGAGTAACGGATTTTGAGAACCATAAGGTAATGCATCAATCAGAAATTTGCAATGCGTATAATTACGGTTACGTATAATGGTCCCAGGGTCCAACAGGGCGCTGCGGGGGAAAATTTGATTACTTCCCGCAACAAATAGCCTTGTTTTCCGTATAGGGGCGCTGAGAAATAAATCAAACGTGATGCCCATATTTTCTGACGTAACTATCTTGCTGCGGAGGTTTCCTACTTCTTCTATACTTGGACACAAATTTTAAGAAAACTTTCAAGGCCGGCGGCTCAGTTCTAATATGGTTAAAGAGCTGTGAACCAGCCACTAAAATTGTCGTGGAAAACATCAATAACGAAATACTTTCTATTGCCGTGACGTAAATCGCGAGCGTAAATTCGAGGTCTTTCTTTGTTTTGAAATTAGATACTTTTCAGCGGCCTTACGGAAGTAGATTCAGAACGTTTTAGTCACCTAGTTTGCCTTCTTGTTTTGGGCAGATTGTAGTCAACATCTCATTTTCACATTCTCCCTGCTACCATTTGCTGTGTCAGTGTGTTATCCATATGTGTATGGTAATTAATAAGCACATTTTACGATATGTGACAATTTCTTTGGCGTTAATTTTTATCTAAATGCTACGTGTTGACCTGTTTTCAAATATTGTTTTGACAACGTAAGGTACCATGTTGTAATTTCACACAGTTACCCCTTGGGTCTTTTAAGCTTGACTTCCTTGCACTTTCTATATATTTGTTAAAATTAGTTTTAATGATTATTTTCTCAGTCGTGACGTGAATGCAGATTTACAATAACTGTGGCATTTTATTAACTTCTACAGCTACATTGCTAATATATTTTCAACAAAGAAAATTTTGTGTTAATCTGCTTAAATTATAAGCAAATTATAAACAAAAATAAAAATAAAATATTATATATGACATGCCAATAACAGTTGCGAACATAGCTTTCTTAAAATAACGCTGCTTAAAGTTTCAGTAGCCAAAAAACATGTTTCCCATGTGGATTTCATAACGCGCGATGCGTTACGCGAAACATACATGCGCGTTCGGCAGCCTACCCTGCGCCTGAAGAGTGTGACATTGTGTTACGAATTACGGTTCAGTATCCGCGCGTCCAAAATCTTATCTAAGAAAATAAAACACACTTCAGACTAGTCGTATATGGTATTTTCCAGACATGGCGCACATTGTAAATATTATTTGAACCCTTTCAGTCACAGTGTCCTATGCATGTGACGTTGCATATTACGTGGCTTTAATGGCTTGCACTGTACACAGTAGAACATACCGCCCAATGAGAAAGGTTCCCTACGTGAGGGAGACATCATTCGATGTTGAAACTATTTTCCGTAGCCGTATAAACCGCTGCTGCTAGTAAGAGAAAGCACGTACAGAATTTAATTGGTGTCGATGTTCGATAAAACGTCGTAACGATATCAGAACAGTTCCGAACAAAAATGTTGTTTGTTGCAACGCCTAAAATTATAGATTTATCTGTGACTGAAAGGGTCAATGTCCTCCAACATGGCTGAAAAAGGCTTTTTCAGACAGCTGATCCACGAGAACATACGGTAGAGGGGCGCACTGGACTTTGCTATAGTGTCGCGTCCAATAAAATTATATCTCCTACTTTTAAAGTCGTTAAGTTCCAGCGGTACGACGGGAACACAGCACGCGAGTTCACAACTTTGGGGCTAGAGGCGATGTCTCGTTACATGAGCCAGTCGGCATCGACCGTAGCGCTTCATCGATTTTTATCTCACACATACACACCCCTCACTAGGCTGCAGCCTTAACGTGAAAGTGCCGCATTCTTGTCCCGTAGTGGGTTAATCAGCCTATGGCAAAGCTCAGCTGGACTTCACACGCCACTCTCTGATGTTATTCCACTCACGCCACGGGTGGTGCGTTGATAAGTTCATACTCTGGTCACGCCTTTAGTGACGTAACACGTGAGACAAGGACTTACAATTCAGAAACAATTTCACAGTATAGGGGTTCACTCTTCGAATTAACGTAACCGCAATGCGTTCATTCAGACAATATTATTCCGAAATAGGAAATTAGAAAAACAATATCATTACATTAAATAATCAATTACTGCATATAAGTGACGCCAGTGGAAAGCCTTATTTCGAAACTTTATTTTTCAGTGTCTGCATTGCAAATACAATCTGACTTACTAACACGTCAATGTGATAAAAAAAAATACGCGCGTAAAACATATCTAGGGACACATGCATTTCGCGAAAAGATTTTAAGACCAGTTGTACTCCAAAACACTTAAGTTCATATGCACTTTCGTGGTTGGATGATTTTAAATGTCATGTGCCTCAAATGTCTGCCCACGAATCATGGACGTTCAGTATCGGAGTACTTTACTATGATTGGCCCAGTCAAATAAGAACATGTCTTCTCACGTAGACGAGCGGCCAATAACCAAAGTTGTGGCTGTAGTTTTATGATATTGAAGTATAGCATGAGCATGAATCTTTTCGCGAAAAATACGTGGCCCTAATTATAGCAATACGTCTTTATTATTTTAAATTATGAATGCACTGCGCGCCAACCATAACAAAGCAACGGCTGTAAAGGTAATTGTGCTACTGCTTAACCGTGCAAATGTTCACATTGTTGGATCCACCCATCTCTTTTGTGCTATAAATTTCGATTTGATTTAGATCGCTAACCGGTTTAAATTGTGCACTAATTTTCAATTGCAACTGTTATAATAGTAGGTATTTTGGTCTTTCCAGTACTTTTATATGCCTTGGAGTAAAACATACAATGGAGTCATTCCACTCCGATAAATGTTTGTTGTTCCGTTGCAAAAGGAACAGCTATTTGTAGGGACACGCCCCAACTCCAGCCACACACGCCAGCAAAATGACACCAATGGCCAGCACCATGTCGGAACGCCGCTTGCCAATCAGCACCTGGTAATTTATTTGCCAGCAGGTAGCCTAGCCAATAAGGAACCTAATGCAGCAAGCTGTAGTCAATCAGATACGAGGCCCGTTACAAAAAACCACGCAACCAATCAACGAATGGGTTCGCTTACATCAATGGAACCCCCACGCCATGAGTTGAATTGAGAGATTTGGGTGGCTCTTAAGAACGAGGTCTTGAGAGCTGATGAGGGTAAAATGAGGTGAGGATGAAGCAGCGCCTAAATGAAGGGGCGGGGGAAACGGGAGATCTCCGAGAAAACCCGCCGACCAGTGGCATCGTCCGACACGATTCCCACTTGCGAAAATCTGGTAGTTGCCCGGCTGAGGATTGAACCCGGTTCACCTTGATGGGAGGCTAGCAGGTTAACCGCTCAGACACCGCGGCCCCACCGCCACGCCATGTCACACTGCGAGCACTCAAGAGCAGGTTGCGAGGCACTCATTATGCGCTAGTGTAATGGCTGACGTACAAACTAGGGAACAACCAGGTAAGGAAAATAGCAAATACCCCCCCCCCCTAGATTCAGTTCAACATCCGCCACTGCCTCAGAATATTTAACCCTTTTGTTCTCAGTGTTTGCAATTGACTACGTACATGTTGCACGGGAAGGTAATCTTTGATCGGTACTGTACATTGCGAGGCTCAGTACTAAATTACCGCCCCTGGAGGTAATTGATTAGTAAACAGTACTACTGTTCTACGTCATGACTGGTTCATATTTGCCGTCTGCATCTCAGTGCTTGTATTAAGGGGCACGCCTGCCTGGCGCTCGAACTTCGTTGCAGTGTGTTCAAAATCAAATTTTTTTTTACGAAACTATGAAACGTACTTCCAACGTGCTAGTCTGTAAAAAGAACGCACCCTTCAAACTATGCCTGTCGGTTACTTCTAATACGTGACCCACATTAGAAACACGATTTCGAAGGAATCCAACATAGCTAAAAACGGCTTTTTCAAAGCGCTGTATCTAAAAATATAGGCATTGTATACACACAGAAGTAATCGAAGGGCATGCATGAACCTTGCTACAGGCTTTCCACCAATAAAGTTATATGGTCACAGCTAAAAGTCCCATAGGTAGACGCAGTACGACGAGAACACTACACGCCAGTTCAGAGCCTTGCGCTTAGTGGCTATGGTGCACTTGTAGCGCATGGCAGTGTTGCCCTTATCGCTTCCACGCTTCTCGGCTTCAAACGCGGATAAAAGCTCCAGGAAGCGGACCCCTTAACGAAACAAATTCTTTGTCACATTAAGTACAATACGCATAACAATTTTTTTATATGCATCAAAAGAAATATTAAATTAAACATGAGAATGAAACGATTTACAATTCAGAAGCGAAATGGCGTGGTGATATCTTTGATGTGCCACCTTGGCGCACACTCATTGACTGATTGGCTGCGGGAAGGTCTGGGAACGGTCCTCATGTCTGATTGGCTACTGCATGCTGTGAAAGGTTCCCTATTGGCTCAGCTGTCATCTGACGAGTTAAAGTGTTGCCAGACGTACGGACATTTTTCGCATTTGTAAGAAAATTCGTTATTTCGTACAGAATATGGACTGAACTTCAGTTCTGTACGCTGAAACATGAAAATTGCAAGTAAGAAGAGCATTGAAATAAAGTACATGTATTAAAACCCATTACAAATATTGCGACTTTTAGATATTGCAGTTTTCATTTGGACTTTACAATAAGTTGTTGGCCTCACTAATTCTTTCCGGTGTTATGAAAGGTGTTAAATTAGCTTTCTTTAATATTATAAAAAATATATATAAACTTACAAGGAGTCACAATCACAGGGAAGCTTGAACCAGCTTGGACTACGTAAGCTTGAGTTGTTTGTTCAATTAAATGGTAACAAATCAATATCTTGTTTAAATACTGAAATACCCAACCATAAAAAAATTACTATACATTAACGTTTTCAACAATGCATTCAAGTAATTTCTGGTTTTGAGTATTGTATAAATGAGCACATCTTCTACACATTTGGAAACAGCAGTAATTGTGTTAAAATTTTTACAAAGCCAAACATAGCCTTATTAAAATTTGTAAAAGTCTCGTTTAAAAAAAATGGTTTTATTGGTGGGTACGAAAATTGATTAAAATATACGGAAATCTTATGGTACGGACATTTACTTTTGAAAATCTCACAACACTGGGCAAGTAAGGGGTCACGGTGGTGAAGTGGTTATACTACTCGCCTCCTACCTAGGCGAACCCGAATTTCCGCATGTGGGAATCGTGCAGGTGATGCCTGGGATCTCCGGTTTACCCCACCCTTGCATTCCGGCGCTGCTCCATACTCACCTCGTTTCACACTCATCTGCTCTCAAGAGTAAATACCTCGACGTTAAGAGCCGCCAAAATATCTTCACTGTCTTAACTCACTTACTTTTTATAATCTGACAACACCGGGTGACCAGGATAATATACGAGTATAATATAGACACACAGCACTATATATAATATATTCGATATATACTATATATAATGTATTCGCCTATTGGTGAACGGCGTTCCGACATATTTCTGGCGTGTACAGCTGGCGTTGGTGGTACCAGAGACTGTTTGACCTCTGTATTCTGAAGTACTCCGTGACTGCGATAAAGACATGGTTACTCTTACTCGACGTGCAGCGGACCTGGCATGAATGAATGTTCTCAGCAGAGCGGAGCGTGGTGACGTAATTTCCTGTGCCCGGCCTGGGCCAATGAGCGCCAGAATGCGACGGTCAGTCCGTTCCTGAAGCACTTCCTGCGACGGAAGCTTGTCGGGGAAACGCCAAGGCCGCTGGCGTCGTCGGACGACGAGAGTGCGCGTCGTGACTTCCTACTTCCCAGCGTCAGAGGTAGAGCCACTGATTTATCGCGCAATAGTTTGAGCGCACCGTCAAATTCAGAGTATCGATATATCGATCACCCACCAGCAGTTTCTCTTTTGCCATTGGTTGCTGTTTGTATGAGAAGCCCTTGGCAGTCTCATTATGCAATCTGACCTGGCTAACACATAGACTAAAGATGAGATAGACCGATCTCACTGGCCGCGCACAACCAATCTCGTGTCCCAACACTGGACTGCTCCTCTGCCAATACGACTAGCGAAAACGGCATGCTTTGGAATTGAGGTTAGGAAACTGATTTGTAAACAAATGCTTTGAGATGTATGTATACTTCCTCTGACCAATTTAATGCAGTTGGATTAAATTCAGATTGATAAAAGTATTTGATTAATATAAACGTGTTTGTCATTTAAAAATTAAGATATAATCAAGCACTTTCATCACTTTGACAGTTGTGTTCATTTGGGGTAGGTCAAAGTTGGTTACATGCGCAGAAGACGAATAAGCAGTCTATCTCATCTTTAGTCTATGGTCTAACCAGAATAGGTAGGGCTACCTGTTTTTCGCGAAAAGATTCCACTACTCGTTGTACTGGAAAACACGTTAGTTCAGAAACAATTACGCGTTTGTATGGTTTTAACTCTCACGCTTCTGGGGTGTCTATCAGCTAATCACGGAAGTTCATTGCCGGAGTAACTTAAATATGAAAGACCGAGTCAAATATATAATGTATCCTCACACAGACACCCGGCCAATAGCAAAAAGGATACCTGCTTTTGTGCACATAGAATGTTGGCGTCTATTTAGCGCACACATGATTTGTGCCATTTAAATAATTGCCTTAAACAATTCTAACAGGCAAAATATTATACACGTTTGCACATTATATTCAGATTATCAAGCCCTCTAATTAATTTTTTTTTCAAATTCCTTTGTTAACAATTTAAACGGTTTCCCATTGACTAACATGCGTGTTTTACGTAGTTGTACGTATTTTGGTTTGGCCATCAGAAATTTTTTTTCGAATTAAATATCGAAAACAAATTCTGTTAACCAGGTACGTTAAAATACAGCATCTATCTTGAAAGTCTTTCTGTAATAATTCTTGCTTAATCACAGCTACTTTTGTCACTTAAGTCGAAAGTAACTAATATCCTTATTCTTTTCTTCAGAACATACTGGCAAAGATTAATTTATACAAAATTTCAGAAATGTTTCGTTACGAGAATTCGGTAACTAAGTATTAAGCAAAGTGCTTGCTACGGAAATAGTGTATTCGTGTTCGAATCTCTGTCAGGGACGAAAGTTTTTAATTTTTTTATATTAACGGTTAAGCTGAATGTAGTATGGTCATAACTATATGCTGTTCAAGGTTAATTAAGCACTTTTTAAATCAACCTTAGAAAAATGTCACTGCTCCTACCTGCATTATACGTTAACGGCCACACTGACTGGCGTGCTCCCAGTCAAGTTGGTAACGACAGGCGGAAAAGTAATTCCATGTCTTAACGTTGAATTAAAAGTGTAAGACAAACATTCGTGAATACTAACATGATTTATCTTGCTTGCTCTATTTTAAAATGCATATAAGTGTAAGCATAAACACATTTGTAAAATATCTACTTTCCTAATAATTTTACAGTTTCTCTTGACCTACGCATGAATACAGTGATCAGGCCCGTGGCAATGTTAATTTTTACATATGATGGAAGAATACACAACATGCATACAAGTAAAACTTTAGCAGGGCTTTCAAAAGTGCTCAGTTTACCATGAACAACCTATAACTGGTGAAATGCATTAAGTCATATTTGGTGCGGGCTTGCATCAGCGAGGACATTTCAAATTCAAGTATAAAAGATTATCTGTCCATTACTGTGTTATTCATAATTAAAATTGTTAACCATCAAGAATTTCCAAGGTACGATAGGGGCAGGGGACTGTAAAACCTATAATTAAGATGGGGAAAAAAATTGCCTTCCTTCGAACAACAGTTACTCCAAACGACTGTATCATCACTGACTCTGACCCGAGGTGTCTGAATTCTATTTCTGGCAGTGGCGTGTGGTGAACTGTTGCAAGGTAAACTGGTGCTTGCTCACTACTGTACATTCTNGCCTTCCTTCGAACAACAGTTACTCCAAACGACTGTATCATCACTGACTCTGACCCGAGGTGTCTGAATTCTATTTCCGGCAGTGGCGTGTGGTGAACTGTTGCAAGGTAAACTGGTGCTTGCTCACTACTGTACATTCTCGGTGCACGCAGCAGGAACCAATAATCACTGTGGAGCCTAGGGAAACTGAATGTATTTCGACCATTCACAACGAGCAGGAAAGGAAATCCTTACACGCGTCCCATGGCGTCACCTGTCGAACTACGTTTTAGTGGAAGAAGTGTAAACTATCGAGCAACAGGGTACAGCACAGAGCTAACGCCACCCTGCCTTGCAACAGTTGACCACGCACCGCTGATTCCCGGTCTAACTCACCTCCATACCGTGTGGAAGGCGATGACAAATCACCTCGTAGAATCTTGCGAGCGCCATAGTCTGCATCGTCGTGATATTTCCCGGAGTTTACACCAGCCTTAGGGTCGTCAATCAAATCGTTATTGCAGAATACTTAAGAATACAGAAACGAAACAGAAATTTTTACCGCGGACTTATGTTGCACACGCTAGCAAATTTTGTGTGACTGGCGAGTAACAGGGCGGAACGCCGTTTGCCAATCAGCGCCCTGTAACGTTTACTTGCCAGCCGGCCACCAAGACAAAAAAGAATCTATCGCATGTTTTCCGGAACATGTCCGGCTCTCCGCACCTCCTCCCCTCCTGTACCAGATCCGCCAAGGTATCACAGGAGACAACTTTCAGAGCCTAATCTCTTATGGACAGTCCGGTATTACTACCTTGAGTCATCTAGGAAAACATGCCCCTCCACTTGACTGCACAACAGTCAAGCTTCATAAGTCTGAACGTCTTACACCTAGGATGGAAGACGGTTGACCATACAATGGAATCAGTCTCATTTGTTACCATGTCCCGTCAGTCTCAAGTGATTCGCCGAACAGAGCCTTGGAGCTACATGTGAGTGCTCACTTGCGTGGCCACTCACATAACCCGGCTGTCTCCCTAGGATTGCTTCTAAGTGGCAGCTTACAGGGCACTTTCATCCTGAGGTGTCGAATGACTTACTCACAAGAGACCGCTGAATAGTCCATGATTTCGTGCGTTCATCCACCGTAAATCAACACTCAGAAAGTCAAAATCGGTTTTGTTACAATCGGGAACCCCAGCAAGTGTGTAGATATTTTACCCCAGCAAGGGTTTAGACTCATAGGACCAGCCTGTGGCTGGTCCGCACAGCCCGGGAATCTATCGCATGTTTTCGCCAATCACGTGCGCGAGTATGTAACCCTAGACTTGCTCCCCCTGTGCCTGATCCATTACGGTATTACAGGGGACACCTTTCAGAGCATTGTTACCAGGGGAGTGCGATCAGGATTTCCCACCTTTCAGAACCGTCGTCTGTTTGTCACACCAGTCAGTGCTCACATATAGAAAATGTGAGCAGATTTTTACACCAGGCTGTTTAATTGGTGCGCACTCCCCCGCAGACTTGGACTACGTCCATAACCTAGATGGATTTGAGCTTGGTCAGTGCTCTAATTGACAGTAGTTGAATACTGCCAATAGAAAGAGTATCGCTCTTTCCAATCGCAGTGGGTGGACGTTCTCCACCCGAGAGTGGTTCCACCTCACCTGTCAACAGCAACATGCAGAGTTGAATCTGCATGCGCCACCTTGATGGAGCCGAGTGCTATCCTCACTCTACAAACCCGCTTTGTAGACGAGTCCTCTTACTAGGCGGACCAGACCGTCGACCCTTCTTTAATGAGCACCAACCCTTCGAAACTGACACTGAAGGGAGCCGGCAAGCTTGCTTTCCAGGGCAGCTGCTACCAACCCGTCTCATACGTGCAGTGCCCGCCCTCCAGGCAAGTACCCACCTCCAGATCTCCTTCTAAGCAGAAGGTTCAACCAATGCCACCCAGAGTCCGACCCGCGATCAGCACGGCCTAAGCCGGGGCTTTCACACTGATCCCCTGGGTACCCACAATTTTCAGACATGCACACTGAGTTTTCACCCAGAGCAGCCCAGCCCCTCCAGGACGCCAGACAGACCTTTCATCAGGACTCCGCCACCCCGAGATCATCCCCAACCTGCCACAAGTCAAGGCTCAGCTTTGGGAGTGCAATTCGGTTCGCGGGT
This sequence comes from Clitarchus hookeri, assembly GCA_002778355.1. NCBI lineage: Eukaryota > Metazoa > Arthropoda > Insecta > Phasmatodea > Phasmatidae > Clitarchus > Clitarchus hookeri. The sequence continues at coordinate 499,502 of NQII01002261.1, read as the reverse complement.
CTTCACCGCAGGCGAAGAATATATACAGCCTTCTGAAGACTGCACATAACCTCGCCGTGACTGATTATCTGTGCACAGACAGGCCGTCACCGCCTTCAGTCGTCCTCACTCCGTTAGCCATGGGGCGGCCCCCATGTTACCAGCCCATACCGCGAGGAGGTGGAGATGGACTTGAGCAGTGCTAGGCTATATATTCGCATCACTGCCCCATTAATGGAGATGAGTTGGAAGCTTTTCGTGACGGCAGGGAGACGCCCACAGGAGTCACTAGTTCCTACGAGCGGCTCCCACCGGAGCTCGACAAGCGAGCTCTTACACTTGCGCCGGGCACCGCCACTAGAGCCTGTAACCAGGGTTAGGCCCAACTGGAGCAGCCATTTCATAGCCGTTATGACTACCCCACCAGGTACTCGGTTTATGGGCTCCCCCCTACACGCTCGGCCGTCCCACGACCGGTTTTCAGGCACCCAGCCCCTCACCTTACACCCATTACAGGTTGGTTGCCAGACCACAGCCTGTACCCAACCCGGCCCCACAGGGCCAGGGAATCTATCGCAGCACGCAATAGTCAATCAGAAACAAGGCCTGTTCCAGGGCTTCGCGAAGCCAATCAGCTGAAGGTACGCCAACATCAAGGGAACCGCCACGCAATTTCACTCCTGTTACAGCTTTATATTCTGTGTCGTTACATGCTCATAGCAAAAATATAATTACTGTCAAAACAACGCATGAAATAAAATAATCAAATGTGCAATTTTACTCTTATTTTCTGAAGTCGTCTTACAGACCATTGGTAAATTTTCGTGAAGTTATATAAGTATAACTTAGCCTACTCGCGGTTTCTTCACACTTTTTGAAACAAAAATCACTCCATGTGCAGCGTGCGTAGTTGTTTCCTAAGTATTCGACTACCAAAAGCGTTTTAAACTAGTGTTAACATAAAGGTACTTTATTTTTAGTTTAATTGGAATTTTAGTTTTATTTTATTAATAAATTTCAGTATTAAATTTATAATTAACATGAATAAAAATTGTAAGAAGATAGGTGTGTTAGTAATGCCTAGTAAGAAGCAGTTCAAATGCAAAATATTATTTCACAGAGTGCGCACGAATTCTGTGCGCTGTTCCTATGGTGTAATTTTCTATACTAGGTTAGACTTTGTTTGCATGAGGCGGAGGAATATCCTGGAAGTAGAACTTTGGCAGGTCTTCAGAAAGGTGTGAAGTAACCGCGAATTGACTATACATCTGTACACTGAAGGAATCGCCATTGCCACTGCAAATGAATCGCCTGTTAATCTACGAAGACATCCGCATGTATTTTTAAAAGTAACGTCTCTTAATTTCATGGAGTTTTTTTTAAAACGTTGCTGCTTTACACGTTACAGAACTATAGCTAGGAAAATCCTGTGTCTTTTACAACTGTTCAGTGTTTTTACGGCTACGACAAAACATGCTGTCGTTAAGACACTGGTTTTTCGCAAAAAGATTCCACTTATAGTTTTACTGCACAACACACTTTAGTTCACATCCACTTGCATGATGGGAAGACTTTAACTGTCGTGTATCTTAGGTGAATGAATAATGCATCATCTTTAACCCTTTCAGTCCCTAATTAATTTCTGAGCTGAAGTGTTGCAAGCGTTTAATTTTATGACACGCGCTGTACCTGTGTCAAGTGTGCTTCTCGCAACCAATGAACAACGAGCTGCATGTTAGTTGGTGTCAAATGAGATGTGCAGAAACTTAATCAAATCAGATTTCTCGCGAGGAAGAGACCACTGATTCCTTGTATGCAGTGCCGACCATAATCATAATTCATGTTCAAAAAGTCCTTGGTCATGAACATTGGAACTGAACAGGTTGAAGTTTAATTACAATTGTGTTACAGGATTCCTGTGAGCATTTGAATGGACTGTATTCATTGGCAAAAAAAAAATCCGAAGAACAAAACAACCAAACAAACCGTAAACCAGGCAAATCCCAAATAATAAACAACAGATTACTAGGAACTACGGAAGAACCTACGAGTCAGTAAAACGTGAAGCAACGAGCGAAAGGCAACATAATAAGCAAGAAAATTGGCGAACAACAACGACTATGAACATTACGACAAATTGCAATAATTAATCAGAGGACACGGTGCGACAATGGAAAAGAAAGCTCAGAGGAACGCTAATATAAAACGACAAATCTGCTACAACGAATATAAAAATATTGGGAAATTATTTTCTTGCCTGTTTGTTTTTTTCTTAGTCTTATTTTTGTTAGTAGACGCAGTCCATTTAAATGCTCAGAGAGAAACCAAATTCTGGTTAGATAAACCAGTTAAGAAAACGTATTTTCACAAAGACACGCTACCAGTAACCAAAGGACAAGTGTGCTCGTAGCGTACTGCATTTTAGCATGTGCCTGAATCTTTCCGTGGAAAACACGTGGCACTAGTTACCGTTGTTTCGAATTCGGTCTAGTGATAGATCTCAAGTCATTTAACATATTTAAACATGAAAGCTAATCAAAAGAGGACAAAGTGCGAAACTCCATTCTGCGATGTATGTCTGCCCCTCCCCTGCAACGCTAATGCGATAATTCAGCGGAGTGCGGAGAGATTGTCAATTGCCCTGATAATGTGGTCGAAAATTAATGGCACTGCTCGAGGTAAAGTGTTTAAACGTTGAACGGCAAATATTCTACTTTTACTTTCCGGCTATTGAAACCATGTTAACCCTATCATGCTACGCTTCAGACTCACGTTAGTCCGAACAGCCGAGTACTGGAGCTAACGCTTGCAAACTTAACACAGCTCGAACCATCTAGTAATGGAGCATTTTTTTTTTATGTTTGCCTACAAACTAACACAAGGACGATGGTTGTGAATCATTCATTGTCTGACCCTTTTTACTGGACGAACCGCGTGATCTCTGCGTCTTTTGAGTGTACAAATAAAAAGGAAAAATGGACGCACAGTACCATTACTGATTATCTTCACGCAAGCTAGTAATGTCTAACTTTAGTACTTACTTTAACAGTATTATGATTTTAATAATCGGACACGCTATTCAGTCAATGTTCTGGCATGGATCAAGCGTCTTGCCACACGAAACCTTTGGCAATGTTAACGTTGCGCCAATCGCGGTGACGTCATCACAAACAATGCGTACAACTTTAACAATGTTTGGTACAGATTTAAAATTATTGATTATTTTGGCGTCCGACTTCCTTAAGAGCCGCCTAAATCTCTCTACTCTGTCCTCACTCTACGTAGCGCGATTCCCCTAGAGCTCATTATTAATTGATCTAATAAAAATGTTGTACATCTGCACATACATGCAGTTTGCTAAACATCAACACCGATAATTTCTTTCATGTCGTACTACGGGAAATTACCATCGGTCCAATTCCCCGTCCACAGAGCTCGAAACTGAATTATANATCTGCACGCATTATGGAGATTGGCATATTATGAAGGCGAACGCCTTTGTGTGTAGTCAGAAACAAAGAAGCCAAAAAAAGATAACAAATGTACCGTCATCAAGAACTGAATTATATGTGAACCTCTCTCACTGTGTTGCAAAGTCATCTTCCATTAACGGCGGTGGCTCATTTGTAATTTGCCGACTCTTGACTTAATTAAAACGGAATCGTCTCTTGTAACTTGACATTAGGTACCAAACATTTCCATATTGGAAACACGTGAACTTGTGTACATTATTTACATTCATTCCGCTGTCTTTCTCTTAGGCCTACAGACAAAGCCGTCAAAGTTTCAAGGCCACAAAAAAGTGAGTGAAGAGATTTGGGTGGCTCTTAACATCGAGGTCTTGAGAGCCGATGAGGGTAAAGCAAGGTAAGTATAGAGCAACGCCGGAATGAAAGGGTGGGGCAAACGGGAGATCCCCGAGAAAACCCGCCGACCAGCGGCGTCGTCTGGTACGATTACCACATGCGAAAATCCGGGAGCGACCCCGCCGGGAATCGAACCTGGTTCGTCTTGGTGTGTGATGAGTAGCATAACCACTAAACCACCGCGGCCCCACACAAGAAAAAGAACGCCAGCTATTAATTTACGATGTTCACAGCCTACCGATGAAAAGCTTCTCTCGCCCAAAGGTACTCCTTATTAACGTTTACATATTTCATGTTGGATCGCTGGTGCGTGACCTCCGAGAAGGTCAAAGATGGTCCAAGACTGATCGTGCCGAGGCGCATTGCTTACAAGACGCGAGGAGTTAGGAGGCTGTTACAACGAATCGTGAAAACAGGATTTTTCCGTACTCTTCAGAATACTAATCGACATCCCTTCTAGCGCTGAGAGGCAGAAAGACTTTGTCACTGAGCTGCGTCTGCATCCAGCGTATTCCACGTTGTAATCCCGCACAATAAGAGTGCTAACAACAGAAACATTCATTATTTTATATTTGTACGAAATATTGTTCAACTTGTGTATATTATTTACAAGTAGGCCTACTAATCGCAATTAGTGTTTTGGGGCGTACGAATAGTAAAATCTGACTTAATCACCGAAATGAGATAAGTCACTTTGAAATACGATACCATGAGTTACTTCAAGAAAATTTTAAAATCACGCTATGAAATATTTTTAAAATCTTTTAAGCATTTCTTAAATAAGGAAATGTTTACATATTTTTTATTTGTAGCAGTCTTAAAAAAAAACGCTTCACTAGGTATACCTTAAAATTAATTACATGGCCTTTCAGTAACCCCTAATAAATTTTATGTTAACGATTTCGTTTATTTTTTTTGTACAACCCAAAAACCCTAGTATATTATGCAAGGGAGTAGTATTATAAGAAATGTCTACAAGTTTGAGTGGTGTTTCGTAGAGATATAAAAAAAATGAATTTTTTGATAACGAGCACCTTTTACATTTACAAATTAAATTTCTCAAGTTCGTACAGAGGGCAGAAATGTATGGATGCCGTTTCTGAAATTGCTGATGCGCTGGCCGTAACCGAGCAAAACGTTTTAAAAGCAAAACTCAATGTACTGTTTTTTTAATTTGAAGTGCATAAAATCGACTCTTGTAACGCACTGCGCAGGTAGGGACACCCGATTTTAGCGAAAATATTTCGCGACTAGTTGTATTTCATAATACTTTGGCTCAGATTTACACTTTCGTGATTGGATGCTTTGCGTATTACGCGTCTTAGGTATCTGCGCGCGAATCACAGACGTGCAGTTTTGAAGTTACCTGCCTCTGACTGGCCAGTCAAGCAGGAAAATGTATTCTCACAATGACACAGCACACCGCCAGTGTGCAAAAGAAAACTGCTGGTACGCGGTAGCGTTTGGAAATCTATCACGTGCGGGAATATTTCCGCGAAATTCGGGTGTCCCCGTGCATAGGGTTGAGTGTGCCTGCCTCCATTCCTTTCCACGTCTTTCTCATTCCGGGGACATGTCAAACATCGCGCTGGTGAGGGCAGGGGATGGCGATTACGCAGCGGCGAGTGGTGAACTGTTGCAAGGTAAGTCGGCGTTAGCCGTGTGCTGCACCCTGTTGCTTGATAATTTACGCTTCCACCACTAAAACGTAGCACGGCAGCTGGCACCACATGACGTGTGTAATGGGCGCCTTGCTTCTCCGAATACATTCAATGTTCCCTAAGCTGCACGGTGGTTACTGGCTCCTGCCACGTGCACAGCAGTGAGCAAGCACCACCTTACCTTGCAACAGTTCACCACACGCTACTGCGATTGCGGAAACAGCTGAGCGAGAGTGGTGGTGGGCGGAGGCTCTGCGTAAATGTGCTGTAATACCCTTATTAGAAACCTACGTTGGCATTTGGTTGGATATCTGTTGGGCTGGAGCACACACATCGATACAACGTTGGCCCAGTGGAAATTGCCAACAACATTTTTCTACCACAAAAATATTAAGAGATTACTTAGCACCCACAAGACAATGCCGTCACTAAATCAGACAACGTCATACCCTATTGGAGTGGATTTTTTTAAAAAATGTTTTAAGTGGTTGGTTGATGGCTGGCAACAAGTTGGTTAATATAGTGTTGGTAATATGTGTGTATTTTTCTGTTGGGCCAACGTTGGGCAACCAAAATTTTATGTAAAAAAAGGAGCAACCTTTTTGAATGAAAACAACCCCACTTAATTGTATTTTATATAATATGAAAGTTCTTCATGCCATGAGATATTTTTATTTAATAAGTTCAGTTGGTTATATGTTGTGTTATTGTTGGAAACACAAGGGTTGGTAATTGGCACTAATTTTTAAGTTAGGCCAACACTGTGTAATCAAAATTATGCCAACAATGATAATTACAATATTTATAATTAAATAAAACAATAATTTAGTATGATTGTTAAAAAACCTTTAAACACACAAACCATGTTTTATTTTTAATTGACTGCATTGGGGTAGTGTTGGTTGCTTGTTGGAAAACATACTGTCAGGACTCGGTAATTAAAATTCTGTTGGGCCAACATTATGTAGCCAATATTGGGCCAAAAAAAGCTGTTACTATATTTCTGATTTAATAAAACAATAATTTTGTAAATTATTTTCAAAACAATGTTTTAACACACATGCTATGCCTTATTTGAAATTTGCTTTTTTGTTAGTCTTGAGTTGGTTAGTTGTTGGAAAGCATACTGTTGACATTTAGTATGTAAATTTTTGTTGGACCAATATTGTGTATAACGAACACTGTGCCAACAATCGTAATTACAATATTTCTATTGAAAAAGAAAACCATAATTTTGTATGTTTGTTTTAAAGCTTTTTTAAAACACGCAAATAATGTTTTATTTTTATTTAATGTTGACTTTGTTGGTGATGTGTTGGTGTTAGCTATTAGCTGGAAAATATACTGTTGCAACTGGTAGGTTTTAAACTCGACTTCAAAATAGATCGGCAGTCACAGTAGCGTAGTAGAAAAAAGTATTGGGGTTGGTAATCTAAACAGTAAGAATTCGAATCCACACCCACCAATTAAATTTTAATATTAGAATATAAAGTGAAAAGTGATAAATACTAATGGGGTTGACACGGTTTTTTTAAATTTTAAGTTAGTGGGTAAAATTGTTTTAAAACACTGGTAACCAACGTTGGCAAAATATTGATTATTGGTAGGCAGAACGTTGTTTATCGGTTGGCATTATGTAAACCATAACATATCTTGCCAACACATTACCAACGACGAAACATGTTAGTAAATCTTCGGTTGGTTAATGACTATTTGAATGCCTTCCTGAAAGAAAAATACACTACTCTTAAAATTCTGCACACAGCAGTAACATTATGTTGAGCCAATGTTGTATTTCAGTTGGCAACCAACATAAAAGTAATGTTGGCCCAACGTAGACTCGTGTGACGTATCGACGTAGGGCCAACGTTATATGCCAGTATTGGCCCAAACCAAATTTTGCTAATGGGAACCTGACGTGGAAAAATTTGACTTTCACAAAACATTTTCCTGCAAACTGGCCAGAGTCCCACATAAACTGTATTGCACCTTCTTACTGGTAGCAAGGTTTATTCTACGCAGGTAAGGAAATAACGAGATTTCTTATGGGAGAGTTTAACACAGTGTGCCATAGAACAAATAATACAAAGACGATGTCACTTTCGAGCTCTGTAAGTACAGAATATTTTAGAAGTTGCATTAAACATTAAAAAAAAATTATGACATGTACAATTCTAAATACCAAAGGCTCACAATGCAAAAAATATAGATTAAAATACTAATACAAAAAAATTAAATTGCTCTTTCAATGTATAGCATAGCTCAAAGTACAATAAATATTTAACTAGAAAACAAGCCAAGTAGTGTAAAACGTTTCGAAAATATCAAAAAGTAAATCTGTTGACTAGAAATACATCAAACACTCATACAAAAAGATTAAATTGTTGCGCAATTGCTTATTCAAAAGTTTTACGTTACTGAAAAATATACAATAAATATTTAATTGAAAAAACGAGCAGAGTAGTAATAACGTTTCTAAAATACAAGTAGTTACTTTGATGACTCGATAAATTCAAGGTATTTAGTGGAGCAATTTTAATAAAGGAGAGCAGTGCTTCAGGCCCAGTAAAGCCTCCTTTGCGTGAAAATACAAGTTAAAATCTGAAATAAAATATTAAGTTAAAACAGTGAATCGATGGAGGCAGTCCGTAGATCCTAACCATAGCTCCGTCAAATAAATAATCGACGACGACAATTAGAATACTTCAACACACTACGCCCAACGTGCAAGTCGTGGTAGCACGCTAGCGACAAGTAAACTTTAAGTAAATGATTGGGAAGCAGACAAAAACGATACACAACACTTTAAAGCAACTGGAACTATACACAGAATCAAGAAATTAGTTAGGACAAAACTACAATTTAGGCAGGCATACAAAACCAGAAACTAGAAAAAATTCTAACTCGCTGCAGAGCCCAAGACAAACACAATACTACGCCACGCAACTATTTAGAAACACTAAACTGGCCCACAAATGAAAATCTGCGATCATGATTCACCGTTTTACAAGCTCCAGCATAATCACCCGCTCACGCAACTACATTATTTAAACGGCGTCTCATAGCACCCTCGTCCACGTACGGGTAAACTGACAATTTTAGCTCATATTACAATTTAAATTAGCTGTAGCAGGCGTCAACCCGACGATCTTCTCCACAGGCGTAGAATGAAGCGTAGAATGAATGCTTCCCAAGGCGTGTAACAACTTATAGCTATAAACTAGCCCCTGAATTAAAAAAAAAGCTGACGTACAAGGAGGGGTAATCAAGGGAGGAAAATGAGGGGAGAAAATAGGAGGAGAGCCGAGTCGGCCAAGAAGCAGGCCGCCTTACAAAGGAGCGAATCCAAAAATGATACGCGTGGTGGCCCCACCGTCATAACAAGTTTTGCCAGATGTACCAGAATTATGGTATTTGTACCAGAGCTTCTCTATTGGTACCAGGTACCAGACTTTTCTCATTATGGTACGCGTAGGTATATACCATATTTTTGTTGCTCAAAAATATGTGCTAAAATTTACTCTAAAACGAAAGTTTAGGTCAATTTAAATAATTTTGTGAACTAAAAAATAATAATTGTACATCAAAACTGCATAAGAGAATTTTGTGTTATATTGTACTTGTATTTTGTAGTCACGCATAGTGTTAAATCAATCCACATTGTCATAAAGACTTCAAAAATTATTTTTGTATATTTAATCTTTAACTACATGTAATTAAAGTGAATAAAATTTTTCATTTTGTAAAACTATTACCGCTAAGTAATCTCTGTGCACGTTGGAAAAAAACATACATATAAAATCTAACCAATAACAGTCCAAAAACACAAATACAATTTTAACTGGTGTCTGAAAATTATACTAATTTTAATTGTATGGCTCGTGATTACAATAAATTTGGCTTGTCGGTAAGGGGGGTGGGGGTTACTTATTTTTATAAGAGTACCAGAATATAATGGAGACTACCAGAATTATACAACGCATGGTACCAGAACTTCATTTTCCCCATCTGGCAACACTGGCCTAGCATAAGGAAAATTTCCGCCGCAAGGCGCATTGGTGTTACAAAGAGGTCGTGTTTAAGCTGGTGGTAAATGGATAGAGTTCGTGGTTGGCTCGGGTTGTGATATATACGTTCCCCAGACAAAATTTAAAGCATTAACTTTATTTCGTAACTATAAAGTTAATGCTTTAAATTTTGTCCTCCAATGGTGTTTACAAAATAAATTCCGTTGAGCATTCATAAGCAAGCTTATTTCAATGGAAAAATGTTACGAATTTAAGTTCAAAATAAATATAGCCGCCAGGAATTTTGTACTTTACTCCTTTCCCTTAAGGAAACCGTGCAGGAAAGCCCTAAAAATGATACTAATAAACACCTTGAAATTTTTTTCCGTTTAAATTGTTATAGTTAAATTAAGTGATAGTGTAAACTTGCTTTTTGCTTAATTAAGTTTACGACATAGTGTTAAACAACGTATGAATATATTTAGTTATTTTTCCATTCTATATCGCGAAGGATAAAGTTTATTCTTAACGTAGTTTATAATACAATAAAAATCGAAACATTTTAAATATTTATATTTATTTTATGAATACTGTAATTACACTATTTACTTAAATACAAAATGGGAAAATCAAGTACACACGCGACACTAGTGAACCCATTCTCTTTATTCGCGCGTTGACAAAATGAAGCAGTGGAATTGTTGGGAACTTGTTACTGAAATGCCAACTCGTACACTAATGTGCATAAAACCAACAGAAATTAAAAATAAATTCAGTATCCACAAGTTTAAACATCACACTGTTAATAGGGTGCTAAGATACAAATGAGGTTAAGTACATAGATACGAAATAGCGTGACGGTTAATTTGATGTGAGCGTACCCATTCTCTGACTGCGCGAGGCAATCGGAACGGGCATCGCGTCTGACTGGAAGCCGCGCGCTGCGAAATGTTCCAAACTTGCTGGGTTGCTAGCCGGCAAGTAGGTTTACAGGTGCTGATTGGCGAATGGCGTTCCAAACATTCTGCTGGCTAGTGACGGCTGTTTCGCCTCTGTATTCTTAAGTACTCTGTGACAAAGTGCTTATCCTAATTCACTGCCGCCTTACTGCTGCTGCTTACGTCAAAGTGTGTGTAACCATGAACAAGGTATTTTTTTAAAAATATGTTTAGTTCAGAAGTTATAAATTAACAGCGAACAGCCTATTTAGTATATTCACGGTTTCTTCACACTTTTATAAACAAACCTATGACGTGTTTGATTGTTTCTTAAATATTTCATTTATCACAAGCGTTTTATACTTCTGTTGACATTAAAGTATCTTCTTTTAAATTAAATTGAATATTTAAATATAGTGTATTTTTAAACTATGATATTTAATTTACAATTAATATAAATAAAATCAGGGAGAAAATAGGTGTGTTGGTAATGCCTAGTAAGAAGTAGTGCTTATGTAAAATATTATTATTAAAGTGAGTGCGCATGAATGGGGTTTGTTTGCACGAGGCGGAGGAATATCCTGAAAGTAGAAGTTTAGCAGGAATTCAGAAAAGTTGGAAGTAACCGTGAATGTACTGTACCAACATACATTTTTATTTCGCAAAGGAACAAAGGATAATTCTGTTTTAAGTTCAACTCCGTCACGTAAGGGCATTATGGAAAATAAGTAGTATGCACGAGTCACCAAGACCGCAAAATATACGACAGAAAATGACACGCTCCCTACTGAAGTTGCGTCGCCACTCGTTGCGTCGATTATCTTCGAGGCAAGCACTTTCAAGGACTTCATCAGCACGTGAGGTTTTAACCAGCTGGTAGTGCGAGGCCAGCCAGCTACCATAACATAGTGGACAATGGTGCTTCTCCAAACCCGTTGCTAGGAGTCCTGCCATTTCCAACTAATCGGGACCCGTTCATAGTGAGGCTCAAGCAAGGGGCAGTAACTATTTCTTTGCCGTGGTTTTTTTTTCGTGTATGTTGTTCCTCAGAAAGGCTAAAGACGACGAAAAATCAGGATGTTTCTATGCTATGAAACTCTTATCTGCCAACGTGATGATTAAATTTTTGGCAATCCTATGGCTACGTCTCAAACCCTCGCCATTTCTATCTTCTCGCCACTTGAGCGTCACGCCTTAGCGATCAATGTCACTGGCGACCTCATACTCTATTCTACTTCACTGGAGTCCACAATTTTGGAGAAATATGGTACGAAGACACTCGAGTGTCCGGTTGTTCATTCAAAAAAGGTATCTTCAGATGCACGGCAGATAATTATGCCTTAAAAGAAAAAGAAGGAGAATACTTGGCTCAATAAATAAAAATTCTCATATTCTCTTCAAGATAGAATGCATTTGAAACATATGTTTTTAACCACAGTTAAGAAGGTTAAAGTTTGGGTTTAAGATATAGTGGATTTGCGCAGAAAGCATTCAAAAGACGGGACGTCCATGGGTGCTTATGTTCTGAACAATGTGACTTCAAGTTACCACTCATAAATTGAGTCAAGGAGGAAACTGGGCCTGAGCAATCACCAGTCTGGCTTCCTCGCTTCGTTAATCTCCATGGCCGTCCAGGTTGTTATAAACTTATAGAAATACGTGTAACAAATTCACGACATGGAGACACCGACCAAAGGACGTCGAACAACGTAGGACTTCGAAATCTGCAAACGGTCGACTTCATATTTTAGTTTCCGCACTGACTTTGTGTTTTAATAGCGTATTTGGTGCTCGGTGTTTACAGGTGCCAGTCATTTTGGAACCAGTGCTGTGACATAGATCATGAAATCTGCACCACATGTAAAAGCAGACTGCATTTATATTGCGATCCCTCGCTGGGTACAGCACTGCCAATTCATTTTCTTCCCGTGCAACATGTCCACAAACTTGGGCTCAGGAAATGAATGAGTCGACCTCCCATCACCCATCAACAAGTGCAAACACTGTAAGTGTACACTTTCGCTCGAAGAAACATGTCTTCTTCGCTGTTGAGAGTGAGGGCCCACTTCATACTCTCGCTTGTCTCGTGCGTGCAAACACTTCCCTCTCGGCCCGTCCAGGTCCGACAGGTGAGCACACCTTGTTCCGGGGCTTCTCGCAGGTACCTTCAAGGCGCTGGGCACCAAAACATTCATTGCATTTTTGGTGATCAGCCCCTGTAAGGGTGTTGGGAACCAAAAATTTAATAATGTTATAATAATAATACCAATTATTGTTCAACTTGCATGCATTTTTTGTGATGCGATTTTTCTGGAATATGAAATTTTAGACCTTTTATTTTTTGAATAATTTGATCGCAAATCCAAACATTTTCTGTTTTGTTGCAGCTATAATAACAAATAGTAAGTTACAGAGACAAAAAAATGTACAAAGTAATCTAATGCCATGGGCTACCACGTGGCACATAAGTAATCTCCAAATAACAAACCGCACATAAAAAAAATGTTAAATATAAATTTTTTTGCGTATTTTTAACATTAAAAAAATGCATGCACTGTTATTTGGTTAGTTACATACATCAAGCGCCAGCCTATAGCATTTGTTTACGTTTTAATTTTTTTTTTAATTTTTTAACTTAGCTAGTATTTGTTTTAATGGTTGCAGCAAAATAGTAAAATTTTGTATTTGGTATCAGATCATATTAAAAAAATATTAAATATAAATATTTTTATTTAAAAAAAAGCCATCATATACAATGCGTACAAGTTTAACAATTTTGGTGCAATTATAAAATAATTAACTTGTTGGTATTCAACCCCCTTAAAGGTGCGGGTCATCAAAAATGTCATGAATTGATTGGTGATCAGCATCCTTAAGAGTAAATGGGTGCGGGAGCTTTTTTCGACGCGTTCAATGCACAACAGAAGCGAGGGGACGATACGGACGACGCTAACACGCGCACACCCAGCGCCTTATCGCTCCCACTGTAGGCGCATGCAGTGTTTCCGTCGGTGGCTCTACTATGCAAATTAGATCTGTAACAGAGCGATTTTATTACACGGGATGAAGGACTACAAATTAAACTAAATAATATCTCCATGTTGTTGTAATTTTCTCCTACCTCTTACGGAAACCACGTCAGCAAGCTCTAAATATGCGATTTTATGTTTTACCATTTTCACGATTTGTTTATATCTTTGATTGCACTTACGGTAAAAGAAAAACCATAGGGGCTTGGGTAATTGATTTGTACCTTTTTTGTGGCAAAAAATCGTGTTTACAAAATATTTATTTACTGAGATACGCGTAACCGAGCAAACAAACAACGAACGGAAATACAATTTCAGGACTACTAACGTTTACGGCGACTCCGTCGTCGACGAGCAGGACACGTGCAGCTTCGGACCGCGTGTGGTAGCCGTCGTTGCACAACATCGGTCCTCTCGACGACTTTCACGCGCCATCGCGGCAGTTATGCGGCTGTCAATGCTCCGTCTCCACTCGAGGGAAAAAAAAAGCAACGCGCAACACTAAAGGAATCGTTATAGACTTCGAGGAAAGTAAACGGGATTGCGTGAGCCAGACTTTCACGTTATATTGTGAGTGTGGGCATTTTCAAACCGATTACTTGCAGCCTTGACGTGTTCGGGTAGCGAGGTGAGGCTCCGGTGGTTGTGAAGACCCAAATAGTAGGCGAAACGACGAGCAAGGGACTCGTGACAACGCTCGCTAGTGACTATAGTCCGTTCTCGGTCACTTCCAGCTTTTCTGAAACCCTGCTGATGTTCTACTTTCAGCATATTCCTCCATCTCGTGCAAACAAAGCCCAGAAAATATACACTAGAGGGCCAACGCACTGCGTTCGTTTGCACCCAGTGTAATAATTTTTTTTCATCAGAACTATTTTTTACTAGCCATTACCAACAATCTATTTTCTCTCTGTCTTTATTCATATTAGTTATAAATAAAGTATTGTAATTTACGGATAAAATATAAGTAAAAAGTTCCATTTAACAAAAACAAAGTACTTTTATGTTAACACAAGTATACAACTCTTGTGATACAATCATTTGGGGAGCAACCAAACACGTTATACTTGGGGTGTTTCGTCAAAGGTTTGATTTAAAAAAGTGTGAAGAAAGTAGCGAGGCACAAAGGATGTTAATTCGGTGCCCTAATTGTGTGGTTCTTGAGATCTTTATATGTAAGTCTCACAATAATAACACGGCATGCGGAGTCTGAAAAATGTGATAGATGCTTTCTTGGCACCAAGGAGACCTGAATCGACCCCAGTGAAGTTATCTACTTTGATGCTGACCCAAAACGACGGGTCATAAAACAATCGGTTATCATGAAAACGGAGTGACGGCATCTTCCAGTCTGAGACCGGAAGGCTGTCTTTCCTCGAGGCGTTGCACGAAAGAAGGAAACCGTAAGATGGAAAAGTGTGTAAGAATGTAGTGGTAGAAGAGACGGTAACATCTCGAGGAAACCGACTGATTGCCGGCAACGTCCGCCACATTTCCCACACTGGAAGATCCCCGCCTGAAACAGAACCGTGATCGCCGTGGTGGAGAACCGGTGTGCTAATCATACAGTGACAGCGGCCCCCAATTTCAAGCTTGTAGCTATAGTAGGCGCAATATTCATTGATCGTTTGATTGGNGGTGAGCTAATCATACAGCGACAGCGGCCCCCAATTTCAAGCTTGTAGCTATAGTAGGCACAATATTCATTGATCGTTTGATTGGTATCATCAACGTCAAAAATATCGTTATTATCACTAACATCGACATAAAAAAACAGAACGTGTTATACTTTCTGCTGTGTTCAACGTTCTAAAAATTGTTCCGTTCAACTTTTTCATGCTCTGCTTGCATTAGATTTTTATGCTCGTTGTTAAGAGCCACCCAAATCTCTCCACCCCACTGCACTCGGTTTTTATGTTTAGTTTGTAGTAAGAAATTTGTTTATTCTGGAAGGGTCTAGCCTAAGAACAAATTACGTGTAAAAAATCGTAATTTACATCATTAATTTTTTTTGCACTTGTGATTTACAATTTATTCCTTCTGTCGCTGCTCCTGTTATGGCCCAACTTTATATAGCATGAACAGTTTCAAAGTAATTTCGTCTGCGCTGAACGTATTTCCTTGATTTGCTTCTCTGTTCACTGGTTAGTTTATAATGTCCATATTTCCTGGATATAGGGGAATGCCAAGCGGTTATTCACAAGCTTCAAGACTGCGAGACTTGGAGAATGTGTCGAATCCCGAACCACTCGACAATCGTCATGTTGCTCGAATTCTGATTCAGATTGCCAGACACTGATGTCAGACAGGGAGATCCTAGTCACTGAAAGTCAGTTAGAAGCTGTTATATAGTGAGGAATCTATTGAATTAATGAACAATCAGTGTAATGGCATGATATTCGCGGCAGTGTCTGGGGATACAACGTGAAACTTGCTTATATATGTTTTGTTTACTCGTGCTGGAGATAGATACTTTGAAAGTTAACACAGTAAATTTTATGACAAGTTTTTTTTTTTGCTATATTAACGTAATTGACTAAATGTATAATTCATAAGTCAATTAGAAGGTGGGTGGGATTGTATGTACCGACGCAAAAAAAAAAACAGTACAATAAAGCGTTTGCAAGGCGGCTTCTTTACTCATTACTCTGTTTTAGCATATGGTATGATAGCCCATCTCAAGTTCATAAAAGAAGTAACGTGGCAAACGAACAACAATCGCTTCACCACATAAAAATATTTCATGCTTCGGTAATAAATGCGTATCTACAGCATAGAAACTACTATGATAGGTTGAAAAGCTGACATATTTTACAAATAGAACAGCTTCTCTCACGCTTTATAATTTAATTTTGTTTGTTTAATTTTAAGAGTTTATCGCTGTTCGCAAGTATCCGCTATTTTACGTCACGAAGCAAACTTTTGAATCAGTGCTAATTTAGCCACCGTAATAATAACTAACTAAGCTGCAACTGATTTCTAGCATAATCGTTTTCACTAACTTGGCTCCATTTTCATTGTTTCAGGTTTACAGTGCAGTAATAAACCCCTCGCCTTGTAAGTGTGACGTCACTGCTGCCGAAGAACAGTTTTTTAAGGTGAGTTGACGCATCATTGCATATTTATTTTACCCGCTCAACTAACGCATGTCGATGTGAACTACTTCCAAAGTAAAGTATGTCATCAATTGGTCGTGTTAAGAACTGGCGCGATACCAAAAAGAAGAAAAACACCGCCTTTTGTTAGTAATCTTCTTTTTTTTTTTTAGAAGATCAGTCTCTTGCGACACCTGCCATCGTTGAATCTACGTCAGTTATTCCGATATTTTTCTCATTTTTACCAGATACCTCGTGTAGAGGTTTCATCAGAATTTGTGTGTATGTGTACAAGTTGTTAAAAAAAAAAAACATGTCCGCTGCTTACAGATGGTGTGTATGCATTATAGGAAGGGAAAAAAACACTACCAAAAGTATGGCGGATTTAGCTTTCCCCCTGAGTAACAGCTGTGTTTTTAAGGACTTCAGAATTACGTATACAAAATCATGTAATAAATTAAGTGCAGTACGTTTACGATATTTATCAATATGGTCCAGATATTAGTGTCGATTTTCTGTGTTGCTTTCGCGTTCGTTCTTTACGGTGGAAGGATAGAGGAAATAATCTCAACCTAATCGTAAACTAAAAAATAAATGCACACTTAGCCAACACTTGTTAGTGATTCGAACCCAGCTTAGTATCTTTTTTTTCGGCAGAGCATGATGTTTTCCAGAAATAATAATTTTAATAGTACAAAATTAATGAATGTTCATAATACAACATTTTAGACATCGAATTACTGCATAATGTCATTACGCCTTTCGACTTTAGGCTTCTGGTTCACGAAGAAATGATTTAATGAACTGCGCTTTTTCCTAAAAATGAGCAAGCTGATCTACAAGTGCGCTATTTTCTCCTCTTATTGTCTAAAGTGCCGCCCACATTCACATTTCACAACTAAGCAGTTACGAATAATATTTATATGTTTGATATACTTGAGGATCGCACGGCGACGTGTATTTTCAAGACATTCAATTTAGGTGAGTTGCTAAAAGTTGTATTAATTATCTCACCTAGAATTTTGGATCAGTGAGCACCCAGCCTCGCAAGGTGTGCATCCCAGGAACGAAGAATTAACCTTTACAGTCAAAAATAAATATATAATTTTAAGCGTTGCAACAAACAAATCTTTTGTTAATAACTGTATTGATATACAGACAACGCTTTGCATTACATCGTGACCAACAGAAATCTATCTGTGCTTCATTCTTCGCGACTGGTAAGGGGTATCTGCCGTGATGGTTTGGGCCGATAGTTAGTACCAAGGCCCGACCACTTGGCGGGGTGTTGGACCACTTGGCATTCAGGCCGATAGGGCCCAAGGCAGGAATTTCCCCTTGTGAAGAAATTCNTAGGGCCCAAGGCAGGAATTTCCCCTTGTGAAGAAATTCCCATGTGTGGTAATGGTCAGAGCTCGATGACGGTTCCTCCAACTTTGCTGCTAGTTGTGGGAAGTGGTAGCGACGGCTTGGAGGCTGTGATTACAGCAGGAGAATCCATGATCAAGATTGATGAGATTCCTCCAACACAGAGCGAGGGCTGCTATTCCCGATTTCGACATTCCCCGAGGAATCGAGGACGCATGCCGCTCCGAGTTGTTCGTACTCCGCCCTTCCGGTGGGTCGTGCAGAGCATTGGTGGAGCGGTTGGGTAACTGAAAACGCACTAGTGCCATGGCAAATAAGTGAAAGCACGGGCTGATCGGGTTGGCCCCACCAGAGGTTCTCTCTGGTGTACCGATCACTGGATGTTGGACTCGTGCTGGCAATGGTTAACTCCGTATGCCGGAGGAGGTTTGGAGAGATTCCCCCTCTTAAAGATAGACGGGATGGTGAGCGGCAACCCGCTCCGGTTGTGTCCTGGAGAGACACTAGGGGTCCGGGTAGTACCCCGGTTAGACCACACGCTTGGTTTCTGAGTACGAGGGGCTCAGAACCTTATGGAAGGGTGTTTTCGGCCGTACTTGTGTATCAAGTCGGGGCTTTGGATTTGGTTAGCTCAGGTGCATGGCTGGGACACCTGCGATGAGCGGGCGTGATCCCTCTTCCCCGCCGAGTGGGCGGCCGGCGCGGGATGACTCATTGGCATAGAGCACTGCGTTAAAATATAAAAGTATGGCAGCCGAGAGGCTGCTGTATTTGCATCACGTATGTGCTTTATGCTACTGGCAGCAGTTGTTTATGAGGCTACGGAACATGGTCTCAACAGCGAATGATGTCTCGCACACGTAAGGAACCTTTCCCATTGGACGGTATGTTCTGCTGTGTACAGTGCAGACCGTTCAAGCCACTTCATATGCAACGTCCCAGATAGAAGACACTGTGACTGGAAGTGTTAACATTTTACATCGTCGTCTTACACTGAACGAACAGTTAATCGTTTTGATAATCATGCTGGTCATCTGCTCCAACGTTTTGGTGCCTTATAGGCCTGTTTTATTAAGGGAATCCACTTCTCTCATTTTGCGATATGTAAAGTTGCAGAATTTCAGATTTATTGTTTGAACAACTTTACCTGTCTACTAGAGCATGGCAACTTGATAGCGTTTCCCTTGCGTCACAACAATTTGAACAAAATTTAGTAGTAATATACGCCGGACTCGTACGAAGAATAGCGTTTATTAAACTTTTTTTTCGGAATGACTTTGTTTTTTAGTTCGCACGGTTAATTGAGCTCTTTTAAGACCAACACCATAGGAAAAATCCGTGCTCGCATACATTTTAACTAGCAGAGTGACTGGCGTGTTTCCATTGAAGGCGGCTGTACGAAAAATAGTTTCATGCCCTAACTTGATACTAACATTTTTATGTTTAAATTTTCTGACACTGATATTATTTAATTCCGTGTTTGTTGTGCTTTATGAGTACAAAAGTGACAATTAGCAAATTAACATGTTTACGTTTCTACACAATTTCACTTGCTCGACTGAAGTTATCGTCTACGGCAATATTAATTTTACCTATGACGGAATGCTACAAAACAAGCAGAAAAGTATACCCTGAGTAGAATTTTCGAAAGTGATAAATAAACCTCGATTTTGACGCGCATGGATATCTGTTGAATACAGGACACGAGGTCATGGGCTCAAAACCTGGGTAAGAAAAGAGTAAAATATTGTGTCGATTTCTTTTATATACGTTAAGGGCGTTGGACGACCAATATGTATATTGTAAGCTTACGCTGAAAATTGTTAAACTTGCATACATTATGAATTACTTAGTTTCCAGCAAATAAAAAAAATTTCGAGTGCATAATTTCTGCACATTCGCATGTGTTTTTTGAACACACCAATAATTAAAAATGACCCACTTATATAAATAATATCAATTACTTTGGGAATATGGGTTATAGGCATTCAAGATTTATTTATAATAAGGCAAAGTAAATATCTTGCAATTTTTAAAATAATATTATTATATATAATAAAATGTTTTCATGGAGTTGTTTAATGGTTTTACCTTAAATTTGTTCAAACTAACCTTTGATAACCACATCTTAACTCTTTCAGTCACGCATAAACATGAATTTTAGGTGTTGCAAAGACAAGAATTTTGGTTTGGAACTGTACAAGTACCAGTTTAATGCTCTGTCCTATGCGGAAACCAATACAAACGCGTGTGTTATTGATATCACTGACAGCAACTCGTAAATCTGTGGAACATGGCTTCGAGATATCTCCAACAAAAGATTAATTTTCTTTCAGCTTCTGTAATTAATTTTTTTGACAATTTTTTATTTGTGTTTTTCAAGAACATCAATAAAATTTTTATTTTGGGGATTGATTGTGCAAAAAAATGGAGTGTTATTGTTATTCATTAGCTGGAAATTGCAGTATATATATCTATGCAATTTCTGCAAGTTAATAAAATGTTTGGACGTAATACATAACAGTGAATTCTTTGCTACGCTCAACCAAAGTTTATTTGAATTCATAATTGGCTCGTCTGGCACGTGTAATGCATTAAACGAGGCTAAATAATTACTATCCTGGTGTACTGGATGGGGAGGCGGGTATAGTAGGAACCAGTTATAAAGAACGTCGTACGTTTCGCTTNCAATGTACTCACCCCGATAAACCCTCCGCACGATCACGCCACTGCCAGGCGTGCAGGAACTGGCGCATGCGCAGTTCTCGCGGGGGAAGAACCCCCACAGTCCCGGACAAGCCGCTACACAGTATAATATGACTGTGTTTTAAAGTTCTTTCGCGGTCACTTAATATTTTCTGGAGCCCTGCTGAAGTCCCACTTCCAGGCTACTCCCGCGCCTCATGCCAACAAAGCTTTTAACTAAGTAAAGAAAATTTGTGCGCACTCAGTTTTTGAAATTTTTCATGAGAACTATTTCTTACCGGGTGTTACCAACACACCTACTTATTTTCTGCCTCTTTTTTTTTTTTATTATTATGAATGAAATCTTATAACTCACAAAGAAACCATACGTTAAAGTTCAATCTAACAAACAATAAGACACTTTTATGGCAACACGAGTATAAAACGCTTATTAGGAAACAACCAAACCCATTATGCAGGGAGCGGTTTTTCAAACGTTTGATTCAAAAAGTGTAAAGATANCGCTTATTAGGAAACAACCAAACCCATTATGCAGGGAGCGGTTTTTCAAACGTTTGATTCAAAAAGTGTAAAGATATAGCGAATAGACTATAAAAAATTCCGTACATTGATGCCTCCCTTACGAGGGCGTGGGACACACATTAACTAAAAATACTCGCCTTCCACCAAGACGAGCCAGATTCAATTCCCGGCGCGGTCGCCCCGGATTTCCGCTTGTAAGAATCGTGCTGTACGATGCTGCNTCCACCAAGACGAGCCAGATTCAATTCCCGGCGCGGTCGCCCCGGATTTCCGCTTTGGTCACCAGGTTTTCTCGCGGGTTTCCCATTTCCCCCATCCTTGCATTCCGGCGCTGCTCTATCCTCTCCTCGCATCACCCTCATCGGCTCTCAAGACCTCGATGTTATGAGCCGCCCAAATCATTTCACTCACTCACTCAAAACACGTCAATTTAAATTTGCAGGTTTTTGCAAGTCAACATAGAAAAACTAAAAAAGGGCAATCCAGAGTAACAGTTTTCGCCAACCTTTATGAGCAACTATTTTGCAATATTGGTGCATTTACGTACCATATTATTTTACATCGTGACAACATATAGGAATTTACGGCATCAGAAATGGCTCGGCAGAAATTCATCGCTCTGGTAAAATATTTACTCACATAGTCAGTACACAGTTCCGTAGGAATACCCTTTCTTCGTATTACCCTATTAGCATCCAAGTAATTGAAAAATACGATTAACCTATAAAGCGTTTATTAATTATCCATGCCCTCTTAAGGCTACGTTTCACGCAGTATGCTGGATTATATACTTTTTTTTGTTGATTTTAGCTACTCTTTTTTTTTTTTTTTTTTTACATTTAAGGGTTTATCACTCTTCGTCAGTTGGCCTGTATTCTCTACATCTTTCTCCAAGTTTACTACGCTCCTCATAATTATTAAAGTTATTCAAGCTCTCCACAAGCTGACCTTGGTCGCCTTCACCTCCATCTTTCTGACGGTGACCGAACGATAACAATCCTCGGCCATCATTTACTGCCCATTCTTCTGACATGGTCATATTCTTTGTAGAGCCCTCTTCTCAGTTCTTTCTGCAGCTGGTTCCAATGGCGAAACAACGCACCGAACTTGCGAGGGTGCTTTCATTATTCGCCTTCCTCCCTCAAGGGAGGGGGAGAGGAAGGCTTTTAGACGCATCTCGAAAGACAATTCTACTTCTCGGATATTTTGGTGAAATTAAAACCTAAATAACATGCTGCATAAAAGATAGAGAAAATCCTATAACTCAGAAGCAATTATGTATATGAGTATAAAATTAACATTACAACAATTCATTAGAAATTGTATACAAAATATTAATGCAAATCTGTGAACCAAAACAGTTTGGGCGCCCAATTACTCTCAGTATGGCACCCTTTACCTAAATTTAAGGAAGTTCTACGTACAACCTGCTCCCTCCCCCTTCCTAGTAGCTACGACACTTGCTGGTTCTTCCACGTCGTTTATCTTCTTGATGTCTTAGTTGTTTTCTTGTCTCTAGTGTGGCTGCCCTGTATGCAGGTTCGTGTCCACCTGCCTAGATGTGACCTCACTCCACACAACAGCTTGCAGTGCTCATTATCTACACCTGTTTTACAACTTCCGGACTCATGGAAAACTAAGCCTAAATACTCAAAAATCTTTCATGTGTTTTACAGTGTGTTGGGCTGAAACGATACGTCATCCTACACTTCCTACGACCAATACCCTAAGTCAACCCTAAGTCAACTTTTCCCGCGACGTAACACTATTTCTAGTTTTTATTGTTAAAACTCGCCTGTTGCCAGTTGGATCTATATGTATCCAGCTACGTACCGTGTAAGTAAAGCCAGTAAATCATTCGGAGCACACGGAAGACTTAGGCCCGTAGGATGATATAATTGGGAATAACCAACCGAAATGGCGCTACTGCAGTGTTGGATACAGACATTTCTCTTTAAGCTGGTCTTGTGTTAGGAGTCCTGCATTTTTTTTTTATCCATTCGTTGATTGCCATTTTACGCAGATCTCAGTAAATAAACACCCTGGAAATACGCCTTTTTTCCAAAAATGGTAAAAACCAATCGTCTAGGAACATGTGGTTTTACTTTTATCATATTAAATGTGTTAAAAAAAACTGTAAAAATTGTAAAAAAAATTCACGTTTTCGAGGTTGCCTTAAGAGAGAGAAGAAAAGTAAAACCATACGGGCGTAGATAAACCTTTGGGATTTCATTGCGTTTAATAAAGTCAACCGGTTACAGATCTAATTTGCATAGTACAGCGCGTCGACGGGAATACTGCACACCTTGCACGTAGGGACGACGAGGCGCTAGGCGTGCATGTTATTATCGTCCGTATTGCTCCCTTGCATCTACACCTTCAACACACACAAAAGTTCCCGGAGTCATGTACTCTTAAATATATGTATATCTGTACCGACCTCAAAATGTAAGTGTCCGCCAATTTTTTTACGTTAAGATACGTGTGGTTGTATCGCGGAGTTCCGTTTTCAGATGCTGGTTTCAAAATTATTTTTACCATATCACATTATTTTTTGTTGTAATATGAGATAACAATGTGAAAAAAGTACGAGAATAGAGGAAAATGAGTTTTCGAAAATTAATCCAATAAGCTACAATTTTTTGAATGCATATCTTTTTTTTTACAACTCTCAAAATTGAGCAAATTTAATGCGTTATAATGCAGCTCAAAAATATTGTTAATGTTATTATAATTCCATGACATATATGTCTTAAAATTATTTATGCGGTTCACCGTGTTTCAATTTTAAATTTTGAGATAAAATTTAAAGCCAAAGTAGAAGTTAAAACTTCACGCAAATGAATCGAGTTTCCGATTTTAAAGAAGTTGAAACATGACACTCCTGCGACTTCAGTAAAAACTTTTGCTGCAAACAAATTTCGTGTTAAAATAAATTTTTGAAATTTGTACGAACCAAGATTTATAGTTATCATTCTCACATTTACGCTTTAAAAAATTATGACGAATGTTATTTTTTAAATAATTTGGTATTTTCAACAAGTTGTCACAGGTATCGTGTCACGAAACTAAATAATACCCTTAAAGTTTAGAAATAATTACAATGGTTGTACGTGGTAAACATTGGTACCAGTGTTGTAAAATATTTTTGATAGTTTATTTTAAGTACGTAAATTTTTGTTATGAAATTATTGCAACTTCCGTGGCTGAAATAAATGTGCATACAATAAACTGCTAAAAATATTTATAAAAGTTATTGCATGATTTTTATCACGTAAAGAGTGATTATTATAAAGACCTTGCTTAATTGAAGAAATTTTTTTCTACTGTAAAATGTACTTTCTGAAGCATTCGAAATGAAAATTAGCTTAAATTTTTATTTAAAATACTTTTTTTAAAACTAATTGTTAAAAATATTTAAATAAGTAAATTTTATCAACATATCTTACTGTGTTACAAAAAAAATTGCATTCGTCTTCCATATGCAACGTAAATCGTACTTTTCTGACAATTTTGGTTATGTGTGCGTACAACTTTGTAATGCATTCTGCATATCGTATATTCGGGTGAAGCATTCCACTGGAAGGCGATCTTCTACAGTAACCTGCAGTAAAGTTTGACGTGACAATAGACACACAAGACTTCCCTCCCTTCGCTTCTGCTCACGATAGTTTTTGTAAGCCTAGAAAGTGCTTGGTGGCTGGAAGGAGTGTCCAGAAGAAAGAGAAAACCGCGTCACTTCCCTCGGGCAGAGGACCAGTATCAGTGTAAACAAGAGAGTGGAACTCTCACCGCGCCGTATTCGGGCATAACGATAATCCGGCCGGGCTGGCGGCGGGGATTCCTTACCTTAGCGGCGCGCACGGGACACACTCGGAACGCTCGTCGTGTTTACATACAAACGCACGTGCGCAGCGGGGGTCGGACCGCCGTCTGGGTGGGCGGGCACCCCATCGTCATGACCGCCCCTCGCCTGTACGCCAGTTGAAAATACGTGTCCCGTGGGAGGGGCGACCGCCTTCCGACCTTGCTGCATTCTTTCACAGTCTCCACTTTTTTTTTTCTCGACCACATTAAGGCTTCCGCCTGCCTGGAGCTTTCCTCCACGTTCGAAACCGAGAAGCGCGGGAGCGATAAGGGCGACGCTGCCACGCGCATCGAGTGCGCCACCGCTGCTAAGCGCAAGGCTCTGAAATGGCGTGCAGTGTTCTCGCCGCACTGCGTGAATCTACGGGCCTTCCAGTTGCGGCGCTATTATTTTATTGGTGGCAAGTCTGCAGGAAGGTTCAATACAGAGCCTTTGAGTGCATTCAAATCCCGAATCAGTGATATCGATCAGTGAAATAACATCCACTGAATGTCATTTGATAAGCTACTGCTGACTGGCGAATCAAGGAAATGAACTGGCAACAAGTGACTTATGGCAGTGGAATTCTCGACATTCAGTGGCAATCACAAACAATTCAGTGAAATTCAGCCATCGTATTAAGTAGTTATCAGACACTAATTATAAGTAGCTCAATTTTCACTATTTTCACTGATTTGGCTCAATTCCCACTGTTTCAGATTTAGAGTGTAGTTTTGTATATCGGACGCGTATATTTTGAGATAAAGCGCTTTCAAAAAGCCATTTTTAGCCTTTTCGGAGTACTATGAAATACTCGTAGTGTTTCTAATGTGCGTGACATCTCGAAAGCACTGAACAGCCCTCGTCTGAAGCGTGTGTTCTATTCGTAGATCAGCGCATTGGACACACGTTTAATAGTTTTGTGTAAAACACTGCAAAGCACTTCAAGCGCTATGTAGGCGGGGAGTGAGGCAACAATCGATTATGTAAATCTGTATCGCCTCTACGCGCGAGGCGCCCGACTGGCGTGCAGTCTTTCCGTCGGCGACCCGATAGAACGTGACTTTAAGCTGCAACCGTATAATTTTATTGTAAGCGACTCTGTAGAAACGTCCAACGCATGGTATCCGGTTTGCGTATTTTTAGACATAGCTGTCAAAANTTTTTTTTTTTTTTTTTTTTTTTTAAGCTATGTTGCAGGGCATGACAATAACGTTTCCAGTGTCTGTAATGTCCTGAAAGTAGCATTCCGTCCTCATCTGGAATTTAGGTAAACCTATCGTGGGGACGTTTAATAGTCAAGTAGTTCATCAGCTGCCTGCCACCACGTTCCTACAGAACAGCTAAGTGTACAGGCGTGAAACAGCCGCTCACAACGCGAACTTTTGCGCGCTGGTCAGCAAGGGCGCCTTTGGTCAGTCGGTGCCTGGTATAGTGAAATCAAAATGAGAAAATACTGCGCAAAAGACTAAAAGGCGTCGGGGCTCGCCGCTACATGCACTTGTGCAGACTACATGAGACGGAATACATGTCACAAAAGGATATGCCAGCTGCATGCATGTCATTGAAACTCCGCTCATCCTACACGCCCCTGCGGATCTCTGAACCACTAGTAAACGTGTTGCATCCTGATAACCTCATTCCATTTGCCAAGTCAAACAAGGGACTGTCTGTGGCATCGGCCAATGAGAAGATGAGATCTACTTGAGTGTGTATGGGATCGTGAAGTTTATCATGGTGCCGTTTTATAATGCTAAATGATAGGGCCTCGAACAACCAGCTTTCCTTAAGTGAAATTGTATAAACATTGTTAAATTACGGAAAGAAACCTAAAATTTTGCTTTGGTAAGGTAAGTCTTGGATGCATGCGTTTCTTTGTATATCAATAACTTTATTTTGATTTAGTTTGCAAGCCCCTGCCTGGCTAGCAGAAATAAATATAATTGATATTATTATATTAAAAGGCATTTTAAAATTCAAAGATTTTTAAAGACTGAAGTACTTACACCAGGGACACTTACTTCACAGACGCGGAATAGTTAGGCAACCTCGCATTCTGGCTGGATGATGGGAAAACCCAGGGATTCAGCGCTTAACCGAGCCTGTTGGCAAACAGCTAGCAAATATTTGGACGTAGAGGCTCTTCCTGGAATTTTTCTCTTGCGATCTGTTGCCTTTATTTAGCCAGCTCCACTGGTATGTAGGTAGATAGGGAAGTAGGTAGGTAGGTGTAGGGCGTAACCCATTCAATCCCGAATTCATTTTCAAACTCAAGTGTTGAAATCGTTTAATTTTTTGATGTGAGCTGTACTTACGTCGAGCGTGTATCTCGCAACCAGTAAACAACGGAGTGCGTGTTCGTCGACGTCAGAATTAGGCATTCACAAACGAGAGGTGCAGAAACTGAAACAAATCGGGTAACTCACAAGAAAGACGGCCAAATCACCAACCACTGGGTCCTTGTTCTGCACAGTGGCAAACATAAATATCCTTCTTGTGCAAAAATGTCCTCGACCGTGGACACGAGGATTGAAACGATTAACGTCTCATCAACAGCGAGGCCACTAGGGACGGAGAAAGTTGTTCAGAGATGTAGGAACAAGAAAGAGTGAAGAGCGAGTGAAGAGATTTCAGCAGCTCTTAACATCGAGGTCTTGAGAGCCGATGAGTGTGATTGAGGTGAGTATGGAGCAGCGCCGGAATGAAACGGCAGGGGGAAACTGGAGATCCCCGAGAAAACCCGCCGACCAACGGCATCGTCCGGCACGATTCCCACATGCAAAAATCCAGAGTGTCCCGGCCGGGGATTGAACCTATTTCAACCTTGGTGGGAGACGATCAGGATAACCGCTCAGCCACCGCGGCCTCCATAAGATCTAGGAAGGGCTCGGCCATGTCCTGTAGTAAGGAACCATCCCAGCATGTGCCATGGAAAGCCTTAATCAGCATGGCTGGACCGGGAATTTAACCTGGGTCCTCCCGAATCCGAGCCTTAGTGTGTTACAGCTGCACCACCTAGCTCGGTCAGTCCCGCTGGTCCGCCCCGCTGAAGAGGTTCGCGACTATAGTCGATTCTGTGTTACTTACAACTTTTCTGAAGCCTTGCTAAAGTACTACTTTCATGATATTCCTCCGCCTTATGCAAACATAGCGTAGCCAAGTCTAGAAAAGTACACCAAAGTGCGCACTGCCATCTTGCGCACTAGGTCTGATAATACTTTGTATGAAGACTTTCTTACTGGGCATTACCAACACACCTATTTTCTCTTTGTTTTTATTCATAATTATTATATACGAGATATTATAATTTATATATGAAATGTAAGTAAACGTTTTATTTAACCAAAAATAAGACACTTTTTTGTTAAGAGAAGTATAAAATGCTTGTGCTACATGGCCTATTAGGGAAACAAGACACGTTATGCATTGGATGATTATTAAAGGTTTGCTTGAAAAAGTGTGAAGATACTGCACGAACAAGCTATAAGTGGACAGTTTCGGAATAAACCTGTTTGGAAAATCCCGCCCCGTAACTAAGTATATTGCAAACGTACACATTGGCCTTGGTATTCACAGGCGTTGTTAGCGTATAGAAAACGTGTAGGACGTTGCCGTTGGTCGGTGGAATTTCTCACGTCACTTCCATTTACCATTTACCCTGCTTTTACGTTCCTTGGTCACCAGGTGAGTGTTTCCCCGCTATATGGCGTCATATTCACACGGAATTAACTGCGAAGATCGTAAAAAGCAATTTAGCCCATTGGTCAGGAACAGTGCGGGGAAGGAGCAGGATAGAAGTTCTGGCTGGTTCAGGATTACACAGGTGTGGAAAATTTCCTCCCCGTTCCCATGACTGGGAGTAAGGTTTATTCTACTCAGGCTAGGAACTAAACGAATTTGGTTATGGGAGATTTCGGCATAGGGAAAAGTATTAATAGCTATTATTCACGTCCTACAATCGTGATCACAAGAACAAACAGTAGAAATATATATGCGTTGGTCATTGAGCGTTCACAAGTTCACAAGCCGGCTTATATCAACGGAGAAACGTTACGAATTTAATTGCGAAATAAATATAGCTGTTATTAATAAGTATGTTGTACTTTTCCACTGGGGTCACAGTGGTGTAGTGGTCAGACTACTCGCCTCCCACCAAGGTGAACCAGGTTCGATTTTCGCACGTGGCAATCATGCCAGACGATGCCGCTAGTGGGCGGGTTTTCTCGGTGATCTTCCGTTTTCCCCATCCTTTCATTCCAGCGCTGCTCTACACTCACCTCATCGGCTGCCCAAATCTCTCCACGCCTCCACTCCACTACTTTTCTCCTTTCCCTTAAGTAAACTGCACAGGGAATATCTAAAAATGATATCGCTAACATTTTTCACTGTTTTATTTCGATTCAGTTGTCATATTTAACTAATGTAATTGTGTAATCCAACTTTTTGCTAAATCAAGTGTTATGGCAGACTATTAAACAACACGTGGAAATATTTCGTTTTATTTCCACTCTAGCGCAAAGAACAAAGTTCATTCTTCACGTAAAATAGTAAGATTTCACACAATTATGTTTATTTTACGAATACTGAAATTATCCCATTTACTTACATACAACCCGGAAAAAAACGGTGCGCATGTAACATCAGTGCACTCGGGTGGCGAAAGTGTTTACTTGCCAAAATAAACGCACTGCGCTTTCCAACCTGAGTAGAATAAAACCTTACTGGGATATAGTGTTATCCCCTCAATTTCGTTACTGCCTAGGCAATGGCGAACTACCACAGAATATTCATTGAAGCTCCTGCGCCTCAGTCATGTGGAGCAGAGAGATGTGGGCGGCTCTTAGTTTTAACATCGTAGTCTGGAGAGCCGATAAGTGTGAAGCGAAGCCAATCAAGATAGGTTGACGACCCTCAGTGTTTTGAAATATAACTTGTCTTGAAATCTTTTCGCGAAATTTTACTACCCCTAGCTATTATTTAGTAGCACGCTAGACTTCACTAATATATCTACACATGAGCACCATTCTTGATTTGATTTGACTTTGTACTTAGTCATTAACCGATGTGTCTGCGTTAAAGGACATTGACTGAAGCCCCAAGATTTCGCGAATTCATTTCACAAGTTAAACTTCAGAGTTTCTGCTTTTATTGGAGCGCAGTATGTTAAACACGCCCCGAAAGACCGACCAACCACGAACCTGCATGGGAAGTCAGAACCAAATCGTGTGCTACCTGGTTTACGGTCAAATGGAGCAGCAGTCAATAAACAGCTAACTGGGGCTCGAGCACACAAAGCAATGTGGAAGCTAGCTCAGTTCACGGAAATTCCTGGTCTCTAGACATTGGTCACTAAACGGTTGAATTTCTATTTTTGAGTAAAAGAGTCGCTTCGACCAACGGCAGAAGTCAGGCGAACGTGCAGTAGTT
Organism: Clitarchus hookeri; assembly: GCA_002778355.1. NCBI lineage: Eukaryota > Metazoa > Arthropoda > Insecta > Phasmatodea > Phasmatidae > Clitarchus > Clitarchus hookeri. The sequence continues at coordinate 469,057 of NQII01002261.1, read as the reverse complement.
TGCAGTTTAGCGTGCTGCCAGATGACAACGCGAATTCTGCACGTCCCTCCTCATGAAGCACGTGTCAATGTGGCCGACAACACAACCAATATCTTCCACGGGCATGGACAAGCGCGGTAATACGAGTTACCACTTCAGAGTACACCTTAAGGGGTGAATGGGTTATAGTGTTCATACGAGCTGCGCAGTAGACACGCCCGTGTTCAAAAATTGGACTGTTTATCTGCCAATAGTACTATAAAAAACCACATTTATAAAATCTCTGGAACGCTGTTTATGTAATTAAGTGATTTTATACGTCTGTACACTTACTATAACATAGTTTTAATGCAGTTAGACTATATTCACGTTGGTCAAAGTATTTGATTAATGTAAAATGGCGGTTATGTTGCAAATTTTAATATAAATATATAATTTATGTCACTGATGGTTATGTGTCTTTGACATATATAACTGACGATGGACGAGTGAATGTTAAAGGGATGTGCACAGAAGATGAAAAAGTCGGTCTACCTCGTCTTCGGTCTACGGAGTACAACAGAGTTGGAGGCTTAAAAGTGCTCAGTTCGCAGGCGCCGTCGACTGTCCCCTCACGATGACGCTACGTGCCGGTGTGTCCCCGCTCGTTAGCGGCGCTGACGTCACGGCCCGCGAGACCTTGACGGACCTAGGAGAGTCGCCGATATTCGCGCCCGAGGCCCTCCCCCNTGGCCTGCTATAGGCTGTTCACGGTAAAGTGAGTACTTTTGAAGCTCTGGTTACTTTTCCTTCCACCACTTGTTAATGCAAACACTTATATGTCAGTAATAAACACAGTGTATACATTTCACCGTACTCAAAACCACAAGTCCGAGGTCACAATTAAATGTATTTATTGGTTACTAAGTTTGATGAGACAGCTTCAAAAAGTTCTCGCTTTACCGTGAACAGCCTATAGCTGCCTGATTCACGCTTTGGCCTTCCGGGCGTGCTTTCCCATTGTAGTTTACTTGTGAATAGTGCTTCGCTCATCGATCCGCGTGGCCGAACATACACTGACGGGGAAAAAAAAATTCCCTTGAAATTACGGAAAACTAGCGGTAAAAAATTATTCAGAAACGTTCGTAGTTAAAGGAACTTCATGTCTGCAATAACGAACAGACTTTTGTAAATTGCATAGATCTCTACGTGAATTCCTGCCAAGATGTATTTCAATACACTTAAACGTAGATCCACTTTCGCGATTGTATGGCTTCAACTGCTGCGCTTCGTATGTGTCTGCCAGGGAATACACAGACGTTCAGTACCCGGGTAACTTAATTCTCAATAGCCCAGTCAAATACCAGACTGTCTTTGACGAAGGCACGCGGCCAACAACGAAAGGAAAACTGCAGTTGTGCAAGTGGGATATCCAAATGTATAGGTCCTGTAGAATTTTTTTTCGCGAAAATCGGGTGGACCTATGTATACGTTAAATGACTTTTGGGTGAAGCTAATGCTGAATTATCTTTGCAGGCGAGATGATTATAGATATACTACCGTGTCCCAAGGCGCCCAAAATATAGCTCAAATTAGTGCTAGTCTGTCCCCGCCCCCTCACACGTATAGTTGGCCAGTTATAGGGGCCAGCTCACAAGCACACGACAATATAAAACTCTCATTTCGCCAGGATCTCAATTTGAGTCGGGAACCTCAAATACTTGGGGCGGGTCTGCCTGGAAAAAAATTAACGTGTCTGAAGCAGTAGAGAAGGAAGAGAGAGAGAGAGAGAGAGATAAANGGGGGGGGGGGGGGGGGGGGGGTATGAACGATACTCAGCACGTATGTCACGTCTTATCGCCTCTGTACGCAAGACTATGGACTGTAAATATTGAGAGGTTATGTTTCTTGGAAAAGTCCTCGGTGGCCGTACACGTTGAAGCATCGTCACACTTTTATGGCGAGGAGCATGGGCTGGTGATGTTTCGCTCCTAAACCCCGTGGGACCGCGGTGGTGTAGTGGTTAGACTTCTCGCCTTCCCTTCAAAAGCACTTTATTTTTAGATAAGTCCCGTTGTAACTTAGCTGTATGACTGCTGTCAAACAACCAGAATGGAGGAAATTAACTTGACTACGTCGCCAGTAACAAAGAATGGGGAGGCGACGTGCAGAAGGGTTTCCAAGATGAAAAGAAAATTTAACCAGCACGTGTAGAAATGTTAGTCCAAAGCATTCAGTAAATCTTAGGCTGGGACGTGCAGTTTGCCACTTGCAGTAAAGACTAGCCTGCCACTTGCAGTCTCACTAAAACAAAATATAAATGTGAAAAATTAGCGAGTGAAAATAGTTGGTGCACGCACAAAGAGAACGACTATAAAACTGAAGTGTTACCCACCAAGGAGGGAAAATATAAAATATACAACCAGTGCACTACATGTTGAAACACCTAACCAAAAGGATTTAAAAAAAAATCACAACTCACAAATAAAATAATCAGGTCTTAGACCGACACATGATGGCCACAAATAAAATTACTAAGACCGTGTTGTAGGCACTAGGTGCTACAAAATGCCATCATGCCCACAGCACAACACGAACGATACATGTTGGCCGGACGGCGGGATGAAAAGCGAGTTAACGACGCTGTGTGAGGAATGGAAACGTGCTAAACAAAAGGCGAACGAAAAGCTTGGATTTACTCCGATAGATGTCGCGGGCTGTCCAGAAGAGGCGAAATGTGCTGAAGTGCACAGATGTGGGAGAACATAGCACTTGAACAAAGGAGCATTTTTAATGTGAAATCACGCGCCAAGCGGGAGGGTTACGCCGTGATAATTTGCGAGAACTGCAGCGGCAGGGAAGTGAGTGGAAGGAGTAGCTTCAGACGGCGACTGAAAGAATTCGCAACTGCAGGCAACGTGAGATTAAAACGTAACTTTCAAAGTACAGATCAAAAATTAATCGAAATCAAAGTGACGAGAAAAATACGTAAATGATAAAATATTGATAAATAATTATTAAATAAACTGAAACACGTAAATAACACGTTACATATGCCTCGATAAATAAATAAATAAAATATTCACCATGAAATTATGTCATAACACCGGACAAATATACATTATTAAATAAACAAAAAAAAACGCAGATACTCAAATGGATAGTGAAAGAATCAATTATCACATTAATTAAATACCAAAGGTAATAAAATCATGAAATATATCTCTCAATCGTTTTTACTGAATTAAATAATGAAAATGAGGTTTTAAATTGTTTAAAAAATAGTACACTAACAGTGAAACGACAGTGAAATAGTCGTGACTCATTTTAAAACGGCACAATTTAACTAAAAGACAATATAATGTTGTGTTAACCGAAGTATAAAAGTCTTCAGATACGTGCCAAACACGTCATACATAGGGTTATTTTTGAAAAGGTTTGATTCGAAAAGTGTGAAGAAACTGCGAATATATTATAATGGATATTCAAGACACTCTGGAAGATAGTAGCTTATCTCCACCACTACACGTATGCCAGTTCTGTTAGTCTCTGTATTCCCACTTAACACCGTTATCAACGTTCATTACTTGCATGCTGTGTCCCGATCAGACATTATTTCCTGCGTAACAAATAGTCAACTGTGTTTATTTTGGTAATTTGCTGTTTGAGTGCTGCCGACGTAAAATCGCGTTGTAGTGAAATTAATTATACTTCTGGTCACGTTATATTACGTTAGCTATGTCTTCAAAGAGTGTGGACGCCTAAGTATTACGGCAAACTCTAAATAAACGTTACATTTACGTGACATCATACATCGGCAATACTCAAGGTGTAAACTTATGTAATTTAATAAATAACGTTTATTGAGTTTGTTTGGTACACACATTATAAAATGTACTATATTTATTACGTATCAAATATGCTATTAGATTAATACTCATACATTGTACCTCACCCCTTGGTTTGGCGCCTACTGTAAAATTGAGGTCCTGTCGTCTTTTACCTTTCTGAGTATACTTTGGTTATTAATAAGCCTGTATGACTTTACCGTCACAATTTAAGTTACCATTTAATATTGTAACTGCTTTTCCTTTATTTAAAATAAAGTACGCTAAAATAGCCAACATGTCCAGCCTGCTGCAAAACAACGGAGAAAATCTCCTACAGGTTTGTTGCATCTGTAGTGTTATTTACCTTCGGTGTAGGGAAGCAATAAGAAGAGCCACGAGCGGTGTTGCAAGGTAAGCTGGTACTTGCTCAGAGCTGTACACACTCAGCGCACGTAGCAGGAACCAATAACCATAGTGTGGTCGGGAGAAACGGAATATATTGCGGCCACTCACTAGAGAGCGGCGAGGCACCCATTACACACGTGCTGTGACGTCAACTGCACTACAACGTTTAAAAAGTTTAAGTGGCCGATCTGTAAATTAGCAAACCATTAGGTATAGCACAGAACAAAACACAGCTTGCCTTGCAACAGTTCACCACACGCCGCTGGCCACGAGTATTTTCGCTGATTGGTTTGTCAGCAGACTAGACCTCACAGTAATCTATCGTTTGCTTATTGGTTGCTGCGATCAAGTGAGGCCTTTGTACAGCACTGTTAAACTTTCACATTACTGCTTCCTGCTTAGACGCGTTCAGCAGTGATACGGATGCGGATACGAATGACGGAAGCGGAGCACGCGACGCATTACGTGTTTAATCTAAATGGGAGGAATGCGTTCACGGATAACGTACGGATACATGTAAAAAAGATAAAGCAACTCCGTATTTCATGCCCGTGAATCCGTGTAGCCAATAGGAATCGAGTTGGTTTTTGATTTCCGTCCTCGTGGCCAAGGTGGTATACACTGAAACAAGTACGTGAATTTGTTGTGACTATTATTATTTTCATTTTAAAAAACAAGTACGCATAGTTCGGCAGTAGTATTTACTCAGTGTTAACACTGTAAAAAAAACTAAAAATGAGGTGTGCACATAAAAAAACTTATATCAGGAACTTGCAACAGCGGAATATTTTTTATTGCAAAACTTTATGTTTCTTTGTATTGTAAATTAGGTCAAATTCATCCCGATTTGTCCACTCGTTCCGTATACAAATTCCATGTCCTTTCGCGAAATACTCTGCACTATAGTAATGGGTAGGGGCAGTGATATTTCGCGAAAAGATTTCGAGACAAGATACAGTCCAAAGCACTGTGGGGTCGTCCAACTTCTTTGATTGGCTAAAAAAATTTTTTGGCCCGTGTTAACCGCTTGCGCACGAATCACGAAGGTTCAGTGTTGGAGTTACTTATTCCTGAGTGGTTTGGTCAAAGTAGGACACGGCACCAGCATCCTATGGAGGTATAACAACAGCTGAGGTATGTATATAGTATTGAAGTCTACTGTACGCTCCGATTTTTACGCCAAAAGTCACTGGCCCTAGTAATGGGCGATGCCTGTTCCTGGTTGTAACAATCTTAAAATTACTGCTTTGTTGAGGCCGAATTCCGTTGCCTCCACAATGCGCATTATTCTCAAGGAAGTTGTTCCGATCCCTCGCAGCAAGTGCATCAGTGTATCTCAACGGAAATTCTACTTCGGCTAGTCTTGTTCATCACCTGCACGAGGTTTATTAGCAAAATATGCGTCTTGCGTTGAAGTCGCTTTAAAGCAAACTCTCGTCGGGAATAAGCCGCATATTCTGTTAAGGAAATATCAGATTTTCAAAGGTGGGTTTAATTTGTGTGGGCGTGTTAATAGAAGACGTGTATATTTTGTGCTAGTTTTATGATTGAGCCAGGCGCATTGTGTACAATAACGTTAAAAAGCATGGTCACATAATTAAACTGCTACTTTTAACGCGCACTCTAGCCGCACACTCCAGCAAAATGGTGTTCCTGACCAGCAAGATGCTAGAACACTGTTTGCCAGTCTGCGCCTGCTGAACTTATTTGCCATCGGGAAGCACAGCAAGTGGGGAATCTTTCGCAGCACGCAGAAACCAATCAGGCGTACGGACCATTCTTGCGCAGCTAATCAGCGAATGGACGCTCCCAGCGTCAAAGGAACTGCTACACCATTTCACTTTTGTATTGTTACTTGCGGACTCCCGCACTGGACGCAGGCTCCGTGTTACGTGGTTATGTACGGTCCGGCGCTTTAGCAGGAGGGGGAGGGGGTCCAACCTCGACCCTCCCCTCATCAAAGGCAGACCCGCTCACCACTACGTCACCCTTTCCGGCTGCCGGAAATGATTGAAAGCCAGCCTGGCTGACGTCACAACCATTCTCCGTCCTGCCGGAGGAATCGACTACTTGAGAGGACGAATAAGAATGATCTGCTATTATGTCCCTTGGCGCAACGTGGCGTTCAGAGAAGATTCTGGACTAGAGCCGACGATACTATAAATTAACCCCCCCCCCCAAAATTCCTCCGGCAGCTGGAGAGCAGTCAGTTTTTGTGGTAGCCATCTGGCTGAAGTTCGTAAATCAGGAAAAGTCTGGTGCAGCGTGGGACATCAGCGAAAGGGGGCGAACGACTGGGGAGGAAATGATACGGCGGCAGACGAGTGTTTTGGGCGGTGTAGGTGGACAAGAGGGTGAGGTACTCGATGACGGGCTTTTGTGCATAGGCTCGTGGCACTCTAGAACATTCAGAACTGGTGGGACGTGGACTGAATTAAGGTGTGACTGTATGAAAGTGTTTGTGAATTGTGTTGATCAAATTGATTAACACTTCGAGTGCGGTATTGATTTACTGACTATTAAGACAAGCTAAGAGTGAATCGCCAATATTAACGACTGCATGACCATCAGTTCTCTATGTCTGTGTAGTCCCATTTAAAGCCGTCCTATTGGTTCACACAGCATTGGACGCGCTCATTATACTGACCAACGTTCACTATTGGTTGGCAGTTTGTCGATATAATTCCGTGTTGAAAATGTGCCAATCGAGTGTTCTTTCCTACCTAGAATAATATACATTCCACCCTGCTAATTTGACCACACTTTACACCTTTCACTTTGTGTACTGCTGACGAAATATTATGTTGCACATGACCTAAGGAATACTGCTGGTGAATAATATTTCTTCACACATGTCTTCAGAAAATGTGGATGTCGTAATGTTACGGCAAACTCTATGCAACTCAGTTAAATTATATTACGTCGGCAGCACTCAAAGTGATATTTATTTAATTAAGACCTCCATCCCTTAAATAACCTGGCTAAGCCCACTGACTTAGAGAAATGGTAACATTATACTTACCTAATCTTTGGTAAGGTTAAGTCGTGCCAAGTTTGTGTACAAGGTATACAGTGCCAATCTTAGTTTTCAAACGACGTGGGGAGCAAACGCACGGTGGCTATTCTGCTCCTTAGAGTATCAAAGCAAGTGTCTGGTAACTGAACGCCACTTTATTCTTTTTTCAGACAGTGGATGGGTGATGCGAACAGTTGGGCTGGAACCGTCACCACTCATGTACAGAGTAGATGTGGCGGTTCCTTTGATGTGGGCGCACCCATTCTGTGATTGGCTGCGCGAGGCTCTGGCAGGGGCCTTGTGTCTGATTGCGCTGCGAAAGGTTCCTTATTGCCTGGGCTGCCGGCTGGCGAGTAGATTATCAGGCGCTGATTGAAGAACGGCGTCCAACCATTTTGATGGTCAGTGACGCCATTTTGGTGGTGTGTGCTGCTCTAGTTGGCGGTATAAGTGGCTGTTTTAACCTCCCTAGCAGTATTGCCAGATGGCGGGAAATTTCTCGTTTTCCAGGAAATTTCGGTAACTGGCGGGAAACAAGGAAGAAACTAAAGGTTTCATCATTAAAAGTTTAGGAGAAAATGTTACATCTGAGGAACCACTACACCAATTTAAATAAAACATAAATTTTTGGAAAAACTCTACTAAGGAATTAAATGAATGGTTTAGCTATATATTTTATGAGAAGTTACAGTAATTGTACGGCTTACATGTATGAGGCCCGCGATTTACAGCCTAGTAATTGTTCATAACTGTCCTCTATATGTCGTACACAAGTACTCTTATCTAAGACACAACAATATTACTTTATTTAATTTAAATATACTGCAACGGGACCTAATCTCGTTCTAGTTACTTTCCACAAAATATTGTAGATACACTTATTCAGGACTCGTTTCAAACATTTACTTACCTGTTTCCGTTCTGTTTCAAAATTTCGAACATACGACCTTCTTTAAAAAAATTGCAATTGATTCCTAGAACATTATAGTAAGAGCGATATTTTCAATAAAATCTTTAATCTCGAGTATTTCCCGTCTTCTTGTCATTATTCTTCATTCGATTAATGCACGCACTTTATATTCTATTTCGGAAATAAATTCGAGTAAACCAGCTTTAAAAAAAAACTAACATTAAACTACAAGGGTCCTATACTCTTCCCCCAGTTGTATGACATTAGCAATTTTGAGAGTAAATCGGGAATTTTTGGCTTGTATGCGGGAATTTGTACTCGGATGATCTGACAATACTGTTCCCTAGTTGTGTCTCATTGTAAGCAATTGTTTCTTTTTTAATAAAAAAAACAGAATGTTTCAACGTAAATAATTTTTTTTCTCACACCTAGGTTTTTATTTTAAGTCTATATCTTAAAAATTGGCTTTCAAAAAATTTGAATTTAATTAAATTGCAATTTCCTTATATCAAATTTTCACTGCTTTCAAAGCAGGCAACCAGGAGCGAGATATGGCCACGGGCACGACGGCTTGGACTCCTCGGTGGCGCTGGCGTCGCA
>NQII01002261.1:374297-460227 GCA_002778355.1 Clitarchus hookeri | reverse complement strand
TGTAGAGGACGACGCCCTTCACCGGCGTGCTCGCCGCGCGCGGCCTCAAGGTCGCGCCGTGGCCCGCCCAGGCTCCGGCCGCCAGATCCACCAGATAAGCCCCGCCACGTGCGCCGAGACTTGAATGGAACACCCCTCCACCCCTCCCAAACACCTACCCAAACATTCCCCGCTCGTGTCGTGAAAACGGACGTCGGTCCACACACCTCGTTTGTTTTCATCCAGAGCACCACTCGGAAGAGGACTACATCACAGAGTATACTTAAGAATACAGATGCGAAACCGCCGCTTATAACAGCATATTCCAACCGCACACGCCGGCAAAATAGCGTCACTGGCCAGAAAAAAAATGTGGGAACGCCGTTCACCGCTGGTCGTTAGGTTTTCTTGGGGATATCCGGTTGCCCCTACCCTTGCATTCCGGCACTACTCCAAACTCATCTCACCTCACCCTCATCGGCTCTCAAGACCTCGATGTTAAGAGCCGCCCAAATCTCGCCACCTTTCAGACGGAGTTTAATTTGTGGGCTTTCATCGCATGTAGTAACATCCCCCTGTTACATATCTAATTTCTATATTACAGCGCAACCACTGAAGCATTGCACACCACGCGCGAAGGAGCAATGAGGCGTAGCTATGTGCGGCCTACGAGCGATCGAGTTCGGCATTTTGCTTCTGTATACTCCTCTGTTTTGTGATCCGGTCTACTGTCTTCGGCCACAGCAGTAACGACGCATCACCTGATGTTTTGAGTCAGCTGATAGCATGAACAGCTCTTCGTGAGCATCTCTACCTCGCTTGCAATGCCCCCCCCCCCTTTTCCCCCATCACTACTCTGAGCCTTGCGGTGTCCTCTATCTGGGACGTTGCATATTAAGTAGCTTGAATGGTCTATACTGTACACAGCAGAACATACGGTCCAATGAGAAAGTTTCCCTACGTGAGGGAAACATTCGCTGCTGAGACTATGTTCCCTAGCCTCAAAAACCACTGCTGCCTGTAACATAAAGCACAGATAGGTTTATATCGGTCCCAACGTAAGGCAAAGCGTCATCTGGATATCAGTACAGTTCCGACCAAAATATTTGTTTGTTGCAACGCCTAAAATTATATATTTATTGTTGGTTGAAAGGGTTAAGCGATATTTTCACAATCTTTGACAGCTGTTACTATGGCAAGTAAATATGTGCTACTTATATCGGTGATTTTGTCACAGTGATACAAATACATACTAAGTTATACTTGAACACACGGTTGATAAGTAGGCATAAAGAGGCGAAATGACACCGCAGTTCCTTTGCTTTGAGCGAGCCCATTTGGTAAGGGTCAGCGCTAGGCTTTGGGAATGACCCTTGTGCCTGATTGGCTACTGCGTGATACGAAAGTTTACGTATTGGCTGGGCTGCCGGTTGGCGCTTAGCTTAGCAAGGCGCTGAGGTGGACGGTGTTACAACTTTAGTGATAGCTTGTGTGTAAAAATTCAAAATTCAATGTTGAACTTATGTGGTTGAAGTGTTGTTTTGATTATCACTGAAATTAGCGTTGGTGGGCGGGGGAACTTATTTAAATGTGGGGTGGATCACGGAATTGCTGGTGCGAGACGCGAAAGGTAGGAAAGACCTAAGCCTTCACCAATGTTATAGTTAACTTTCAAGTTAAAGCATACCTAAATGATGCCATTGGAAATATAGCAAATTATAACTTGAAGTTAGAAAGACCACAAGAGTATAAGTTTGGAGTTTATTAAACATTTTAGGTAAACAGCAACTTAACTACGTACGTTACAGACTCGAATAGGAGGGGGGGGGAGCTGCTTTAAGTGAAATAACAGAATGTTAGTTCATTTTAATGAAGGGATATTTCTATCCCACTTTCTACTATAAAGCATAATTGGAGAGTCCCCGTCAGCTATAGACTAAGTTCAAGCAGCAGTTAGCGACGGACGTGCACACCCAACTCCAAGACGTCTTCTGTGTCCGATGCTCTGAAGACAAAACACGCTGCTCGGGTGCACTGTGGAAGTATCGAGCCCCGCTCACTGGGATGTGGAGGGGATTTCTGCTGTCGTTTCTCTCAACGTGTTTCTGCAATCGTGGAAATCGTGTCCCGTATCCTGGATTTAGGTTTTAATGTTTGATAGTGCAACCAGGCAGGTCATTCAGCTGAGGTTCGATCAGAGTTCACAACGAAAGGCTCGGCAACAGGCTCGAATCCAAAAGGGTTGTATTTTGTTGAATACTATGTAGTCGCCTTCTCCTGGTGAACACACAAACTCTAGCAGAAGACTGGTCTGTCTGAGACACGTGTTCCAATTATGCGAGTCACAGATACTTCAGCGACCGTGATCCGCGGTTAAGGTTTATTACACTCAGGTTCATGGACTAAAGATGAGGTAGGCCGCTTATTCGTCTTCTGCGCATGTACCCAACGTTGCCCTACCCCAATCATACACAACTGTTAAAATCACATGGTCAACAGTGAGGAACGTGTTTGTTTATATCTTGATTTTTAAGTGAAAAGCACTATTATATTAACAAAATACTTTTACCAGTTGAAATTTAATCAAACTGCGTTACAAATTGGCTAGAGGAAGCATACAAACATTATAAAGTATTTGTTTACCAAACAGTGTTCTAACGTCATATCCAATGCACGCCATTTTTGCTAGCCGTATTGGCAGAAAAGCAATTCAATGTTGGGACATGAAGATTGGTTTGGCGCAGCTAGCGAGATCGATCTACCTCATCTTTAGCCTTTGCTCTGGTTAGGAAAAAAAAAAACGTGATTTCTGATGCGAGAGTTTGGCACAGGGAAAATTTCCGCCTCTATGTGCGCAGTATTCCAAAAGGCAACTTTTAATTAAAATTTTAAGTTACACGATTATTTCATTATATTGTTTTTTAACGTGGGAAATAGAGAAATTCTGGTACATCTCCGACACTAGCGCTTACCTAGTGGCAATTTTTTTTGTTGCCAAACTTTTAACATTGATCTTCCCAACGTGCAGTGGAAGTAACCTTCCCGTGGCGCAGGTACATCCTGTGACAAGAAGATATCTGTGACAAAGCAGCAGGCTGCGATGCATCGTCCATCTGCTACCTGCCGGGGACAGTAGAGCGTAGTGGAATCTCGACAGCCATGCGCATGCGACAGTGGCAGTGGGCTGGCGGGCTGCGCCGGAGGATGGGCTACCCACAGGTGCCGTGGGTAGCAACACGCTGACCCCACACCCACGGGGCGGGCGTGCCCCCGATACGGAGCACNGGGGGGGGGGGCAGGTCCACGGTACTGTTACTTCGCACGCAGATGACACGTGCTCAGAATCGCTCACCACTTTAGTACCCTCAACCGAAACAAGTATTCTTTATTGTATTTTCACATTCACTACCAACATTGGAGGGAAAATCACGATTTAACTTACGTATGAAAGAAAGTATATACTTTGTAAAAGTGAAAAACATTTTGTAAGATTTTACTTACTTAAATATTTTTAAAAATAAAATAATAAACGTATATTTTAAATAAAAATTTAAACGATTTCAATTTCGAATGCTTCAGAAAGCACATCTTCCTTTAAAAAAATCTTCAAGAAGCAATAATATCAAAATATTTATTTTGACTATGTAATACAATAATTAATAATATTGACAAATTTTTTTAAAAATTATTTCATGCACTTTTGTTTTACTTATAAAAATTATGAATTTCGTGGCTGAAATGGGTTAATTATTAAAAGTATTCAATTCTATAATAATCCATGGTCTTTTGAAACGAAAATTGTGTGTAAAACAGTTTAAGTAGTGGTGCAACAGCAACATTTTGGCACTTCTAATAAATCTACAGCATTAGCAGTGCCGGTGCATGGATATTAACCGATTGCTTTACCTGTGGCAACTGTAATTTTCACAACTGGCGGAAGGATAAACAAACTTCAGGAAGAAGAAACTGAGTAGAATTTTATAAATGCCTCAATTAACCGTGAACAGTTTACTATATACTGCAATAAAGCGACACTAAAGGTTTTATTTTTTAAAATAATATTGTTAGTCACGGGTTATTTTTCTAGATATACTCTACAGCGCCACAGATTTTTTTTAACTTTTTGGTGGGTGGGGGAGGAAATAAGTTTAGCATTAGAAGATGCATCTTGGTATGCAAAAGTCATTTGTAGGTAAAGACATAACCAGCAGTAAACGCAGTAAACGAAATTCTGTGTTACATAAAGTTTTCCTCAAAGTTTAGTTAAGGGTTAAACCCGTCCTTATGAACAGAGTTGATGAAAAACCTCTAGGAGGAAGTGGTTTCGTCAGATGCAATCTGGGAGGTAAGAAAAATGTTAAGTTATTTTTGTGTCGTGTTCGTACAAGGACGGCAATTCAAGGGAAATTCCATTTATTTTTCTGCCACAAGGCAAACTTTTCGAGAAAAGGGGTTTTTTTTAACCACGGCATAAAATAAAAATGCAGTTGATACCGTGATAACTTCTCAGCATTGTTGAGAACTTCACAGAAAAACATTAAATAATTTATGGATTTGAAATAATTAAGTAAACTTTAAGACACTTCTCGTTAAACGCTTGAATTTCAACGAGCTTATAGTTTTACGTTCCACGTTAACATAATAATTTTCTAATGAACATGAGTTCGCAACTTTGGTGCTTGAATTTTATTTCTGGTGGGTATTCTGCTTCACGAGATTGTTACTGCTCCAAAACGGAAACTAATTCATGATTGTGAATCCTACTGCATTATGTGGATTCGCGACAAATATGTTACACACGAAATTATCAGCATAGATTGGATCTGTCAAAATTATGAGCGGAGTTCTGCAAGTAAGTGAAATCAATTAAAACAGAAGTTTATAAATAATTCCCCTTGTAGAGTTAAATAAGTATTTGGAAATACCTTAACGCAAGGGAAAAGAGTATCCAGTATAACTTTTGTTGCATATAAAATGTCATCTACGAAATTAGAGATAGGTGCATGGTTAAAAATGCTCTCTGGTAAAGGTGATGTGATTCCGTACACTGAAAAGATTGATAGGAATCACGAAAAGGCGGAGGAACAATTGAGGATTCCACTGGAACACCTGTACCTTGTATATGCCAGCACCGAGTGCAAATTTTCCAACAAAAACGAATTTCCGAATTTGGTCTATTTCAAATGTGTTATAGCATTTTAAATAAATTGTAAACATAACACTTAACAAAATATCCCAAATAATTGGGATTTAGACTGAGATAGAGAGAAACTTGAATTTTACGTTGTAGAATTCTATGATATATTTTCATCAGAAGAAATAAACTTACCTTGCGTGATCTTTGATATGCGTATCTGTAGTTTATTTCGAAAATAGAAAATAATTTTTATCACAGTACTCTTTTTCTCTTTCATTAAAGAACTAATTGACCTAATACAACCGATCTTGGATTACAATGATTGCCGCAAACGTATTCAATGATATCAATGAGAGCATCATCTTCCAGACTGCATTGTCCATTGTCATACTGCACGAATGGTGGGCGTGGCTTGGGGAGCAATTGAGTGTAATAGGCGATCTCATCTGCTACGAATTGCGGGCACTTTCAACAGCAAATGCTACGTCGGGTAAATTGTCGAGGCTGAAGTCGTGCCCTTCCTTCAGCTCGCTGCTGAAGCCATATTCCAACAAGACAAGTCCCGACATGCTACCAGAAACGTCCAGATCATCTACAAAGCAAGACAGATAACCATTCTTCCCTGGCCTGCATGTTCAGCCATATGTCACATATTAAACATGTCTGGGATGTGGACACTCTGCAACTAGTCCTTCGCTTACGTCGAGCGGACGATATCGATGGAATGTGTACTCGGGTATAAGTAGCCCGGCAGGCAATTCCCCAGGAACATATCTAGCACCTGTCTTGATTCGATGCCGCGGCATGCAGTAGAAGCTCTCAATGCGCCTCGGGAGGCTTTATAACAGGCTGATTTTTCTCAAATATAGGCTGTTCACGGTAAAATGACCCCTTTTGAAATCAACCTTTAAAAAATTCCACTACCCCCGTCAGCGAAATATTTAACGAGCACACTGACCAGCATGTGCCCGATGAGGTTGGCTAATACAGAGAGAAAGTAGTTCTATACTTTAATGTTGAATTAAAAGTGTTTGGCAAACATTTGGGAATACTCTAAAGATGTGTTTTTCTTAAAGTTTTTTTTAATGCGTGTATGTGTAAAAATTAGCACATTTGTAAGTACGTTTCTAATGATTTCACAGTTTCACTTGACCGGCGCATGAATAAAGTAATGAGGCTCAGGGCAATGTTAATTTACATATGGTGGAATGTAGAGTTGAGAGATTTGGGCAGCTCTTAACAACAAGGTCTTGAGAGCCAATGAGGGTGAAATGAGGTGAGAAAGGAGCAGCACTGTAATGCAAGGGTGGGGGAAACGGGAGATCCCCAGAAAAACCCGCCAACCAGTGGCATCGTCCGGCACGATTCCCACTTGCGAAAATCCGGGAAGAGACCCTGCCGGAGATTGAACCCGGTTCACCTTGGTGGGAGACGAGCAGTCTAACCGCTCAGCTACTGTGGCTCCAATACAATTAGTTATTTTTCTGATATATTCCCTTCCAATCCGATGGTTCCTTCATTGTGTATTTTTCACAATCATGAGTGTGGATAACCTCAAAGAGTAGGCAAATACGAGATACGGTTAGTTTCAATGAACCTCCAGCAGAATGAACCTGAAGTTGGAGGTAAAGGGTTCTTGAGTACATGTATACACGTGGAAACCACTTCAAAAAGGGGGGAGAAGAGGCATCAAAACTTGAGTGCGCGGCGGTGAGTCAGCGGTTGGCGCAGACGCGATAATGAATGCAAAGTGGCGTGGCGGCTCGGCAAGAAGGTCCCGCGCGCCTTTATCTTCTCGTCTCGCCGAGGGCCTTTATCCGCGCCGGTAACTAGCAAGCCGGCCCGGCGAAGCAGCGCTATAAATCCAGCCGTGCGGCGCCGCGCAGGGTCCATCGTGTCTCGCGGGTGGCCCGTAGTAACGGCGGCCCGCGCCGCTCGCCGGACTGCTTCTCTTTGTCGTGCGGGGCCGCGGTGGCTGAGCGGGTAGCCTGCTCGCCTCCCACAAACGCGAACAGGGTTCGATCCCCGGCCGGGTCACTCTCGAATTTTTGCGTGTGGGAAATGTACCAGACGATGCCGCTGGTCGACGGGTTTCCTCCTGGATCTCCCGTTTCCCCCGCCCTTTCATTCCGGCGATGTTCCATACTCATCTCAATCACCCTCATCGGCTCTCAAGACCTCGCTGTTAAGAGCCGCCCAAATCTCTTCACTCACTCACTCACTCACTCTTTTTCGTCGTGGTACTGTGACACTCTTCTACGCGTCGTCCTACTGACCGTTCGTCAGTGCCTCCAGAAGTAATCTGCCATTTCACTCACAGAGTCCTATATACGGAAGGTTGTGCAGAAACGGGCTTTGGTGATCTGCACTGTATACACAAGAAGAAAACAGAGTAGTCCAACTGAGCCAATCATTAGAGTCCTGGAAATGTCGCGGATTCATTCGGCAACAACATGGACTCCACAACTCTTTGTGTGCTCGAG
This sequence comes from Clitarchus hookeri, assembly GCA_002778355.1. Classification (NCBI taxonomy): domain Eukaryota; kingdom Metazoa; phylum Arthropoda; class Insecta; order Phasmatodea; family Phasmatidae; genus Clitarchus; species Clitarchus hookeri. Next base: position 452,628 of record NQII01002261.1, on the reverse strand, counting down.
CTTAAATCACCTGTCCATTGACTGTTGCTTCAGATTAACGCGAGACCAGGTCGCACGCACGCTTCGCTTCGAACGCTTCGCGTTCTTTCGGAACGTGTCTAACGCACTGTGATCCAATGGAAACAGAAATTTAAATATACATGTGATTGAAGTTCAACTTGTACTCCAGCGGATTCTCAAAATTTACAGGTCTCTACCATTCATTAATTCGTTGTTTTCAGCCCGTAGACTCATAAACAGCTGCTGTCAATAACGTTTTAAGCACAAATACATTTTTCTTGGTCACGATATGTGAAAGACACAGAGTAGCTAAGTACACACACAGAAAAAATGGCCTGGCGGTTTCTTTGATGTCGGTGCAGATGCAGGTTGGTGAACGGTGTTCCGAAATCTTGCTGGTCAGTGGCGCTATTTACTGGCGTGTGTGGCTGGAGTTTGTGGTATAAGCAGCCGTTTGACCTCTGTATTCCTAAGTACTCTCTCAACAGACCTCGACACTACTCAGTTCTTGAGCGACGAGTAGGGGAGTGGTTCGGAGCCCATTGTGATCAGCGGCGTCTAAGCATTTATGCTGATGACTCTGTGCAGAAAACACCTAATTAAAAATTATGCAAACAATGTTCGACATGAAGAGTAAGTTTATTTCCTTTCTGAATTGTGTGTTCATTGCGATGGTCAAAAGCACACTGGCGGAAACAAAACACCACTATACCGGATGTATTTTAACTGGCAGATTATATAAAATTAAGCCTGACTTAAAAAATTAGTACCTGAGTGACATGTAGACCTATTGCCGCTATAGTCTGTTTCTCATTCTCGTGTGTTTCTTCTTGTGTAAATAATAATAACTTTTTATTTTGTGCACACATCTCGACTTTTAATAAAACTAACATAAATAAAAACTTATAATACCGGCGACTTTCCCCGAAGAAATCGGAGCACACAGTATGCTTCAATAGTGTTTATACACCCCAGCATTTTCCACTCACAATTCGCTGCTTTCAGCATTGAGCCTCCGTGATTCGTGCGCAAACAGTTAACACATAACATAATATTGAATTATTGGGAAGGACTTATTAACTTCCCCCGCTGTTATACCTGAGAGCTTATCAGGGGACGGCTTACAAACCAATATATGATCTAACTTAAACTAACACCCATGTCTTACCTAGGATTCGAACCCAGAACCTCCCGCACCCCAGACCAGCGGCGCACCAACCAACTGCCCCACGGGAGACCGCCATAACATAATATTACTCATCTCAGAAAATTAATTGCTTTCGCAGTGCTTTGTAAAATGCATACAAGTTAGGGCCAGTGACTTTTCCGTAAAAATCGGACCACACCGTAGACTTCAATACTATATACACACCTCAGCTGTTGTTATACCTTCATTGGCTGCTGGTGCCGTGTCCGTCTTTGACCAAGCCACTCAAGACTAAGTAACTCCGACACTCAAACTTCGTGATTCGTGCGCAAACTGTTAACACGGGCCAGAGCATTTTTTTGCCAATCAAAAAAGTTGGACTACCCTACAGTGCTTTGGCCTGTATCTTGTTTCGAAAGCTTTTCACGAAATATCACTGCCCCTAATACAAGTAGAGGCCGGAAAAATTCTCGAGTTCACTGATCTGTAAAGAAGACTTCGCATCCGTGTAATAAGCAAACATATGTCCATTGCTCATTAGCTTTTGATGCCACGTGATAAATCGTGCTTGGACCTGCATTTTACTGCAAGTTTATTATTGGTTCAGAGTCCTCCATGAGTAGGGACACCCGATTTTCGCGGAAAGAATTCCCGTGAAGCTGTATTTAAATGCACTGAAACTCGGATCGACTTTCGTGATTGGATGTCTTCAACTGCTGCGCGTCTTAGGTGCCTGCCTGCGAATCACAGACGTTCAGTAATGGAATACCTTAATTCTCATTGGCCCAGTCAAATACTACACTGACTTCGACGAAGGCACGTGGCCAACAACGGAAGGATAAATGCAGTTGGCAAGTAGGTTATTGAAATATAGCTTGTGAGGAATTATTTTCGCGGAATTCGGGTGGCTCTAGCTATGAGATATTGAAATAGTCGTTAGCCAACTGCATAAGTAAAACGAACTTAACAAACTTTGAAGTCTACCTCTTTGCAAAGTGATTCAACGCATTTTTTTAGGTTCTTAAAAAAAAGTAAACAATTTGGTGGAAAGTAAATGCAACGCAATTGGCTAGCCAGGATAGAACTCATTATATGACAGACGATACCTAAACACATAGTACTTAGGAACACATGTGTAGGTGAAACAGCCGCTTATTACCGCGAATTCCAGCCGCATACGCCAGCAACATGGCGTCACTGACCAGCAACATACGTCGGAACGCCGTTCACCAATCAGCGCCTGGTAACCCACTCGCCAGCCGGAAGTCCAACCAATAAGGAACCTCTAGCAGCGCGCAGTAGCCAATCAGAGACAAGGCCCGTTCCCGGAGCCTCGTGCAGACAGAAAATGGGCCCGCCCACATCAAAGAACCGTCCCGCCATTTCATTTCTGTGCAGTTATTTACTCTGTGGCCTAGAAACAATGGTTTATCGCGGAAAGAGTTGACAGCTTTTTTATGGGCTTCATCATTAACTGCCGCGTGCGTCAGAAGCTAATTTCCGTCTCCACTTGGTGCTTGAGAGTTGTGATACTCTTAATACCGAAATTTCATTATTGGTCTGCGAAGAGTTACACCGTTCCGAAATTGCACCATCCAAACATCAACGGTTCAAGATGCTACTGTGTATTTGAAAATATGTTAGCACAAAAATATTCGTGTTTTTTCCATTGTCTCAAACGATAGTAATGTGGCCAGACACGCGCAGTGGGTTGGTACAGAGGTGTCCGGTAGCAGTGTCTAGGCCTCTCTAATGGTCATGTCACAATTGTAACGATACGTCTTTCTTCGCTATTCGAGTTGATTGTGCTTCCGCCGATGCAGTATTTCATTGTTCCATGTGACCTATGCTGATGGCAGAGTGTTGTCTGGCTGGAGCCGGCCAGATCACACACGTCGAGAATTACGCTCGACTGTAGCTCGAGTAGCGGTACTTACTACCCGGCCAAGACAACTGTGCATCCGGAAAATATGTTAACAAGGTCTCCGCCCCTCCTCTTCCTCCTTTCATTCGCACATTAATTTAATGTTTTTGGTTTTGCAAATAAGAAAATTTTTGATGTATCGATTCATTGTTCGTCTCATGTTTAAAAGAATATTGAATACTAGTGCCCAGAAAAAAATTTTTTATTTTCCCTACTAAACATTAATTTTCTGTTATAACTTGTCAAGGGGTGGGAGCACTCGGAAGAACCCCAATCTCCCCATGACAGTGACCAATGCATCCTTCTCCATCCGCAACATCCGTATCAGTTTATGGACTAATAAACTCTTAAAAACTTTTTGCTCACATATCACAAATACGTTGGAAAACTCATGTAAAGAAACCCATCCCATAGGAAAAAAAAATTACAAGATGAATTATCCCCAGTTGTGAGAAATGAACAATTGGCGCTAATTTCTTTTTTCCCCATATAATTGTGGGCTAATATATATTTTTTTCTCTGCAAAATGCCCCAAAAATTCCTATACAAAAATATAAAATTTTATTAAAACAATTTTAAACAGATTGAAAAGATTACGATTAAAATTTCACAATTGAATAATATTGGGCTAAAAAAAAGTCTTCAGATCAGGGTATATATATATATATATATATGTAGTCTAACCAGCCCCTCCAGAGTTCGTGAGGTCAGGTGTTGAGGTGACTCCATAAAGTTAGCGCTGATCGTCTTGGCGGCGCAATCACAACCCGATGACTAAGTAAAAGCGTCTCACCGTCTTTAGGCACCGCCGGGCGTCGAGCAGGGGTATAGACAGACAGGAATGTTGAATAACCCAGCCGATATCCCTCGTAGGACACGCACTTCAGCAGCATAGTAGGCGAAGATTGTGCGGTGTTATAGGACACCGTCACAAACTACAGTCATAGATACGATTGATTTAAAATCCCTTTTCACCACGAAAGAAATTTTACTGAGGCAAACTCAACATGGCACCTTAATGGGTGATGACTAGCCAATAATGAACTTTGCATACTACAGTAAAATCTGCATCTGACGTTACGAGTACTATAAGCCAAATAGAAGGGCGGAGGAAATAAATAGATTATAGAATAACGCGAAATTGTAGATGCATTGTCGATAAACACTAAAAATATACGTAAGAGAGAGAGAGAGAAAGAGAGAGAGAGAAAGAGAGAAAGAGAGAGAGAGAAAGAGAGAGGAAAAAGTTCTTCAGTGCAGTTTGTACTAGTATTTATAGTTTAAACATCATATTAACATCAAAATTCAGTAGTTACAATTTTTAAAATTCCTTAAAGTAATAACACATTTCAAAAACTGTTGAATATAATTTTCGCGAAATTTATTGTCCTAAATAAATTACACACGAATGTATCAATATTTTATCAAAAATAAATTATTTACCAAAATAATTGTGTCCAAAGCAGAGAATAGATAACAATGGCATGGCGGTTCCTTTGATGAGGGTGTATTCATTCTCTTATTGGCTGCGCGAGGCTCTGAGAATGGGCCTTGTGTCTGATTGACTACTACATACTGCGAAAGGTTCCCTATTTGTAGTTGGCCTCCCGGCTGGCGAGTGGGTTACCAGGCGCTGATTGGCGAACAGCGTTCCAGCATTTTGCTGGCCAGTGACGCAATTTTGCTGGTGTGTGTGACTGGAGTTCGCGGCATATGAGGCTGTTTCATCGGGAGCGCGTCACTTGGCCTAAAAGCCACTTGGCCTTAAAGTAGTTTCACCTAAAATTTCAGGAAAAATTTCATTTTACCAGAAGTTATTTGGCCTAAATTTCATTTGGCCTAAAAGTAACTTGGCCTAAAAGTCATTTGGCCTAAATATCACATGGCCTGAAATTCGCTTGGTCTAAAAGTCACTTAGTGTAAAAGTCATTTGGCCTAAAATTCACTTGGCCTAAAAGTCACTTGGTCTAAAGTCACTTGGCCTAAAAGTTACTTGGCCTAAAAGTTATTAGATCTAAAATCATTTTAGGCCAAATGACGTGTACGTATTTCATCTCTGTATTCCTAAGTACTCTGTGTTTAAAGCGTGGAGATCTATTATGAAGCCCTCTACGAAGCAGCATACGAACCGAGCGCGTCAGTCAAGTCATTAGCAGCATACGAACCGAGCGCGTCAGTCAAGTCATTAGCAGCATGCTAGTGCAGATAGCACATACAGACGGGTGAACACATCTGCTTAGCTGTGCCTGGCATGGTTCTTAACTCTTTTAGACGCACGTTAATTTACGGTTTCGGGTGTTGCAAACAAAAAAATTTACGACGCGTGATGTACTTAAGGACTTGTTTCGTTGTCACAGCCAATGAACTGTAGGCTATATGTTCGGCTACAGTTATAAGAACAAATTATGACTTAGACCAGTAAGACGGTTTGCGAATAATTTACCCACCTGCTAAGATCATTGATCATTAACCTTCACAGTGGGCAGTACAGACCAAAAATTACTTACACGTGCGTAGTGTACGCAACTTTGTAACACTGAGTCTGAATGGGTTAAGGTTGCGTGACCCACAAATTATGTTGAACATGTTAACTGAGGTCTGCATTTCTTTGGTAACCAGTATTTAAAAAAAACATGGGTGCGTGTACTTATGTACGCGCGTTAGAAGTTATACTTCTTTGGCGTGACTAAAATAAATTTTATTACTTATGCAAATAATTTATGTAAGTGGGAAAACGATAAAATGACCAAAGAAAAACATTAAATACAATTAATAAAGGTTTGATTAAAGAACATAATTAGATACTTACAAAACATTAACCTCAAATACTTTAAAACACTTTCAAAATTTTATTATACAATTTTTGTCACTCACAAATTTTTCACGGCACAATGTAAGTATAATTAATAAATAATATATATATATATATACATATAGTCACAATGAATTACTAATATAAATGAAACGTTTTTCAATTTGCTTATTACATGTACTGATTTTATGTCGGTTTTTAATATAACCACGTGCTATGTTGTGTACCTTGCGTTTGTATATAGCTAGACGATACGCGCATGCGCGTTGGGTCATACCCCTACCACGTTCACTGTCGAATTTCGTTAAACTTTGCGCGCGTAACTAAACGCGCATGCGCGTTGGGTCATAGCCCTACCACGTTCACTGTCGAATTTCGTTACACTTTGCGCGCGCAACTATACGCGCATGCGCGTTGGGTCATACCTCTACCACGTTCACTGTTAAATTTCGTTACACTTTGCGCGCGCAACTATACGCGCATGCGCGTTGGGTCATACCTCTACCACGTTCACTGTCGAATTTCGTTACACTTTGCGCGCGCAACTATACGCGCATGCGCGTTGGGTCATACCTCTACCACGTTCACTGTTAAATTTCGTTACACTTTGCGCGCGCAACTATACGCGCATGCGCGTTGGGTCATACCCCTACCACGTTCACTGTCAAATTTCGTTAAACTTTGCGCGCGCAACTATACGCGCATGCGCGTTGGGTCATAGCCCTACCACGTCCACTGTCGAATTTCGTTACGCTGTGCGCGCGCAACTTCCGTTGAACACTGAACTTTTACCCTCAACGCGCCAAAATAAGTATAACTTCAAAAAAGTAAGTAACTTAAATCCAAGCTGAAGGTTTTTGCAATATTTTAGAAACAGCTAACAGGAATGTATCACTCTGGAAAAATATTTGTTAGTGAAGTTGGCTAAAAGTGTTGCCTGGGATTGCCCTTTATTGGATTTCGTACATTGGTTGCACACAAATATGTAAATATTGTCCTTATTTTTTAGCATTAATTAGTGTACCACGCCCACTTAAAGTATAAGTGAAGTGGCTTCGAATCAAACAGTGCACCTTACTGTACAATAAGCAGTGTTCGTTAAAAAGCAGGACAGACACGACCAAAACTATCAGAATAGTACCATTTAAGTTTCCTTTTAAGAATAAAGCATATGTTTTATATCATTTAAGATATTTTGCCACTATGCACTTATTTAAATGTAAGAAATAAATTAATAAAAGTATATTATTTATTAAAATTTAAGCGTATTTCCATTCTGGATTATTCAGAAAACACATTTTGCAACCCCCTCCCGTTTTTCCTTCACTTAAATCTATAATAATTACTCTGATTGCGTGTAATAAAAATAGTAATAATGTTTCCTAATATAGTTAATAATAAATACATTTTAAGCAATTATTAAAAATATTTGTACATATTTTTATTAATTTTTTAATACATAAAATCAGAGTAATTATTATGATGCTCTTGATGGATGTGGGGGAGGGAGGGGTAGCAAAATGTACTTTCTAAAGCACCCAAACTGCAAATACGCGTAAAATTTAATTAAAAATAGACTTAAAACATTTAAATAAGTAAGATCTAGCAAAATATTTTCCATTGTTACAAAGTATATGCAACTTAAAATTGTACTTTGCTGACATTTTTTTTTGGTATAGTCTATTTGCGGTTTCTTCACACATTTTGAATCAAACTTTCGAAAGATTACCCCATGATGACGTGTTTAGTTGTTTCTTAAATATGCCGTGTATCACAAGCGTTTTATATTCGTGTTAACATAAAAATACTTTAGAATTGGTTAAATTAACTCGTTCTGTCACGTATTACTTTGCCAGCCGAAGTGTTGCAATCGTGTGATATTTTGATGTACTATGTACTGGTGTCTAGAGTAATTTTTGTAACCAGTCAACAGCGTGCTGTGTGTTCAAAGACGTTACCGTCAGCCATTCATAAAAGAGACGTAAGGTAACGTTCGCCAACCAAACCACCCGTCGGGAAGACATTGGGCACCGATTCCTCTCTGCGTACAGCACCGGCAATAAATATAATTCATGTGCAACATGTCCACGTTCGTGGATACGGTAACTGAACGGTTAAAATTTTATCTGCATTTCATCCATAAATTATAATGCTTAAATTATAAGTAATATGATTAAAAACAGTGAGAAAATAGGTGTATTGGTGTGGCCTGGTAAGAGATAGTTCTTATGCAAAATATTATTACACTTAGGGCGCACGAATGCAGTGCGTTGTCCCTCTAGTGTAATTTCATAGTCTCGGTTAATCTTTGTTTGCACGAGGCGGAAGAATATTATGGTAGTATGACTGTAGCAGGGCTTGGGAAAAGTCCAAAGGAACAGTGAATGGACTATAGCGAGTCTACTACTTTTTAATGAACTGCGCATGTTGTACAGTCGGTCGCAGAGCTCAATTGGAATCACTGTACTCGGGCTGCGAACGGCGCGGTGTAGCGCGGAGGTGGTGTAGCGTGGAGGGTGCAGCACCGCGAACACAAGAGCTCGGGAGCAGGACGAGGGACACCTCGCGGCAATGAGGTCGGTCGAGTGGGAGACGCCCGCTTGCCTCTCCACCCACACGTCATTCGCTACGCCTCCCACTGTTCCTCCCGGGACACCCAGATCCCTACCAACCCCACATGTTGTCAAAATACTGCGAAAAAAAATTTATTATTCTATATTTGGGCTTAACACTGCTCTTGTTGTGCATGTTACGTGTATTGCCATTCCTAATTTTTTTTTAATCGATTCCATAGTTTTTGTATTATTATTGAATGTTGAAACCGCAGTTTTACCGTTGTAATGTCATGCGATTTGGTACTTCAGACGTCTCCAAAATAACAAAAACGGAGAATTTTTTTACATTTTAAAAATTTGTTAAATATAAAAAAATTATGATTATCTTTAAGTCTTGGCTGTCTTTTATAATGTAGCCTATAATTACAGTGACTTTCAGATTTCCCTTCTTTATTTTTTTTGCAGATTGGCTGCTTTATTTTATTTGTATGGCACAAAAAAAATGTAAAATCGTAGATTTGACGAGTAATTTTACACAAATTAATGACCCGCAAATACACCAAAAATTTTGATAATTTTACTACTTGTAATGTCCACATTACCATAACTATTTGAGAAATATATAAAATACATATTTTCGTGTACTTAAAAGGCCCGATAGATATAGCATACATATAAGAAAAATTATTTTATTCTTCTAATCATGTCCCCTAAGTTGGCTCACAAAGAACCATTATTGTAAAAATAACCTGATAAAACAGTGACACGGCCAATTTTTTCCTATTTATTTATACATGAAACAAGTGCTTTCATAAATAATGTTGCTTTTGTATATGCTAGTTGCATTAGACCTTGGTCAAATAACGTGTACTAAATTTTAAAATCGCAAATGAAAGAAAATTCAAGGTGTGATGTTTCAAGCTGTGACAATTTAAATTTCTGAACTTTTAATTAGCATGCATTAACATTAAATTCAGAAAAAGCCAAACGTTAATTTTTATGTTTCTGGAAGTTACCGAATAGAGCTTAGAAACGTGTTTCGTCGACTTCGAAACAGTTCGCGATCCTCCACTTAATTCCTTACATAAAACTGTACACGTCGACCGTGTAAACGAGAACTATTACAATTACTGCAGTTCTTGCTTTCACAGGTAAAAACACTCCTGTATTTATTCGCACTTTCTGAACGTGCTCCCACCTATCAATCCTTCAGTAAAAAATAACTAAATTCAGAGAAAATATTAAAAATCAAAGAAGTGGGAACTTGTTAATAAAAACCAATTGCGAGGAAAGATTTTTCAGTAATTTCTTAGAGAGTATACAAACATGATTTTCTGCGATCCAAAGAAATTACTTCTCAATTTCCTCGTAAAAACTTTTGAAGAAGAAGTTACTAAGTTTTTTTATCTTGTAACTCTTAATTTGTACGAATGTTTCTGGTATCTAATTATGTATATAAAAGATGTTCAGTAAGAAAATCTCGACAGAAATTAATAAATGTAACCACATTATTATCAAAGCTGTAGCCAAAATGTTTGCTGTTCATGGAATCCCAGCAACTCTTTTCGTGCCACATTTTCAGTAAATTTGCGCAATACATCAACGTCACGTTACTTATGCCAGTATACAAATGTCGCAACCTTCGTAATGCTGACCAGAAAGACCATCAAATCCGCTTTAGATCCGGGTCAAACACCAAAAGTCAACAGAAGCAGCAGTCGTCAAACCTGTTCAAAAGGTCATAGCTTCCATGATGACTATTAGGGATCTCTGAATTGTTCAGCTTTCTTCTATGGAATGTAAAATGTTCTCAGTATAATTTCATTTTGTGCTCTCCTCGTTTGCATTTTTATAAGTGGGCGAATGTGTAGTTTTTCGTGTAATGCATTGCATACATTGCAATTGGCAGGCTGCACTATTTTATAAATAGCTGGTAGTTGGAAGTTTTTAACACTTTCAATTTACAAAACAAGAGGTGTCCAAATTTTCAGGTCACGAGTCCGACAAAACATTACACCAGTGTAAAAATTACCTAAATTTGCCACAAACACTGTGTTAAAATGTTGGGCCAGCTTAACTTAAAAGTAAAGTGAATGTGATAGCTCGACTTTAACAATCTATAAAGTGACATTGAACCTGACTGCAAACTCCATGAAGTGATTCCTTTGGCAATCAAGCCATGGAACATTTTGCAGCACGCAATAACCAATCAAACGAAAGTCCCGTCCTCAGAACCTCGCGAAGCCAATCGGAGAATGGCCACGCCCACATCAAAGGAACCGCCACTCCACTTCGTCTCTGTGTATTTATCTACTCTGTGACAACGAGTTTCAACAACTGATAATAACGTCGTGGCTTCTAAGTTGAGGTAACATCTGTTCTGCAGCTTTTTCTCGACGTTTCAGCATGTCTTGTTGCCGTCTTAAATGTGTAGGCCAATCACAGCCCAGCTGTACTGTGGAGTGCACACACCTGGCCAGTAGGTTGAAGGTTCTGGCCAATGAAATACCTTGTTTAATATTGGTGCACTCTGTTTTATTGTTGTTGCTCAGATGTAGATTTCGACTGTTTTCTAAACCCTCAATGTTCACGTGAATTTTTCATCTTATGAGTTGCAAAAAGACGAAATTTATGGTGTGAAAAGTACTTACGAATTTCTTATAACAACTGATACTTTGGAACCTACGGAAATGATTTCAGTTAGGGTGAGTCAGCAGCAACCATGTAACATTGCCCAGGGAAAGGCTGTGTCCGTATTGGTACTGGCTTCTAGACTTGCACAGCACTGATCATGATTTCACGTATTCTGAAACACGTCAGACGTGAACGATTATACTCGGGATAATGTGTTAATAAGAGGTTCAAAGTTTTAACACTTTGACTGCGGTACACATTTTTCTGATAATTAAGTTAATCTAGAAGCGAGTTTCCTGTGTTCACGATTCCATGGCCATAGTTTTATTGGTCTCTGTATTCCCTTTTACAAAAATCGTATTGGTTAACACAGCACTGGACACGATTACTATTCTGAAAAAAAAAACATTCATTACTGGCCGACTTCCTGCCATTATAATGCCGAGTTGAAAGTGTCCCAATCAAAAATTATTTCCTTCGTATAATAATATACAATACATGCTGTTCATTTGATTAGTTTACACCCTTTGAGAGTTGCTGACGTAATGTCACGTTGCAGAGAACCTTATATGAAAACTGCCGGCGAAGTAATATTTACTCACCCCTTTTTTTTAAGAATACGGAAGTCGTAATGTCATGGCATACCGACTCCGTACATCTCAGTGCAATTCAGGCGATATATTATTATGTCGGCAGCACTCAAAGTGCTAAGGAAGGAATTCCAACCTGCACGAACTATAAGCGCTAGCTGCATTTTCTCATGAACACGTATGCATCATAATGGGAAACTTAAAAAAAAAAAAAAAAAAAAAAAAATAGCATCTCTCCGTCCTAGAAACAGCATATTTAAATTTCCGTTGCAAGTGTTCTTTATATACCTAAAAGTTTGGTAACACGCGATGTCTACTTTTTTGGAAAATTCTCAGGTTTCTGTAAATAACCTGCTATTCTAGTTATTACAGTAATTTAAGAATAAATGCAGTTTCCCTGTTTAAAGTGCCCATGCTACAAATAAAAAGTGAAACCTGGCTAAGATCAATCTGCAGTTCGGCTTAACCTATTCGAAGATAAACACGACGTTTTCGTATTACTTAGCTTAACTTATTTTGCCAGTATTTTTCAGTTCTTATCAATGTAATTAGTTATTTATTTTAGGTTTTCCAAGGCATCGAGCTTAATATTTACAAACGGTATCGGCTTTAGAAAGCTTGGGAATCTATAACTTAGGTCCTGCTGAGCTACGTATTTGCAAACATAATCTGAAATAGAAACAGTTACGGAAATTCTAAAAACTCAAGAAGCCAGAGAACTATAAGAACTATACCGAGACCTTATCGTGTTACGTTGAAGAGCTATAAAAATCCTTGTCGAAGGATAACTTATGTCGCCAGAGAAAAAGTTGTCCATGAGATTGACGAAGGCAACTAGTGTTGATGTTTGCGGTCATGATGTGCTACAAGAGATGATTTCTTTTTAGTCGCCCCTCCCCTGCCCCCTCCTTCATAACTCTTGTGAGGAGGTTTGCCACATGATTTCTTACGGATCTCAGGTTAATGTCCGTGCAGGTATTCGGTGGCTATCCGCGCTTGGGTCTGCTATTACGCTAATGGATAGCGTATTGCGCCGCGAGTGCAAAAAATAAAACACGAACGAGAGTTCGAGATGACATCACAATTACTTTCGGAGTGTTGCTCACTTAAAAGAAAATGATTGCTCCAGCACTTTTACGATGAAATTAGACTTAAAATACTACAGATGAGGTATTTTGCAGATAAACGACAACAAAAATTGTAAAAGATGGGCACTTGTGTAGTGCGTAACTACTCAATATTCAGACGTTCTCATTGCACTGCCACAGGTGTTTAAAAGTTTTTTTTTTAGTTATTTATTAACCTTCAGTTTTAATTGTGTTAATTCGTTGTAAATGGACTTATTTAAACTAAACCACGTGATTTCTGAAGTTCAGGCTTACAACAGACTTTTAATGCCCTAAATCCTATCGTATGAGTAACTTAACAGCCCACATTGTAAACAAGGAACTAGAACACATTCATGGCACTTATCATATTATAACAAGTGTTGTATTTGTGTATTAGATTTAAAAATTCATCCGCATATTTCTTTCGTTACAAACGTCGTGGTTGGCGTGGATGCCAATAATGTCATACAGTTAATATTTCTTTAGGGTTCATTTATTTATTTTTTGTTATTGGGGGTTTGATGACAATGATAAAGTGTTAAGTACTCGTTTTTATTCCCACGTGGAAACGGAATAAAACAGAGATAAGTTTCACTTTCAACTGTCTTGCATTTATTGTATATTAACGCATTTCTCAACTATTATTTCACGGTGTTGCGCTATCTGCCTTAGAAATCCAGTTATTCTACGAGTCGTNTATTAACGCATTTCTCAACTATTATTTCACGGTGTTGCGCTATCTGCCTTAGAAATCCAGTTATTCTACGAGTCGTACGCGTATGTTCCATTTTCTGTAAAGAAACGCAAAACAAAGTTTACTGGATGCCATATCTTGAACACTCTGTCGCTACCCTGTCCCGAGCGGCATTTTCCAGTCAATCACATACACCCCTTGGCAGTGCAGATATAGTTTCTACTTTCAGGTCAATTTTGTATCTAAAATAATTTAATTAAACACGTTTACAGCAGTTATTACGTTAANTATAGTTTCTACTTTCAGGTCAATTTTGTATCTAAAATAATTTAATTAAACACGTTTACAGCAGTTATTACGTTAAATAAACACTATTTACTAATGGAATTATTTAACGCCAAACAGTGTAGTATTTCTGCCCTTAAACTTTCAAATTACGTACCTCATTTCTCTCAGTATTGTCTGGCACTCCTCAGAGTAGCGTTCATACAACGGAAACACGCAAATAAACAAAAATGTACCTAAAACACTTACACAATTACACAGTTTCAATTTAAATACATACAATTTTATTTCAACTATTAAAAAGTGTGACAGCAACGTGGCAATATTAAGCGACTCGCCCCCACGACATGCCTAAAGTTTTAACAACCCCTTTGTCATTAGAGTTCACTTATTTACATATAAATCGCCACGGGACTCAACTAGGTTCAGTGGTGGAATTGAAAGTCCTTCTTCTTAAAATAAAGGTGTCTGCAACACGTAAATTAAATGCATAAAATACCGGTAACTGAACAAAGCTGGCATACATGTAACCTAATGATTTATTTAATGGCTGCGGTATTGTGGTTGTACAAAAGTAGCATAGTTGTTCGTGAAGCAGTTTTTTTAGATACAATTTTACTTACTGAGCTTTACAAGACTTAAAAGTGCCATATTCAAACATATTGTCTTTTATTATTTCAATTTGCCACTTTCAATATAACAGTTTTATAATTCTGCGTTTTTTATATTTTTTTTTATATTTAAGGAAAACCAAGGCTGTGCAGTTTCACGCAGTGGGAGAATGACCTTGCGCCATTGAGAAGCTCTGGCAGATTTCACGCTTTATAATGACACAGATAAAACCTTCAGCAAATTTAGATACTCATTTGTGTACGGAAACTATAGTGCCAATTATTATTTGTTTCGGTACAGCCACCGCATATTTATTTAAATTACATGACGGTAAATATTTATAGGTTGGAAACGTAGAACAAGGAGTAGAGTATAAAAAGCTTATGAACACTATGTTATAAGTACAGCTCCGAGTATTTCGTGGATAGAGTTGGCAGCAAGCTAGGCTGGACAGTCCTCTATACACGCGAGACATTGTCGTATGCTTATTGGTTGCTGTGATCAAGTGAGGCCTCTGTACAGGACTGTTAAACACTCACTCACACCACTGCTTCCTGCTTGTTACTGACTCACAGTTTAACGCGGCGTGTCTAAACAACTGTCGCCCAAACACAACAGTAGGAGAAAAAATCAAGTGTTTGGAGTATATCTCGCCTCCGAATGAATTCGCAAGATACTCGTGGATCTGGTTATAAAGTTTTATTTACTGTATTTGTTCATAACAGAGGAAGTAAACTTTTGTTTACTATACGGTGCTATATACAAAATAACTTTCGTAATTATCGAAATAACGACTCGCATTATTAAAAGGTAAAATTTTATGAAATTTATATATTATTTCATTAAATTTCTTTTGTATAACGCTTATGACGCAGAATGACAGCCTCAATAACCCCGGGGCCGCGGTGGCTGAGCGGTTTAGCTTGCCCGCCTCCCACCAAGGTGAACCGGGTTCAATCCCAGATTTTCGCATATGGGAATCGCGCTGGATGATGCCGCTGATCGGCGGATTTTCTTGGGGATCTCTCGTTTCCCCCGCCCTTTCATTCCGGCGCTGCTCCATACTCACCTCACTTCACCGTCATCGGCTCTAAAGAGCCCAATGTTAAGAGCCGCCCAAGTCTCTCCACCCACTCAATATTCCCGTCGTAAGTATGACGAAAGCAAAATCTGCTTGCAAAACGTCTTATCGGAGACGCGTCGTGCTTCTGACGCTTTATGGTGGGCGAACCATGCTCGACTTGCCACTCCTCCACCAAGTACCTCGCGCTAGCCGGCGCCGCAAATAAACACGGCAATCTCGCCCTTATCTGCGCCTCCTTCGTGTTCCTTCCGCTTCTGCACAGGGCAGGAAACTCAACAGCGCAGCATGCTCGCTTTGCGCGGCCGAAAAACGTTCTATCTAAACTCGTCGTCACTCAAAAACTATCCACTCAAATAATTTAAAAATTTTACAGGCAAATCACTGATATTTTCTTGCCATGATGCAATCATAATTTTTTATTTACTTAATATGTTTTCAACGTAAAAAGTTGTAAAACAATAATCTGTTTTGATTATTTTTCTGGACGTGCGCAGAAAAGAAAGAAGCAAGCGAGAAACTTTTTTGTGTTAAGAGACTGTTGGGCGATATGTGTATTAAATGAATAATAAACACCAAAATTTATTTACATACCCCTCTTATTCCATTACCTCTCATCATTTCCTTGTTACTGTGTGCAGAACTTCGAAATTATTTCAACCATATACGAGAGCAGCAGCTACGAACTCTGCTTTGTGTTATCTGCATTAATTGCAATTCCCTAATAATATATCTGCATAGAGCTAAAGTAATTTTTATTGTTACTATTTAACTCTGTAGCAAAAATCACAAAGAAGACAGAGTAAGGATATTTCGTTACGGCAATAAACAAGTTAATTTCGATCCCAAATTACAATTGCCGCACCTAGTCATATTCACAATTCGCAGTTTAAAAAGTTCGGGTATGTCATAGTTTGCGGTAATTGTTGTCATTTTACAAACAGTCATACTATGCACTTACTTATTTCTCAATAATTCATGAATGTAAAAATAGTTAACAGAGATGTTTTCTAGATTTTAAACCTTTCTATCCATTACTGATTATAACAGCAACGTCATCCGTTTGCGTTTAATGAGTTATGAAATTAATACACGTTCTATATTTTTGCATATGTCCATGACTTTGTTCCATTCACACGCGGCGTCCAAAATTGTTTATATAACGAACAGGAAAGTTATTTTGGCCGGCGCTGTACACTGGCGAGGCTCAGTACCCAAGGATCGTCTGTCTGCGTAAATGATTCATAAACCGTGCAGCTTGCTACTAGTCTAGGTTGTAATGTGATATGTTGCTATAGCCGAACACGAAGCCTACAGTTCATTGGTTGTAATAACTAAACAAGTGCCATGTAAACTACAGCATTTATTAGAGATTTTATATTTGTAAAACCTGAAACCGTGAATTCATGTCGGTCTTAAAAGTTTCCATTTCTGTTACATAAACTGAAAAACACTTCTTAACTTTCTTGTACAACCCCAACAAATCCAGCATGTATTGATATCGCTACCAGACTTAAGTTCAGAAATATCAAACCCGAACTATAGCCTATGTTCTGGAATGAAACAAATATGTATAATTAGTGGAGCTCTTGTTAAGTATTTAATCATCGCATCGGTCCAGTGCTTGTAGTTTTAAATTATTTACTTTTAAGTTACATAGTTGCTGAACTTCAATGGAAAGTATCTTTCATAAAATGTTAAGCCGCTAGGTTCACTCGTGTAATAATTTTAGTATAGAGTTAATAATTCCAAAATATACAGACGTCTTTATCTCAGTTCTACAACATATTCGATGTGTGAACAAGTTCTGAATTCAGTGGCAGAGTATGAAGAAAATTGCTCTTATCAGTGTTGACATATACATTCTCTTCCAAATTTATTTTTTATTTTCTCATAAACCAGCCAGTTTTTAGAATGACACCCGAATTTATCTCTATGACTACACTGTTAGTATTTTTTCGTATCCAAACGAAATAAAAGAGGAATAATATAACATGTTATGGGCAAAAATGTGTGTTAGAATAACAACTTGGAATAAAAGTAAATTAAAAAAAAATGAAACCAGTTATGAGATGATACATTCAATATAAAAGTACATTTTTTGTGAAGGTGAAACTATCGGACGTGTCGTAAAGTTAATGCGATTAATATGGGTATCATAAGTGTAGTTTTATTAAGAAGCCAGCTGGCCAGCTGGATGTGCAAACATTTTTCACAAAATATTCGCCAATGGTCACAATGTAGCCCACTAATTCTCATATTTTTGTTGTTAAGGGGGGGGGGAGGAACTCTATCTACCCACAAGCTGGTAAAAATATATTTGGGAGGGGGTTGGAGTTGGCTACACCATTAGCACAGGGCTTGTTACAACTACCGGCCACTACTGATATCATATATATTTATGTAAATATATGAAACTGAAATTTCAGTGGCGTTTGCTGGTGTAGTGTCCTGCCCTCGGCCCCAACTCCGGGGAGCCGTGCGCACAGTTGTTTAACAGCTGTTCGTACAGTTAAGTGTGAGGGCGAGGTTGTAGACAACAACTTTTAGGACATCAACCTTGAGGTTACACAGAAGGAAATGAATTATACAGCCATAAACACATTTCCTCCTCCTCATAATGCTTGTGTTTATCATTTTGCACTTGTATACCTTTGATGGTCTATGTGGGGATATGCACATGCAAAATATTTATTTACACGCAGCAAATGATTGAATTGCAAGCTATGTGATGCTAACAATCTTATACAGACTTAAACACATATCCTCATCCTCGTGAATACCTTAAATATAGCACAATCAATCCATCTAGCATGTCGTTCATTGACTTAAGCCAATATGGTGGTTAATAATACATGGAATAAAATCTTAATTATAGAAATAAAATATTTTCCTAATAGTGACAGAAGAATTGTGTAAATACCATAATTAAAACCCTACTCTCAAAACTGCTCCGATAGCCCAGACGACGTTATACCCAAGGTCCAGCAGTTCGATCCCGTACTCCTCCAGAGCATTTTTTGAGCTCTCAAAATAAAAATAACAACGCCCCCAGCTGGCGACGAGAGAATTACAGCAGACGCGCACTCTCGTAGAGATGCACAATCTAGCCGACGTCATCCATGATGACCTCCTACAGCAGACGAAACAAAATCACAGCCGAGCATTGGGGTTTGCTGAGGGTTAACAGGCGAGAGAGGTAAGAAAGAATGGTAGGACATTAAAAAAAAACTGGTGAGTCTTAGAAACAAGATGGTGAGATGGAATGAGAGAGCATGAAGTGCATGGTGATTTTATAGAGATGCTGATGTCATAGCATTATGTAATCCAAGATGGCGTAGACTGATACTGGCTAGCAAGATGGCAGCTATGAAGCAATCCAAGATGGCGGTGGTGATTTAATCCAATATGGCTGCCGACTGGCCGGAATGATACAGCATGAATGACTCCCTGCTCCCCAGTCCCCAGCCCGTCCCAGTATCGGCCAAACCATACTACCTACTATTTGAAATTATTGTGGCTCCATTCCGTGTGACTGGGTTAAACAGGAGGATGAGTCCTGCCTATGACGGCAGCCAATGAACACGTGACCTCGGCTTGAGTTAGTAAAGAAATGTGGAGTCCAGCATGGCGCGGGTTTAAAAAGCGCAAAGGGGTCACAACATATAGGTTGGGGCCGCGTTTTGCGCAGTGGCTAGAGCGCTCGCCTCCCACCAAGGTGAACTGGGTTCGATTCCCAGCGGAGTTACTTCTGGATTTTCGCACGTGGGAATCATGCCATACGATGCCGCTGGTCGACTTTTTTTTCGGGGATCTTCCGTTTCCCCCCGCCCATGCATTCCGACGTTGCTTTGTA
Organism: Clitarchus hookeri; assembly: GCA_002778355.1. Taxonomy (NCBI): domain Eukaryota; kingdom Metazoa; phylum Arthropoda; class Insecta; order Phasmatodea; family Phasmatidae; genus Clitarchus; species Clitarchus hookeri. Next base: position 433,329 of record NQII01002261.1, on the reverse strand, counting down.
CTCGCCTCACTTCACCCTCATCGGCTCTCAAGACCCCTTTGTTAAGAGCCACCCAACCCTCTCCACTATAAACATAGCTTGATTGCCGTCACATGGCGAGGATATCCCACGGGATTCCCAGAATCAGTAATAATTTTAAATATACAGTAAAACTCTGTTAAGAAGTTTCTGAAGGGACTGAAAAATAATAGTTTCTAACCAGGAAAAAATCTTAAAATGGGTAAAATTACACATGTGTAGATAAACAAGGTGCACAATTATTCAACTTATTAAGCAGGAAAACTTCTTAGGTGGGAACTTCTTAACAGGGTTTCACTGTAATTACATAATAACATATAATTACTGCGTGCATGATGGTGAAAGACAAAATAACGCGGGAAACAATATTGAAGAAAAGAATATAGCAAACATGCCAATAAAGGAGATGGAAAAAGAAATAAAAGAAAGGCAGGAGCTACAAGGTTCCGAGATTGTTGTAAAGTTAATGTGAATGTCTCACTGTATCTTAAAGTGTTAATCTTACGCTGTTTGCTCATTTATGGCTAGGTGAAAAGAGTCATGCTGAATTATTCCTTACGATTACTTAAATGAGCCTGAATGTTTTTGCGAAATTACCTACATGTACCGTTTAAATATCTGCTAACAGTAGCTGCTCTTGATTTATTTTCAATGTATTATTTTATCGTATTATGATATTTATATAACAACAAACTATAGCTTTGCAATGACGTACGTAAATAAAAATAATTTTTTTACTTAACTGCTCTTGATGGCCCATCCTTGACGAAACATGCGATGAGAAAGCTAGGCATTTACGTTTGTTGGCTCCGACATCTTGCTCCTGTCAGATGAACACAGCCACACACTCCCACTTCCATATAGGTCTGAACACAGCCACCGACCAATATAGCCCGTTGTGTGTGGCCTCAAGTTAATAATAGCCTCGTGTTTGGATATAGCTATCACTCTGAGAATGGCTACTCCCTCTGATGAGTCACTGCGTCATGTATTTTGACGATATTACTCCCAGCTGGAAGCCCCAGTGCAACAGTGGCATAACCCTCTCCGACGTGAACACATCCAAACTTTGCCACGTAAGGTACCGTCCGAGTCTTCTTTAGCTTTTGCTGTAGAGGATTTTATTGCAAACTAAACATTAATAATAAATAGAGCTAGTGATTTTTCGCGAAAAAAATATTAGTACACGATAGACTTCAATACTATAAGCACCCAACAGCGGCTTTGTCTATTGCCATTGGTTGCTGTCTGCTTGAGAAGGCGTTTTCATATTTGACCTGGCAACTCAGAATTTGGCAACATCGGCACGGCTCCTATGTGATTCGTGTGCAGGCAGTTAACACGTTTCAAAACTTAATTCAGCCAATCAAGGTAGGTAAACGACCCTACAGTGTTTTGAAATATAACTTGTTCTTGAAATTTTTTCGTGGAATTTCACTACCCCTAATAATAAGAAATATATATTCAGTATCTGTTTGGTTTTTATACACGATCAGAAAAATTCTGAAGGAACTGTCGGAAAAAGAAAAAAGACAATGGTCAACCCAAGAATAGCACATATTTAATACATGTGCATGTAAAGCGTTATTGGAGACAAACGCTAAATACTTTGCTACTATTTCAGCAATATATTAACTAGTATTTAGGCATATTCCAAGTAAAAATTTCCTTAATGAGGGCAAATATTTTGAATCTGTTTTGGTCTCCTATGCGAATTGTCAATGCTGGGAAGCAACTTTTCGTGCAAATGCGACTAAATATCCCGTTCATAACATGTTGTGCATTTCAGAAGCTCTGTGTTTATGGTATCTCAGAAGTTCATCGAACTAAAGGTGCTAGGGTCAGGTGGAGATCTGTTTAGCCACAGGCTGTTTAGAATGTGTAGGCCTTCAGCGCCGTTGAGGGTTAACACTTTCTATTGTGGGAGAAATTATGTAGAAGAGTTATCGCTTCAAAAAGGCTGGATGAGAAACGTCTGTGTCTGTGCCAGTGAATATGTGAACATTTCATTTGCTGTTGTGATTGGCTCACGTTACGTTTTCATTATCCTCGCCCACTCGGAACTCACCAACCGTACCGACGAATGTATGTTATTGGCCTGCTGGGTCAGAAGGCGTAGTTAGCTTCACGTGCAACTATGGCACTAAGCCATACTGTTGGTTGACGTTTATAAGTGCATAATGCTGAGCAACAAATTGAGTGGGGAGATTTGGGCTGATCTTAGCGCCGTGGTCTTGAGACGATGAGGGCGAAACGATGTGAGTATGAAGCTGTGCCGGAAAGCAAGGACAGGAGGAATGTGTAATCCCCGAGAAAACTCACCGACCAGCGGCATCGTCCAACACGATTCCCGCCATAAAATATCTGGGAGTGACTCCACCAGCAATCGAAACCAGTTCGCCTAGGTGGGAGGCGAGTAGTCTGACCATTACAACACCACGGTCTCTGATTTCGTTTGTGATGAGAGGCTCAAACCCCTGGCACAATAGGCGGTTGGTGATGGTGGTTGCTGTTGGTGTTGGTGGTTTTCGGTTGTTGTGCGACGAGTTGTATGGCACAATAGTCAGTGTTGGTGTTGTAAATTGTTTCGGAGCTGCGCCAACAGATAGCAGTAAGAATTAAGAAATTTGTATCATTTATTTTAATTGGTTATAGCCGGAATTTGAATTTCTGTAAAAATAACTGTTATTGCTAATAGTTTATTTATGTAATAAAGCACACTTAAATAAGCTAATGTTACATCGTAATGGTAAGATTGAAATGCACAGAATTGTATACCAATATTATAATATGCCAATAGCTAACTCAATTTACACGAAGTCGCTTCGTAAAAGCCTGTAAATACAATAGACTCGCATGATTTGCTTATCCTTCTATATTATTTAACATGGCATTTTTAATAATAAGTTTGCTGGTTGCCAGGATTCAGTTTGATATAAATATTTTCACTATAATTTTTCCGCCATTTTTAAGCTTTCCCGCCGTCACTCCTAGAAGACGATCTCTGATTGGTGGGTTGGTGGTAAAAGTTGAAGGTATTCCAACTTGCTACAACACCAACCACTGACGACAACGCCAACCACCAACAAGAACTTGTGCCATCTTGCATATACTGCAAGCACTGTTCTTCGACAGCCACCAACACCAACCACCAATTGTGGCAGGGGCTAAGAAGGACGCAAGCTGCGAGCCACACACGAGGTGGCGGGCCAGTTGCGACAGCAGCAGGACCCCCGGGGCTGCGACTAGCGGGCTGTTCGCGAACAGTGGCGTGGGCCAGGCCGTCGCGGGGTGGCGCCTTATAAGGCGAGCTGAACCTGCGAGGGAGGCGCCTGCCTGCCTGCCCCCGTGCGTCGTTCAGCGCCATGGTCGCCTCCCGCCCGTACAGGGAAGAGTGCACACCCAAGGTGCGCCTTAGCCACTCTGTCCCAAAATTACACTACTCTTCAGCCAAAACGACTACCATAAACGACGTGGGTAGGATTTTCCGCCGTCGAACCTGCACACGCCACCGAATGGCCTTGGTGTCGAGAGACCGGGAGCCTACACTCCCATAACTCACAAGCTGTTTGTAAAACAAATACGCACCGAATCATACACGTATCATCGGGTCGACGGTGGGGCGCCATGTAGCTGTGTTTTGTTGGGCACCGGACCCGTATTTAGACTGTTTATTGGTGTTGCCTATTTTAAAGTAACATTACGTGTTTTTGTTTTCGGCGGGGGAGTGAAGTTCCCCTCCAGCCTTCCGGCTGGAGTGAATGTCAATGTTGTGATGTCTGTCTAACATGTTGGCCTGTGGTGTTCAAGTGTGCTAATTAGCCTCGCATATAATTTGTAGGTGAGTCCCTAGTCTCCCGGGGCAGCCCTCGGGGTACGTTTCATCGTGTGGTCAGTATGCTTTAGTTGGATGGTAGGATTTGAGTTTAGAAAATTTCTTTTGTATGTTTGTATACTTCACTTAACCAGCTTGTTGATGCAAATACATGAAATTCAAATTTGATAAAAGAGTTTTATTCAGAAGTGTTTGTCTTTCACAAATTAAGGTGCAAACAAACACGCTTATTTCTGTCGACCATGCGACTTCGACAGTTGTATTGGTTTGGGGTAGGTCATTGTTGGCTACGTGAGCAAAGGCGATAATCGGTCTATCTCTAGTCTTTGCTATCGACACGTCAACCGACCTGGGCTTACACAGCAGTCTGTTCACAGAAGGGAAAAATATTTCAGCTTTTTTCCTAACGTAGGGGTGGGCAAGTCATTTATAGTGAAATCCGTCCGGGTGTTTTTAAAAAATGTCATCAAGTTCCACAGAAAATCTGAAATGCCCTGCAGGTAAATTTTTTCTCGAAAGAAACGTAGCTTATAAAACGCATTCTATAAACATCCCAGGCAATTTTAAAACAATATTTTTAAAAATATTCTACCGTTTTTATACAACATTTTTGATTATTTTCTCCTTAAAAATTACATCAAATAATTATAGGCTTTACTCGGAAAACGTCTACAACTCAAATAGAAAAGAAATTTATATTTAAAGAAACCGCGTAATTTTTGCTTGCACAGCTACAGAAGAGTTGAGAAATCTGGACATTTATGCCTGGAGGTGTGGTGGTGCGAAAACAAATTCGATTTCTGAACATTTAACTTTTATTAACGAGTGTATTGAGTTAATTAAATTACGATATTTAATTTTTGGCGGAGAAGATTTTTGCCTTAAGCTGTGCGGTTTCGGACCCCGGTCCGCCTGTTGCCGATCGCTGGGCAAAGGAGAAACAGGCAAGATATATTTTTTAAAAGTATCACTAGAGACGATTGTTTATCGCATGGAAAGTTGACTGTTTCATAAGGTTCAAAGTACTGTACTCATCTCCGTCAGTTTTCTTGCGTTATTAGCTATCGTGCGTGCATGAAGCAGCAATCCCATTCTACGGGCCAATGAGGATTCTGATACTCTAAAGCGGAACGTTTGTGACTGGTCTGCCATGATCATCCAATCATAACTAGTTTGAGTGTTATCGAATATAGCTAATGTTGGCTCAAAGTATTTGAGCGTGTGTCTGAGTATTGCCTATTTGCTCCAATTAACACATGTTCAAGAAGAAATATACATGGGCTTGTAGGGCCGCATTTGGAAATACTGCTACCCTAGGAAGTGTGCTTGCCGAAAAACCCCTTCCCGTTCGCGCCGATAAGTTTTGGAAATTTTTGACTATTTGTAAAGTAAGATTTGGTGGCTTGGTTTAAATTATATCCTGCAACCCTGGCCAGGATCAGCCTGCTTGAGAATACATAGGCTATCTGTACGCTGTACTCTGCAAGTTGTACAGATGCACTTATAGCTGGAGACCTGCAGAATTCGCGTTATTATTTTATGACTAACTAAACTTCATTGCTCTGTACATATTTGAGAGCAATCCGTGAGATCATTGGCTGCTTCGCTTTATACGAAGTCGTTTGCCTGTGAGACCGCTTTACAGGAGATCGGTCAGTCTACCACTCATCCTAGGAAGAGGGCTTCACAAACTGTTAGCCAATAGCAGAAGTCAAATGAGCATATGGCATCTTGTAGTTTAGTCTGTTACCAGGCAACAACGCGAATTTTGCTTGTCCCCACTTATAACTAGGGGCAGGTGTTTTTCGCGAAAATATTGATGGCCATGCTAGACTTAAATATCCTACACCCACAATCACAAGTTACTTTTGTTATTGGCTGCATGCCTACGTTAGAAGACATGTTTTTATTTGACTGGGCCAATCGTAATAGAGTACTTCGAAACTGAACGTACATGATTCGTGGACAGAAACTTGAGTAACGTGAAATTTAAAAATCATCCAACCACGAAAGTGCACACGAACAAAAGTGTTTTGGAGTACAACTGGTCTTGAAATATTTTCGCGAAAAACGCCTGCCCCCTACATACAGCGACTATTGTTAGCTCAACAAGTCCTGGTTGCTGAATTTACATTGAACGTGTGCGCCGGGGGGGGNGGGGGGGGGGAGGGGGAGTGTACAGTAGTTGCGCACGCAGTCTGCCTCATCCTGATGCAGCGCTAAAAACATTTGATCTCCGTATAGTAAGTTGTGCGTTTGCCAATGCGCACGGAATATTTTTGTAACAGTTTGTACACAGCCGGGCCGTTAAAACCCGCCGCGGTGGCTGGGCCGTGCTGGAAGACCAAGCGAAGGCCACTAAGGAGGCGATCCACCAGGTCTTGTGGCGCTTACAGTAATACCAGCGCTTTGCATTTTTGTATGTTTCTATTACAGTAACACGGCTATCTCATTCTGCTTTTAGAAAAACGCGCCCATTTTTTGGAGTTCAGTGTGAAGCTGAGCGTACTTATCGACCAAGTTATTTTTGTAAAAATTCACCCAGCCGTTCTCGCCCCTGTAGAAACTGCCGTCCTCAGCAACTTCCTAGGTTGCCTACGCCTGAATCCGGCCCGGCTAGGATGTACTGTGGCGCTTTTCTGCGGCATTTTTCTGCCGAATATTCAGCATAAGATGTGCTATTCCTTCGGCCCCACATATTAGATCCTCATGTACTCTTGCAAACTTACGTTTCTCAAAAGCGTGAGTGTTTTAAACGGGCGAGGCATCAGGTAATGTTTTCAAGTACCCCCACTGCCAAAAATTGAAAGTATTAAAGGTCAGGTGAGTGGAGGAAATGCATGACGATAACAATTATGCATTTGCTGAAAATACAGATTCGGTACTACATGGAAAACATCTCAGCATCTATTTATTTTGGGATATGCAGACTACGGGAGTATGAAAAACTTCATTTTAATCATGTATAATTATTCATCCCAAAATTTTGACGATTGAGAGGCGAATTCTACCGTAAAGTTCATTACACACTATTGCCCTACACTGAGAGGGGTTCTGTATCCACGGTAAGGTATATTTGAGAGTGTTATTTTGTTTTCTTTTTTAATGGTTTCCCCTACGGTTTGGCGTAAAGTAGGGATGTATAAAATTCATTCGGTAAGCCCATTTATATTTGTCATTAAGTACATAAATTTTAATCACTGTAGTCAACCAAAGAAATTTACTCAGAATCTAAAAATTGATCAATTAATTTCTGCCAACGGTACCTAATTCGAATACAACTAATCCATTAACGTACACATTAGTTTTTAATTCCAGGTGTTTCAATAGAGGAAGTTTATGGTGTGGGGGGTACTTTATTTCTTATAACAACTGGCAGTTTGGAACCTATGGAAACGGTTTCAGTAGCACCACGGCACAAAAAGCAACTAATGATAAAACAGTTGGTATGTCNAGTTTGGAACCTATGGAAACGGTTTCAGTAGCACCACGGCACAAAAAGCAACTAATGATAAAACAGTTGGTATGTCCGTAGCAATCAATAGCATTGGCGTAGGAGAAGGCGGTGTCCGTATTGGTGATAGACAGCTTCTGGATTTGCACAGCACCGACCATGGTTTCATCTTCTCTTAAATATGCCAGATGTGACCCGAGTAAACTCGGGATAATATTTTAAAGAGTTAAAATTTTTGACATGTTTATACCTAAATATTAAACTGTTAAGATTTTGTTGTTGGAAATGTTAGTGCAAATTTNGTTAAAATTTTTGACATGTTTATACCTAAATATTAAACTGTTAAGATTTTGTTGTTGGAAATGTTAGTGCAAATTTATTTAAAACGAATTTCCATAAGGTTTAGTAATTCGTGTTTCAGAGTTCTTAACTCCTTGATGCCCATCACTAGAGACCTGAGAAATCAGCAGGTTCATTTCGGGACAAACTAGAATTCGTAACGAGTGTGTTAATAAAACTTCAGCCATTGGTCCACACGGTGTTTGACACCTCCTGAAGAAGGTTGTCCCAATCGTCACCTTCTATTGGGACAGCAGACAACCAATGTGCAGTTGATATCGGCATATGTGGTCATAAGACCGGAGTGTCTAGCTTGCAGGTCATTGAACTCGCGAATTTTTCTGGTGGTCTCTACCCATCACAGACGACTGGCTACATGTTGCAAAGGAAGGTTACATTTTACTGGTGCTGCACTCGACGATCTTCTCTGGAGGTAAATGGTTCGTAAACCGTGCTAGAGCTCTAATTTACGACTGGTTCGTATCACTGACCACCGAACACAAAGCCTACAGCTTAGTAGTTGTGATAACGAAACTCGTTTTTTTGCCAGCTTACAGCACGCACCAAAATATTCCCAATATGGAGCACCAAGAAACTATAAATTAAAGTGGGAATGAAAGGATCAAATATATTTCCTTTGATCACTACTAAGGCGTTTAACCGGCTGGAGAAAGTGAGAGTGGCCTCATAAATTACTGTTTTAATAACTTATGCGGCATTAAGCACGTGTTTCCCTGCGAATAGGGTAATTTTTCATTTTGTTTGCGGCTAATATAAGAGAAGAGCTAGCCGGCCCCTGGAAAGTATACGCTGTTCACGGTAAACTGAGCACTTTCGAAAGCCCTGCTTAAGATCTAATTCTATGAACGATGTGTATTATTCCGCCTTATGTAAAATTAACATTGCCATGTGCCTAATAACCATGCGTCGGTCAAGTGGAACTGTGAAATTATTTGATAAGTAAATATTTTGCAGATCTGCTCATTTTTGCACTTAGGTGCATTAAACAAATGAAGCGAAAGAAATTATTTAAGTTATCACAAATGGTTACCTAACAATTTTTATTCGACATCAAGTTATGGAAATACTTTCCCCCTATCGTTACCAACTTCACTGGGCGCATGTCACTCAGTGTGCGCGTTAAAATAAATGCAGGTAGGAGCAGTGACTTTTTTCTAGGGTTGTTTACAAAAGCGTTATTTTTATCGGGAACAGTCTTTAGCAGCCTCTCACCAAGGCGAACCCTGGTTCAATCCCCGGCCGAGTCACTCCCGGATTTTCGCAAGTGGGGATCGTGCCGGACGATGCCGTTGGTCGGCGGGTTTTCTCTGGGGTTTCCCTCCCCCTACCCTTACAAACCTGCACTGCTCCTCTTATACCTCGTTTCACCCTCGTCGGCTCTCAAGACCTCGCTGTTAAGAGCCGCCCAAATCTCTCAACTCAACTCAACTTGATCGGCGAGTGTATCTCAGCGCGGCTGCGCTGTGGAAGTGGAATGGTCCCCGGGGGCGGGGGCCTTGTTCCTGCCGTGGCTAGGCGCGTGTGAGATGATGGGCCCGGTNTGGTCCCCGGGGGCGGGGGCCTTGTTCCTGCCGTGGCTAGGCGCGTGTGAGATGATGGGCCCGGTAATCATCCCGCCGCTAAACACGCCGCTCACCTTGGGAGATGCTTGGTCAGCCTCGCGGGGGCTCCATTGTTCCTTCGCTGGGCCGGCCGGCCGGCTACGACCGCCTTGCCTCTCCACTATACGCTCTTCATGATGAAGTGAGCACTTTTGAAATCAACCTCTCTCATTTGGAATAGTAGTCAATAAATTTATTTCCTTTTACCCGTAGACGTTAACTTTCGAGTTCGGTGAAATATATAGACACTGTTTATTACTTACATCTCAACATTTATTTTAAAAAGTGGTGGGAGGAAAAAATATGCCTGGTAGGAAAAAAAAAAGTAACTAGGGCCTCAAAAGTTTTCACTTTACCGTGAATGACCTATGCCTACATATATTTTAACGAACACACTGAGTTGCGTGCAGCCAGTGAGGTTGGTAACGACGGAGGGAAAGCATCCCCATGTCTTAAACTTGAATTAAAAGTGTCATGCAAACATTTGTAAATGCTGAAATTTTTTTATTGACTTTTCCTGTGTTTTGATGCCAAAGATATAATAATGAGCAAATTAGTAAAATATGTACATTTTTCATTATTTCACAGTTTCACACGACCTGTGCACGAATAAAGTGATCAGGTCCATGGCAATGTTAATTTTACATAAGGCGGAAGAATACACGACGTGCTTGGAAGTAGATCTTAAGCAGGGATTTTAAAAGAGCTCAGTTTACCGTAAACACTTTTTACCCACCGCCACTCTGCGTGAAGAACACTACAGGAGAAAAGTCGTTGCTGAAATTATCCGCGTTTTGTTTTTGTAGCTTGGTCCGACTCAATACCAGGCCCGGTGTTATAAACTGCCACATTGGGCATGTGCCAAGGGGCGAAAGAGGTTCAGGGACGCAACGTCCGAGCAAGGAAAAATGACAAATAAGAGAAACGTTTAATATAGAATCCTAAATTAATTAGTAATACAGTAAAGCTGAGAGATACGCCACTGATTTGTATTTGCACGCAATACTCATAGTATCAGTGAGCGCAAAGACTGGTAGATCTGAACTGTGTACGTAGGGGAGGGGAGGCTTGCTCATAGCGTGCCCAGGGCGCTGTTGAACTTAAAATCGGGCCTGCTCAAGATATCTTTGTGAGCTCGTGGCGCCGTCGTGCGGCAACGATAGCAACGCATCATCTCTTTACAACAGTGTATGAGGCCTGTTACGCACGAGACATATACTTCTCTAATATCAACTTTGTTCTTGAACAAACTACGACAATGTCATAGAGTACATAAGTACACAGGAACGAAATGGCTCGGCAATTCCTTTGACGCGGGAGTACCCTTTCTATGATTGGCCACGCGAGGCTCTGGGAACGGACCGTGTGTCTGATTGGCTACTGTATACTGCGAAAGGTTCCCTATTGCCCGGGCTGCGGGCTGACGAGTTTGCCAGGCGTTGACTGGCGAACTGCGTTTCGACATTTTGCTGGCCAGTGACGCCATTTTGCTGACTTGTGCGTGGAGTTTGCAGTACAAGCGTCCGTTTTACCTCTGTATTCTTAAGTGCTCTGTTTATATGGTATCATTGTACACGTAGAATAAAAATGAGACTTATGTTTTCTTCTGCAAGTGTCACGCATCTCCAATAAAGCTGTCAAAAACACATGGTCGAACAGTAACGAACATGTTTGTTTACATTTTGTTCTTACACAGGTCTACGCTTTCGTATAAATATTTGTTTGAACTAAATTGAATGTATTCTAGTTGCATAAAAACTGTGTCAGAGGAAGTATACAAACTTTATCAAAATTGTTCTAATCTCATATCCTATCTATCGTGGTTTTGACACTTATGTAGGAAGAAAAGCAGTCGAATGTTGTAACGCGGATTTTGAGTACTGTGAAACTGTCATGCACACTCTACCCCACATTCCTTCTATAATCGTACGCCGTTGTGTAACCGGACAACTAACGATCGCAATATATGGCTCCGTCTTTTGCTAAGAGAGTCTAACGCCCGTTAAACACAAGCCATCATTTTTTACTTGATTTTGTTCATAAACATGCTAGTACGACCGTAGTGTAACACAAATACAATTTTAATCCCGTTTCGCAGTTTCTATTTACGCAGTGATTCCTCCCAAATTTTTTTTAATACTTTACAAAGGATGAAACAACACATGTGGAAAACTACACTTGTATGGAATAAGTAAGAGAATTTTTGCTCGTGTACAAGTACCAATACGGCTCCCCTAAACTTTGGCAGATTCCTCTGGTGGACGCATGTGTTTAATCTCCTTTGGCACAGAAACTTAAGAATTTTAAATGCAATAATACAAACATGTGTTAGTTCCCAAGAAAACGTTTTGAACCTGTCACATTTGTTTGTCTGTTCTCAAGAGAAGCAATTGTATCTCAACAGAGGTGGCTAGTATGTATTTTCCTCATAGTCCACTCATTGTCTATCGTAGGTGAACCTCACACTTGAGGAACAATTCCAGTTTCCCAGAGCGGCCATATTCTCACCTGCGATGATAAAACCAAGTCAATTTTAGCGTTATTTGAAAGAACCGTGTTACCTGAGTTTCATGTTCCGTAAGTTTGATTTTATAATTCAATATCTTAAAACTTTCATAGATGATTTTTTTCCCCTGTTAGAAAACAGACTTCAAATACGTTGGTGAGTAAATACGCGTTTTTATTATACACTGCGCAAGTCAGCGTTAAGTGCCAGGTAGGCGTTTGCCGTAAGGCGCAGAACGACGTCAGAAAAGTCAAAACGTAGGCGGCAAAATGGCACGTCTTGCGGTTGTAGTCCTCCAGGACAACTTTCTCTCCCTTTGGAACTTCGAAGGAGGGCAACAGGTACAAGTCTGACGACGCGTGGGAATAGATCTACCTTCCTGTCCCAGGCGTCTAAAAGAGTCGACTTGGCTTCAGCAAAGCGTGAGTCAGCGTTATCTTACAACTGACAACAGTCGTTCTGACATAACTGCGATTCATCAACTTACCCAGAATGCCCAGCGGGTTTTTCTTTTATTCTTTACCTTCGTAACGTTTCCGCTTTTTGCCTGGACGTACATATGAAAACGACACACACACAGTCATGGCTTTAAACGTGACTGGAACTCGTTGCCTTCTTCTCGGCGATTTCGTTAACTACGGTCGTCTTAACTAAAAGGTAGAGACCTGAAAAATTCGCGATTTCAATGACCTGCAGGCTAGACTCTACAGTCTTATGTACAAATATGCCAATATAAACAGCGTATTAGTTGTCTGCTGTCACAGTGGAAGGCTACTATTGGACCAGCGTTCTCCAGGAGGTGTCAAACACCGTGTGAACCAACGGCTTAAGTTATATAAATGCACGTGTTTTGAATTCTAGCTTGTCCCAAAATTAATCCGCGAATTCTTCAGGTCTCTACTAAAAGGTTCTAAGAACCAGAGGCAGTTTTCTTCAGGTGAAATACATAACTGGGTGTTTTTACTTAATTACGTAACCCAAAAAAAATTGGCCTATTTTCCTTGAAAGAGTGCCAAACTTTTATAACTTTTAAAATTGCATAAGAACAACGTTGTTTGGAAAGACAAGGAAATATTTGTAATCGTCTATTTGATATGGATATATGCGAAATATGTCTGTATATTAATTTTAAAATTTGTGATGCCATACGGTATTTATCTTTACTGCTGAAAACGCTTTTACTGAATTTGTAAGCATTCCGGAATAATATAAATAATGATATTTTTCATTATTTGTTTTATTTTATTATAAAGCATAAGATTGTAAAAGAAAGTAACATACCAGCCTAAGAGAAGAAAGGCCCCGAATCGTCGTCGTGCTAATGTGGTGAGGAGACTATGCCAGCGATTATACGAGTGCAACTTCCAGTAAGACTCGGATTTTTGAACGCTCATTGAATATTTAAGTAGTGCTGAGACCACTACAGACAGGAGATGACGTTGTCTCTGGTCTACGTCCATAACCGCGCGACGACGCAAGGACGCAGAGAACATGTCATTACTAGGGGCAGTGACATTTCGCGAAAATATTTCTAGACAAAATACAGTCTAAAGCACTGTAGGGTCGTCCAGCTTCTTTGATTGGCTAAAAAATGTTCTGGCCCGTGTTAACCGTTTGCGCACGAATCACGAAGGTTCAGGGTCGGAGTTACTTAGTCCTGAGTGGCTTGGTCAAAGACGGACACGGCACCAGCAGCCAATGAAGGTATAACAACAGCTGAGGTGTGTGTGTGTGTGTGTATATATAGTATTGAAGTATACTGTGTGCTCCGATTTTTAAGCGAAAATTCACTGGCCCTAGTCATTACACACTGAGAAAATGGTTTTGTTTAGAGCAACCAAATTAATTGTTCGTATAGCGGAAATTAAATTTTTCGTTTTTCAAAAAATAATTTTTCTTGTTCCGTCCCAAAAAAAAGATTTTGTTGGTGCGTCTAAAGATTTGCTTGCCTCTATGTACATTAAAAAGTTTCTGCTAGTATGAAGATAAATTGAAGTGCTACTGAGATTCGAAACTAGTTCAGCTGCGCCCGAGCACTACGTCTTGGCAACCTCAGCTGAAGCGTCTATTAATGAAATCGGAATATATTTAAATATATATATATATATACACATATGTCAAATACTGGACAACGTGCGCAAATAAATATTTCAAGGTTTACAACTTCACTTTTTAGTTTCCTGTTCGAATTAATTTATTATGATGTTTACACCATTATTAAGCATCAATAAATGCACTAACAAACAGCGGTTACTATCCTAATTGTCACGAAACATACAAACAAACTTTCTAGCTGTATTTTCGAACGAATTAAATCAAATGAATGGCGAAACAAATATATACATCTGATTCAACCAAATATAATGTTAACTGTATAATTTCTTTTGGTCCATCAAAGAGGTTTTATTAATTCAAACGTGTATTTTTTATATGGACAAAATTAATTTTGTTGCTTTTCAGGTTTTGTTTACTGAACAAAACATTGTTTTGAGGCAACTAAATATATTTTGGGCCGTATACAAATAAATGTTTTGTTGGCTGTTCTGCACACAAGTGAAATGGCGTTGCGCTTCCTTCGATGGGGCACACCCGGTCTCTGACTGCGCAAGGCTCTGGAAAGGGGCATTCTATCTGATTGGCTGATGCGTGCTGTGAAAGGTTCCCTATTGGCTGGGCTGCCAGCTGGCAAGCTACCAGACCCCGACATGCGAACAGCGTTATGACATGTGGCTAGCCAGCGTCGACAATTTGCTGGTTTGTGTGGCTAGAGTTCGTGGTATAAGTGGCTGTTCCGATTCTGCGTTATAGTCCATTCACGGTTACTGTAAACTTTTGTGAAGCCCTGCTAAAGTTCTACTTCCATGATATTCCTTCGCCTCATGCAAACAAATCGTAACTGAGTATAGAAAATTACACCTTAGGGACAGCGCACCGTGTTCGTGCGCACTCACTGTAATAATAATTAGCATAAGAACTATTTCTTACCAGGCATTACTAACACGCTTACTTCCTCGTTGTATTTATTCACATTAATTATAAATGAAGTAATAAAGTTTATAAAAATAAAATGCAAGGAAAAGTTGGATTTAATAAAATTAAGGTACCTATTTTTATGTAAACACAAATTTAAAACTTTTATGATATACGACATATTTACGAAACAATCAAGCACGTTATACGTAGGGTGATTTTTCAAAGGTTTAATTCTAAAAGTGTTAAGACACCGCGAATAGACAATTGTGGTGAGGCACTGACATTTTATCATAATAACCACAAACGAGATAAATAAAATCGTGCGCCAGTAAGAGAGTTTATACACACATGCACGCGATATATATAACAGTGTGAGAAGGCGGGCAGTGACATGTACATACGTAGAGACCAATCACTTTATCTCTAACTTCCCATTACTAGCTTTAAGATACGCAAATAATAATAGAGACACATTATACTTAGTTACGAAGTTGTCGTATATTTTATTTATGATTATTACAATTATCAGTTTTTTAAACGTATAAAATAGATAACATCTGGTACATTGCCAACACTAGCGCTTATCTAGTGGCGAAAAATTTGATTGAAGAACTTTTAACATTTCTTTGCCCAGCCTGTAGTAGAAGTAACCTTATTTTGGGCAGTGATTTTTTTTCTTCAAATGATTGTTTTAAAAGTACTTACAATACCGCGAACAGTCTTTAACAAGAAAACTTTCGAAGATATGTGACTATGGTCCTATATTTATTTACCTTATGGTGCAGTTCTCACTTACATATCAACAGTCGACATATAAGTAATAATTATCTAGCAACGAAAAAAAAAAAAAAGAGTTTTTTTTTCCATTAACAGACTTAATGGTTGGCATGCTACCAATTGGCAGCGATGTAGGTTTTCTGATTATGATTTTCAAATTCGTTTAAAAGTCTAATTTTTTCGTGGATATTTGAATTACTTTTTTTATACTTTGTGTTTGTTTTGTGCACACGGTTATATGAACTGTAATTTAAGTATCATATGCACTTTCCTAGCATTTACACAGTGTCCCTGTCAAAGTCCGTCTAACATGTGATTGAAGGATACCGGTTGAGTTGGCAGCGAGTTAATAGTTGTATGACTTAACGTATTGCGAGAGTAATGTTTACATTAATCGCCATTAAAGTTAATGTATTTTTTTTTATACACGTTAAAGCACGAACATGTTTATTATTAACAAATTTGAATTTCTAACAACATCACAATTTCACTTAGGTTGCGCATGAATAAAGTGATCAAGGTCATGGCAGTGTTAAATTTTACGTACGACGGAAAGATACAAAATGAAAAGAAAACGTAGATCGTAAGCAGGGCTCTTAAAAGGGATCAATTAACCTTGAATAGTGTATCAATCGTAAATAAGCAAGAAACCAATGCATTAAGTCTGCAGAGTGGGGCTATCTGCTTGCTGGGAATTTCGGATTGCTGATCCCACCAGCAAGTGTCAAGGCAGTTGTAGGCGGTTCTGAATGGCCTTACTGCATATCAGTATTTCATTATTTATATTTTTCAATATTCTTCAGTGGGTGATATTTATTACATCAGAAGATGGCTTAAAATGCATCATTTGGAGGTTAAGTTTTAAAAATGTCGTGTGGGGGAGGGCCTCCAAACCCCCCTTCTAGCCTGTGGTGTATTCAATAACCGACACACACCTCTGGTAGCATATCACCCCCGAAAGTCACTACCTTGTTACACAACCGGCTGCTCTCGGTTAATTAAGCACTTTTGAAAGCCCTGATTAAGATTTAATTGTCTTCACATGTTGTATTCTGTCCTGTGTGAATTTATCATTGCCACGGATTGTTTCACTTTGTTCATTCGTCATCCAAAGAAAGCCTTAATAAATTAATTGTGTTCATAAAATGCAAATTCTTACTCCTATTTGTGTGTATAAAACAAGAAAAACCGTCTTCAATAGCAATAAATATAAATATTACGTTGTCAGTATCACGTAAAGTCGTGGAACTATTTTCCTTACTTTGCTGCCAACTTAACTGGGGGCTTGTACGCTGGTGTGTACTGTCGCATATACGTAGTTATGTACAATGATTTTTTTTTCAAAGGTTTATTTTAGAAGTGCTCTCTTAACAGTGAACGGCCTTTAGTTGTTGTGGTCTCGGCAGTTGCGTAAAGCCACTCGTTGGCCAGGGAGGCTATGCGACGGCCTTGGAAAGGCCGCGGAGACCGACCGTAACAAGGTGGTTGCCGCAGGAGTATGCCAGAGCGACGGTATTTCGCCCGAAGGCACCTGCGATAGCTTTCGCAAGGTCACCGAGATCGGTAGTCCTGTTGGACGGACGACCGACGAGGGCACTGGAGCGAGAAGGCTCGTTGATGTATCGGCGTCGTCTGGATCGAATTATTTTCCGTGTTCGAAGGCTAGAAAGTGGGAGCGCTGGCTGCGATTCACGCACGTAGAATGTCTGGTCATCTCTACGCGCAAGGGACTGAACTGCTATGGAGTCTTTTGTCGACTTCTCGCATAGGAATTTAAGTGGTGACTATAATTTTATGGTGTAATATTAAAGACACAGGTGTACTGCATGTCCCTATGCTGTATTGAGTAGCCTGTACCGGAAGTTGCGTTCTTAAAAATTATTGTAAAACGTTCATATAAACTATTTTCACAAAAAAAAGTATTATAGACGGAAACGGAAAACGGAAACTAGTCTTCGGAAATAACGAATTACTTAAATGCCCTTCGTAAGCAGACACCGGTTAAAAAATACTGAACACTAATTCTGCATTTGGTTCAGCATTGCTGGTATTCATTTATCCTCCCGAGCCTGTTCCCATAGGGTATTGCAGGAGGATTGCCGTTTCAGATCTTTAGACACAGCAGCAGGTCGGCACATATAATTCCACAGACATTCCATCGCCATTACATTAGCTCCAGAGCACGTGTGTTTCTGCTGTGTCGTACCGGCCAGGAATAATTGCATCCCATGCCATTTAACATCAATCACCAGACATTATAGAATCAGCTGTAGTTGAATGCAGTCTGATGTAAAGATAAACGCCTTTTCCAATCGCGGTTGGTGGGCTTGGACACCACCTCACCTGTCAACAGCAACGAGCGGGGTTGAACCTGCACGCGCCACTTTGATGGGGCCGTGGTCAATCCAACCTTTACGAACGCGTTACGTGAATGGATCCTCTTACCAGGCGGACCAGATAGTCGCCCCTTCTCAGGTGAGCACCAACCTTTTGTATAAATCCACCATCACAGATAACATGCCGTTTATTCCACAAAGAGATACTCGTGCTTCCCAGGAACTTTCTCTCAAAGCGTACTAAAGCCGCATGTGCCACCAGTGACTTCTCCGGCCGGGGTACTGACCGCCAGTGTCTGGTCCTCCAGGCAAATGCCCATCTTCAGTCCTCCTCCCAAGCAGGATATACAACCAACGCCACCCAGAGTCCGACACGCGATTGGCTCGGCCAAAGGCACGGGCTTCTCGCCGATCCCCTGGGTACCCGCGACTGTACCATGCTCACCTAGTTTTCACCCAGAACGACCCAACCCCTCCAGGACGCCAGACAGTCCCTTCATAGGAGATCCGCCGACCCAAGATTTGCCCACCACAGCAGGTCCCAGTTTGGGGCTATGCAATCGGCTCGCGGGTCATCACCGCAGGCATGGGACACGTACAGCTTCTGGAAGTTGCACATGACCTCACCGTAGCTGATCACCAGTGCACTAGCGGGGCCACCACTAGCCCATACTCGTCCCCACTCCGTCAGCCTGAGTGCAAAGCACTGCGTTTCCAGCCCAGACCTTTCGAGAAGGTGAAGATGGACTTGGGCAGCGCCATTTCAGAAATCGTGTCTTGGCAGTATGAGATCCATAGGAGCAATACCTCCTGTGGCCAACAGTGGAGAAGACTCCACCAGGGCTCGTCAGCCGAGGTACTCAGCCCAACACCAGACCAAACACAGTGTGTCGTGTTTGTCCAGTCAGAAGGATTTCTGCTACATACCGATCTGCCCTTACATCCATTACAGGCCGGTCATTTCACCCACAACAGGTCTCCACCGGGGGATGGCCGAGCGAAGATAACCATACCTGTAGTCATGACTAACCAACCAGGTTCCGGGCGGGTTTATAATGACAGCTGTACGACTAGACCTCTGCGCTTTGTTTCGTGGCCTGGGCACACGACAATCAGTACCCGCAATGTTGGATATACCGAATTTTAGCCACAACCTGCTCAGATGATCTAGATTCGATTATCGATGGCAGTTCCACTTTTTTCCGCATTAAACGAAACTGTTTAATTTACGCAAAGCCCAACAAATCTGTAGTTGCTGCAACCAAATCTTTGTGTGAGGCAACCAAACAAGAACAACAAAATTATTTGGTATTAACAACAAAATCATTTGATTGTCCCTATACAAACAGTTAATTCGTTTGCGCCAAACGAACTTTATTTGATTCAACAAAACGTTTTTCTCAGTGCAGATACTTCGATGTGCGTATTTAGGTCACCCTTAGCGCTTCCTCAATTCTACGCCTCGGAAACCAAAATATACCAGCCAGACGGCGCTACTAAGTACAGCACGAATAAAATTATTTCATGTTTGAAACGGCCGGAACCACAAATTGGACTAACCCAGCCCTAGGGGGCTCACTTTATATCCATAAACAGAATTCGATTTTGCGTGACGTCTTCACAGGTACAAGTAAAGGTTTAAAGGGTGGAGGGAGGGGTAAAATAAAACACACCCTGCACGTGGTTCACAAAGAGACTTCCCTTCCTAGCCGCGGGGGTGTAGTGGTTAGACTACTCGCCTCCCATCTAAGCGAACCGGGTTCGATTCTCGGCGGGGTCGCTCCCAGATTTTCGCATGTGGGAATAGTCCCGTGCTCGACGGGTTTTCTTGGGGATCTCCCGTTTCCCCCGCCCTTTCATTCCGGCACTGCTTCATACTCACCTCATTTCACCCTCGTCGGCTCTCAATGCCACGATGTTTAGAGTCGCCCAAATCTCTTCAATCATTTACTTCCCTTCGTAACGCCGACCGAGCAGGATGGACTGGGCTCGCATTCGGGAGAACTCGGATTTCGATTCCCGGTCCGGCAATCCTGATTTCGGTTTTCCATGACTTCCAGAGATCACTCCAGGCGAATGCTGGGAAGGGTCCTTAACAAAAGCCATCGCCGGTTCCTTCTTATTCCTTTTCCACTCTCTCTTCCCTAAGCAACTTGCTCCCTCCCCAATGACGTCGCCGTCGATGAGACGGCAACCCGTTCGGCCACACATTAACTTTTGAATTCAAGTGTCGCAATCGCGTAATTTTTTGGTATGTGCTGTACTTGTGTTCAGCACTTGTCTTGCAACCTGTGGACAACGTGCTGCCTGCTCAATGATATTGGCAGTGACCATTCGTGTCAAAGAAATTTAGAAAACTCTGCGGATCAGATTAGCCACACTCTAAATCCGAATCAGTGATATCAATCAGTAAAATAACTTTCACCGAAAGCCAGTTGATAAGCTATTACTGACCGGCAAATCAAGCAAATTAACTGTGTACAAGTGATTTATAACGGTGGAATTCTTGATATTCTGTGGGAAATCACAAATAAATAAGTGAAATCCAACCACTATATTAATTAGTTACCTGGCGCTGATTGTCAGTTGCTCAATTTCCACTGTTTTCACTGATTTGGCTCAATTCTCACCGTTTCAAGTTTAGAGTGCACAAATAAGACTGGGCACTGATGTCTTGCTGTGTACAGTACCGGTAATAAATATAATGAATGTGGAACGTTTCCACAATGGTGGGCGCTGTGACTGAACGGGATAAGCTTAGCTACCTGCCTTCTCAACACCAGAGGCATCCCCGTGGTACTTGCCTCGAGGCTCAGCCGAGAAGGTCCCAAGTAATACGAGTTCTCGAGCAGAAGCACAACCAAAAAGTAAAAAGGTACGTTTACAGAAATTAACTGAAGGTATCAACGAAGTTAGAAAAGTTCACGAGACACTTGCAAACGCGGACTCCTTGAGTGAAAACGAAGCATTTAGGAAGTTCGTCAAAGCGAAACTTAAACAACCTACCTCCTGCTGCTTCAATTATGGCACAAGGTGATATTCAAAAAATCCTTCAGCAGTATCGTTTGGCTTCGTTAACCGGAAACAGTTCGTTCAATTCAGCTCCTGGCTGTTCTCCCCAGACTTCGACAACAGATAATCTTCCGTGGGATTCGTCTCCTGCAACTACTCCTCATCAGGACGCATGCGGCAATCAGTTGCACCTGGGCGAGAACGAGGACATTGGCGACTTACCAGTGTGTACGGCAATGCCTTCTGATGCTCGACTCGGAGATATGGTTAACCGAGCATGGAATTTTAGGTACCAATAATGTGAATTACTTGTTTTGTACATTTTCATTTTACAAGTAATTGAAATGTTTCTGAAATATACCTATAAAATATTTGTAAAACTTTGGACTGCAGATACTTACCTTTACGAAGTCCTGTAGTCTTGTGTAGATTGCTTGGAAAACAAGGGGAATCATGATAGATATAGCTGATTTAGGAACTAGGAAGATATGAGAAAGGGTTGTGTAATTATTTCCTGTTGATAGGTAATTCAGTGCAACGGTCAGTGTTGTTTCTGGTTTAATAGCATCCTGCGTGACAGTGTCCTCTCGCTGAACAAGTGGAGTTACTATATCCAACAAACAGTCGAACTTTTCAGGAGCCAAAATGACAATGGCGGAGCGAGGTACGCACGTGGCAGAGGGGCGCTCGACACAAACCTGCCACTCCGGCGGTCGCACAGCGGAACAAAAATGGAGAGGGGGGTGTAAATAAGCCGCGAGGAGTGAGAACAACGGCCAATGGCGTGGAAGGGGGGCTTACGGGAGGGAAGACGGAACCAGTCGCACACGTGCTTCGGCCGAGACGCCACAATGGTGGATTGCAGCCACGAGCCGGCACGCCACAAAGAGGTAATGCCGGTCGATGAGGTAGAAGGAGGGAAAGAGGGGGTGGCGCCGTGAGCTGCAAGGCAAGATAGCGTTCCGTTCGGGACCTCCTTCACAACTGTGGCGGACATCGGAGACTCGAAGTGTTGGCATAGGCTATTCACGGTTACTTCAGACTTTTCTGAAGCCCTGCTCAAGTTCTACTTCCATGATATTCCTCCGCCTCATGCAAAAGAAGCTTAAACGAGTCTAGAAAAATTACACCAAAGGTACCGCGCACCGCATTCGTGCGCTCTCAGAGTAATTATATTTTACTTAAAAACTATTTATTACTAAGCATTACCAACACATCCGTTTTCTCTCTGTTTTTATTCATGTTAAATATAACAGAACTATTGTAATTTATAAACAAAATATGAGTAAAAGTTCAATTTAGCCCAATGTTAGATATATTTTTGTTAAGAGAAGTGTAAAAAGGTTGTGATACATGATATATTTAGGAAGCAACCAAGCACGTCATACATTGAGTGATTTTTCAAAGGTTTGATTCAAAAAAGTGTGGAGAAACCGGTAATAAACTATAGTATAATAGGTAAGGTAACGCAATGCCAACTAGGAGGTGATAAATAGATGCCATCCACCCACGCTTAATTCAGAATTTTCTGTCAGTTCTCCACTTCAAAGAACAAAAAAAAATTAGTTTATTACAATTTTAGATTTTTTGTATGTAAAGAAGGCGTTCAAATTCAATAACCAGCGAAAGGCTGTTTACAGTCACTCAAGCACCTATGTCATCATGGAGGACTTCCGCATTACCTCACTAATTAGGATGTTTGTAGGTCTGTGTGGCGTCTATAAATCGTGCCTCGACGAATCAACCTTCAACCTGTGCATTTGAAAATTACAAAATATGTACTGTTTATGTATGTTGTACATCGGAATTATGCTAACTTATCGCCTTCTCAGCTTTGTTCCCCTCTTAGCTTTATTTATAGAGTTGCTAAAACAAAGAAAACCTTTTTTTTTCTTAAATATTTGATGGGCGAAATTCTTATTATTAAACGTTCATTTGATTCGGGAAAAAGAAGACGTGTTTATATTTAATTTTGGAACGTACCCATGCTTTCATTAATAAAATTATTTAGCGCTACTAGCAACGAAAAACTAAAAAAACCCGTAAGAATTAATTATTACAATTTATATTTTGTTAGCGTTAAAAAAAATGAACCCCGTGTAGCTGCTTTTCTTGTTAATTGGCTTTACGCACCAGTTCTCTCTATGTTTTTCAAAATTTGGTTTATCCACTTGTTTAATTTAGCTTTCTTTAGTTATTTAATTGTATGTGCCAAACCATGTACGGTAACGTTCAGTTACGACGAACACCGACGCTCTGCAGGAATAGAATCGATGCACCAGTTCCTACAACACACTTACAAAACGTTTTTGGAGCAACCTCGACACACCTACTCGCTATTGAAGTTTTAGCGGTCATGTTATTTCAAATGTACACCTTCAGTCTATTGAAATAAAAACCTCGAAGCTATCTCGGAGAGGAAAGACGTAGTAAAATCGGGATTTCCTGTCGTCACGTCTGCTGTCGTCGAAGGGAGTTACCAACCACGTTTCTTATCTCAAACTGCTTCTTTCCGCACCACAAACCCTTCCCGCCTGCTTGACATACACACAGCCCGTGGCCGTTTGTGAAACCTGCTCTGGTGTGTCAAGAACAACAGGGGAATCGTCTGGAAAATATCGCTTCAGTGAGTCATTATGGAAACGTCCATCCTTCTATTCCACAGAAATGGTTGTTTTTTATGCCATTTGACAGTGGTGGGGCAGTCTTCATTAGCTCTCTGCATCCACGTGGAATGGTGGAGAAAGATACAACATTTTGGGGAACCAGGATTTCGAAATTATGGCCATACTGTAGGATAAAATGTTTTTGTACCTAGAACTCTGACGTATTCTTATAAAAATACACACTTGTGTAGACTTTTAAGGTCAAGTAAACAAATGATAACACCTTGTCGGTTACTAATTCTGTGAATTTCCATACTTCCAAGAGATGAGGAAGGCTTAAATGGCTATACCTGGTCTTAAAATGTATTGCATTTGTCTTGCAGTACAAGTTTTGTAATGTTTTTCGTAGCTATTGCTGACGTGACAGATGCGTACTGAAATTTGAAGACAAGCTTGGTCATGTTTAACATGCAAACCTCATTAAATGGATTATAATTTCATGTTGCGAACAAAACTCAAACAATATTTTAACCAATCGTACAATTTACGGTATTTTTTCTGTACTACTTGAATGACCTTTTCTAATTTCCAGGATTTTTGCACAAGTACAAACAAATATTTGCTGTGTGCAGGAAGCACATTCCCACGGATTGATATTGTGAGATGAACCATTTTATACATAGCTCTACTTACGCTTACCTCCGTGATGTTTTTAAAGGCTATAACATACTGCGCACCATTACACATATGACTGATTCTGACATTACTATACCTCACGCGTGAGTAAGTTAGAATTGAAAAGTGAAAATCTGTTTGCAGTATTTTCATACAGGTTGTTCGCATGAACAGGATTAAAAACTAGCTAATACTTCACTAGTTATTTATTAAAATAATATTTTCCATTATACAAAATATATAATATCAGTGCAGAGAAATAAACAGCCTAATTAAATGTTTCAATTCGCAGTAATAAATTGTGCGATTTTAGCTGCCTCATGTTTAAGTGAGTTCCTTTGAGAGCCTTTATTAACTTGTTATTTTCCCTCATTGTTTATTATTTCACCACATGTAACAATTAACATTGCCATAGAACTAAAGATAGTTCCTATACATTCGTTGACACTGACGCTGTATAAGTGTTGGAAATATAAATATCTTACTGCCATTTCAATTCTTGCGGCTATGAGACTAAATTATGGTAGAAAGATATTGGCTTTCAGTGGAGCACTGTAGCCGACTGTACAACATGCAGAGTAGTACACACACTACCAAAATTGCCACAAAAGTACAATTTATGTTGAATTTGAAAGAAGGACGAATACAATTTGTATAGAAGTAAAAATTTTTGCTATAATTTAATTATTTAACTGTTTTTAATCAATAAATAATAGCATATTTTAAATAAAAAAATTTGAACACATTTACATTTGCAAATTCTTGGAAAAGCACGTATTGTAAACACAGCCTCTTCCTTTTTTTATAATCAAGCAAGACCATTACAATACTTGTTCTAGTTGTATTTAATCAAAATTAGTACAAAAGTTTAAAAGTATTTTTTAATAATAGATTTGTTTGCATACCTATTTCAGCTAAGAATGTTATCATGTTTATAACTGAAATGAATAAACATAAAATCCATAATCAAAAAATATTTTCTAACATTATTGCCAATATTTTTGTTTTGCAACCGTAGTAATTGTTATGATTGCCGTACTTGACGAACATTTTCTTGAAAATGTGTTTTTTGAAGCATCAAACATCGAAATACACTTAATTTTTTTAATTAAAAATAGACTCTAATTAATTATTTTGATAACATTTAAGTAAGAAAATTATACCCAAATATTTTACAGTATTGCAAAGAATATGCATTCTTCTTTCACATGCTACATAAATCGCACTTTTCTGATCATTTTGGTAGTGTGTGTACTAATTTTTAATGCATGTTACCTGTTATACATAGTCGGGTGCATTGTTCCGTTGGACGCCAGCGTACTTCTTCCTAACAAAGAAATCAAGTTTCAGCGGCCACCACTTTACCGACCTCGCCGCCAGCAAGGTTGCAAGAAATCTACTCCGTTTTCGCGTTTAAATACGAGCAGTTACTGAGTCATTTTTTTTAAATTTCATAATTGCCTAATTAACGCCGAACAAACCTTATACTACCGAGCTGTAAAAGCGTAACATTTCCGTTTGAAGGCCTACAGCATTTAATTTCTCCTCTGCGGAGGCGCTCGACGTCATTGAGACATCACAGAGGTATAGGCGCATACGATCGCGAGCGAAGATAAGCCTTATTGCTTTACACTCACAAAAATGTCAAGGCAGCGNGGGGGGGGGGGGATCCGAAGGCGTCCACCACTCGCTTTCTCGGAATCGTTACATCTGCGCTCGTCTCGACAACCATAACGAGTACGGACAGGAATATTTACTTTAAAGTCTCCTTCCCCCCTTTTTGCTCTTTCAAGGTAGCGCTTCCATATTTCGACCAGTCTTGGCCCGTGGATGTGAAAATATACGGAGGACGACAACCGCCTATATTCACCGCCTGTCATCGTATGCAAACGGCAGCGCACGTTTTCACGACTGGGTTGCCAGACGCGCAATCTGCAGGCAACTCTGGCTATGTACGACACTGAAACTCCTGCAGGATCATTCCTCACGTAAATGTATATAGCCCATTCTCGGTTACTTCCAACTTTTCTGAAGCCCTGCTAAAGTTACACTTCCAGGATATTCCTCCACCTCATGCAAACAGCTCAAGTAAGTCTACAAAATTACACCAAAAAGACAAGGTACCACATTCGTGCGCACTCAGTGTCATACTATTTTGCATGATAACTATTTCTTACTAGGCGTTACCAACACATCTGTTTTCCAACTGTATTTTATTCATATTAGTTATGAATGAAATATTGTCATTTATAGGTAAAATATAAATAAATGTTCAATTTAACAAAAAAATAAGGTACTTCTATGTTAACAGAAGTATAAAACCCTTGTGATACATGGCATACTTAGGAAATAACCAAACTCGCCATACATGCAGAGTGAGAATATATCACGAATATACTAGATACACCCTGGCAGGTTATTCCTCCAGAAAATATATGACGAAAATGTACACACACTTTTCCCTTAAAGTGATTTTTAAGGAAGCTGTGTGCCCTCAAACATATACATATATAAAATGTCTTCGCGTGGATTGTGTCTTGCCTACCTGTCAGGCAACATACATTCTGTTTTGAGAGTAACGTATGATTTATCGAAAACTGTTAACCTGAGAATGTTCTGACATTACTTTTTTTTATTTTTTATTTAGAAGTGCTATTTTACAAGATGTCTTCAAAATCACGTACATCTGAGGGTTACAAAGTTTGATCCGAAAATAAGATGCCAGCTCCCCTTTTTCACTAAGAAGGGGGATGATATTGCCAACCACAATTTTAGTGGTTAAGATATCCGTTCTACAAAACAACATTCACTGATTTGTTGCGTAATCGCAAGTAGTTGATAATATTTTGAATGGAAAGTTTTTTAAAATTCAATTATTTGAGGTGAATAGCTCTGTTAGTAATCACTTAAGAGTAAAAGTGTACTCTACACATTACGTTTTATTTTTTTCATAAGTAATAAGTAACCGGAGTATGAGTTTCCCGAGGTAAACTGAGGTTATACGGCGAATTATGGCAGCAGACGCCATAAAATTAGCGTCACTGACCAGCAATATGTCGTAAGGCCGATCGCCATTCAGCGAGTGGTAACATGCCGGCTGCCCAGCCAATAGTGACCCTTTCGTGGCATGAAGTAGCCAATCAAATAAAAAGTCTGTTGTTAGAGCCTCACGCAGCCAATCAGAGAGTGAGTACGCCCACATCATAGAAACGGCCACGCCATTTCGTCTCTGTGTACTTATCTACTCTTGAACTGGCGTCATTTCACAATTGGCAATAATTGTTAACAAAATGGCTACGTGACTGATTTTGTCTACAAAATCGATGACGTATTTTTTAAATTTGTGTTTTGCCTTTTTTCAAATACGGAGCTCACAAGTGACCAAATTACAAATTATCAAATCACTGCCATGTTACTTTTGCTGACTTTAAATGTTAAATACACTTAAAACCTGAGATACTGTAATAACTCCAAGTCTATTTAGTAAAGTAAGTTGCTGAAATATTCATGAAATGTGAATTATTTATTGTGTAATTATTAATTGGTAACATTTGAGCGTTTTAATTTTTATATTATAATGATAACAAATGTCAAACTGTGTTTAAAAATTGTTTTATGAAGATGTGTGGTTAATTTTTAAGAAGTAGCCGTTTCTTAGTTTTAAAATAAGTGTTTTACATCAAGTATTTCTGTGCCGCGAAAGCAGTATTGCATGCTTAATAACTAACTGTCGTGGTGTTCAAATTACAAAAATACTAATTAGAACACAGCCGGAGTACTTTCCAAATCATCATTTCGGATAGGAAAATAATGGAAAAAAGGGGGGGGGGCGATGTATCATTGCCTGTAACTGCATACATTTTAAAGATACGCTAACTTTTATGTTCCAGTGAAGTTAGCAGAGTTGTAGTAAAATAAGTTCCATGTTTTAAAGTTGCATTGAAAAGAGCTATGTTAAAATTTGTGGACGCTGATTATTTTTTATAGTTTCCGTTTTATTGGCATAATAATAAAAATTAGTAGATGTGTAATATATGTTCACAATAAGTGGTGATAGAAGCTTAATAATCTTAACTTTGCATATGGCGGAAGGAACAAAAGTGGTAGAAAATTAGATCTTAAGCAGGGCTTCGGGTCACAGGAAACCGTGTCCGCATTAGCTGAGGGGTCCTTAATATTTTGAGGCTCCGGGTTCGGATCCCGAGGTTGTAATGTTCGTAGTTTTTAGAGGTAGACCTAGGCCTAGGTTAGTAGATCAAGTAAGTAATCTCGCCATCAACCTCCAGATACAGAGCGGAGATGTTAAAAATCGATAATAAAACATAAGCTTGCTGGATACTATGCCAGAGACACAAGTATGCGTACTTGACAGTTTATAGTCGGAAATAAACTCCTTGAAATCTCACGTGGGGAAATACCGACGAATCTGCATTCCTTATGCAAGCTGCACAATTTTTTTTTTAATAAACCAAACAATCCCGTTTACAGTAAAATTTAAAGCCATATTAAATAGAAGTACCCCGATTATAACTTTGCCTTGACCCGTTCAGACCCACTTTAATTTACGGTTTCAGGTGTTGCAAATAAAACATTTTGTGATGCGTGCTGTACTTAAGTCGTGACGAACACTTGTTTTGTAGTCACAGCCAATGCTCTGTACGCTATACGTTCGGCTACAGTTATATGAACCACTAGACCTATAGCCTAGACCAGTAAGACTGTTTGTGAATTATTTACGCACAGTAAAATCATTGGTCATTGAGTTTCACAGTGTGTAGTACGGACAAAAAATTACGTACGCGTGCGTAATTTACACAAATGTGTACACTGGGTTTGAATGGTGTTCACATACCCTGCCACAATAGGATTGATATCAGTGAGGTAATCAATTTCTGTAGGCGGAGTGAACCGCAGTGCTGAATCATATTTGAAAGCTTACCCTAAACTCCGACTGTACGTAAAACATATAAGACGAAGCGGTCGCCATGTTGAATAATTGCTCGCAATGTGCAGAAATAATGTTAAACAGGTAAATAGGCTGCTTCATCGTGCAAGAAAACTGTGGTTCGTCAGAAATTTAAATTTATAACCAAAAAAATTAGCATTCCGCGAGTCTTTTTATTTTATGGTTCGAGTTATCGCCAGCCGAAAGGTTTCTATTTTTTCCTTCACTCCAGCTTCACTTTTCTTTCACTCTTATTAACCTTTCGGTTTAGGTTTTTGAGTTTTGCTCTGAACATTGAAGTAATTCCCTATTTTCAATCCACGTTTCTTTACAGTTGGGTCCAGTACAGTTCTGGTAGCACCTGAAATTTTACCCGAACTCAGTACAAGAATAACGAAACCTCATGATCATAGTGCACCTGGTACTACTTTTATGCCTCATCGGTGGTCGAAATCTTAGTCTTGAAACAATAGTGATTGGCATCTTTGCCACGTGACTGAGACACTTCAGCAAGCAGAGCTATTAAGGCCCTCTCAAAAACATCTAGGGTCAGTCGTAACTTTCTACACGCGATCATCTTTTGCGCCTTCTGTAGTTACCTGCAGTATTTGCCGATCTTTGACAGAAAATATTTCTATTTAGTGATACAATAAATTAAGTCTACTGGAAAAAATCTTTTTGCGCTTTTCAAAATCGAAACAATTTTAAATTCATTTAATTAACTGCTGATACGGATTTTGTTATCCAAGACAATATCGTATTTAGCACGCCAGAATGTAACTTAGACGGTAATTTTGTAAAAATATGTGTGGATGTTTTACTTTATTTTTATATTCTTAGTGTTTTATTATCTAATTACGTCTCTCAGGTATCCCGGTAGCAGAATTTCAGCAGGTTTACTTCCAGCCGTGGTGTCACGGATTCTCTACTCGGCAGACATCAAGGGACACTAGATCTGTATGCTCAACGCAAGTAATGATGACTGCCAATACATGATGTTAAACAATTTGTAATTTCTTTTGTGGCATTTGAGTTAATTAATGCCAAATAATTATATTATAAAGCACAGTAGAGCTAGTTAAATAAATAAAAATAGGAAAAACACTCTCGGATTTATCGTTCCATAAAGAGGATACAAAACGCCATTACTGTTCCTCT
The DNA here is from genome assembly GCA_002778355.1 of Clitarchus hookeri. Lineage (NCBI taxonomy): Eukaryota > Metazoa > Arthropoda > Insecta > Phasmatodea > Phasmatidae > Clitarchus > Clitarchus hookeri. The sequence goes on along the minus strand of NQII01002261.1, from coordinate 403,073 downwards.
TATTTCAGAATTCCCCTAATTTTGGTTTAAAACATCAAAGTCTCTTGGAATTTTCAACAGAAAAAAACACGTCGAAAACTACACCTTTCGTGTGTACCCGCAGGTGGCTCAGGTAAAATTTTTGATCCGAATTTTTTACAATTACGAGACGTATTTCAGTATCATCTTTTTAAAAGTGCGTACGGCGAATGGACCGCCAGTGAAACCTTCAAGATGAAAGTACGAGGTAAGTGATCTCGTTGGCCCGAAGACATCATGTGGAAACTGCATCGTATATGGAATGCAATTATGGTGTCTCGTTTTGCTAGGCTGTCATAAAGCTCACGGTTTTATGTCCTCCTTCATACGTTGTTACACACCAGATACTCGTCTTACGCCATGTAAGGGCTCACAAGGCAATAACGTAGCCATCAAGTGCAGTGCGAACACAACTTTCCACGGAAGTCGAAAGTACTGCTCACAAGCTGTCGAGTCTGTATTTGGTAGGTATAAGCTTCACTAGTTTTATTTGTGGGCGCAAGAAAAAGACGTTTATCTGAGAAATACAACGGAAGTGGATGTCTGCAAATACTGATTATAAATAAGTCACTGCATTCAATCTATAAAAGGTCAAACTCAACACTGTTAATATAATATGTTTGCAGGTTTAAATCACAAACGAGTAAGGAACTCAAGGCGCTTCCCGTGTTTACATGGAGAAGTATTACAGTTTTTTAAATGGCCTCGAGTTGATATGTGAAGGATATTTACGTAAGACTTTCATATTTGTTTTAAGTGCCTTTTTTTTTTTTTGCTCACGTATACTTTGCTGCAAAGAGCTTGAATCACATGTGTTATCAGACTGTTTTCATAATACAAAAATCACATTTTAGACGAGTCCGGAGCACAACTTAGAACAGATCTTCCATACTTCAAATATTATTTTAAGCTCTTCAACGTGGCCAGATATTGTATTGCCAGACTGGTACATCTTAAAAAATCCTTTGTAAATATTTGCTGTAGAACTAGTATAATGCCCTGTACTGAGATTCGTGGCAAGAATTCCACCTTTAAAATTCCCATTGTTACAGTCTAAACGACGAAAAATTCAGTGTATTTTACTCATAGGCGGCGGAGCACTTTATGAGTGTGATTGTTTCGTCCTAGTCACTTCCTTTGTCTCTGTAGCTCAAACTTGTGTGGAGGTACCTTAACATATTATCATTACCCTTAGAGATCCTTGAACACATTTGCCCTAGCAGGGAATTGCATTTCAACTTTATAGTCAGTGACTAGGAACACTATCTGGAAATACACAAGTTTTACTTATTTAAAATTCATTTCAAATCACCCACTTTTAAAAAAACTACTTTTTTTATTATTATTTCTACCTGCTGTGTGTTAAATATAGAATTCAAAATTGGCAACGACCTTGGGATAAAATGTCATCCGACCCGTTTTTGTTTACAAATAAAAAGGCATTGCGTTTTCTAGAGTATGTGTTCGGTGTTTTGCACATGACAAAACTCAACAAAATTAAAAATTTTCGTGTACTGAATCGGCATATAATTGCCATATTGTTTATTTTTTCCAGCGTTTATGGTTGTATGGTGCGTGAGTGTAGTTGATTTAATATAACTAATTAAATGTGGGAATTGATAAAATATGTAAAATGAAAGTACGCTTAATGTTTTTTATATGAATTTTAATCAACATTTGACATAAAAATGTTATTACACTATTTAAATTACAATCGTTGTATTAAAATGTTAAGTTCATACCACACGGTGTTGCAAGTTCGAATAACTGATTTCAAATGTAAACAACTGCGACGATGAAATGATGCTGTGAAATCGTTATAGAAGTTATGGTGCCACGTCATCATATTCTTTCCTAACGTCCATAAAATACAAATAAATGAATATAAACCTACTTAAGCTGCTACCAGTTTAAAAAATACGCTTTTAATAAAATGTTAAACCGTAGAACAACATTTAATAATTGTCTGCCAGTATGCGGCAGATGTACCTGCAGCCGTTATTGGCGTTGCAGCAAGTACAGTTAAAGCCAGCGAATTTTTTTCCTTGGAGTGTCCGTTTAACCGTTTAACCACCTAGGTGACTCACGCCCTGTTTTTGTACACTGGCCGCAAAGTTACGATGCTGCAAGTTGTTTTGGAAACACTCTGAAGCAGTTAATTAGAACAAAGGACTCGTGGGGAGAACAAGCTGGCATTGGCAACCCATTGGAGAGGGAGAAGTTGGGGTACGAGTCTACCAGTGTGCGTGTCTTGGCCTTTTACGTCTCCACAGCATTGCCTGCCATCCCTGCAGCGGCATGGTCAAACCAGACGGTATTTGAGGTGCAGCCGGTTTGTCATAAGCTGTGTATTATTTAAATGCAGTGAGCGCTAGTGGGTTGCTAGCAAGAAACCTGATTGCCGGCCGCGAAAGTCAATATATGAATCAGATACTCGACGAGCTTTCTTTGTTCGACTGGCAAACTCATTACTGCAGTAGCATGAGTCACGTGCCACGTTCTTTACACCCCTGTATTTTGTCGTCATTGATGTGGAGAGGCGATATGTTGGCATAATTTTTAAAAGAACGTTTAAAATCACCAAATATTTAATCTTCGGTTCTTCATGTGAACTGCACCAAGTCCCGTTCTGAAGTCTGCTAAAGACATTAATTCAGCCAATACCATAAATTAATTTTCAAGACATTTTCTATATATGTAAAACATGCGTTTTCAAAGTGATGCACAGTTAAAGCATTATTGTTTTAAGGGCGGTGTACAGTGTGTATGTTCCAACTTTAAAGCTTCTGTTCTTTCACTTTTTTTTCAGAACTTACTAATTCTGATCGTGGGGTCGATGAAAACTCCCCACGTATCCGTTGAATCAGTGTATGAATATTGCTGTTGTTTCTACGGGAAAGAGACAGAAGTAGGGAATTTTTTACTTTTGTCTGTTGTATACGTATTCGTATCAACATGTTCACTTACGGAGCAAATGATCGATCGTGTTGGTGTTCTGACAATACGTATCGATATCAGGAAATTTACTAACCAAGCTTAATTTTCTGCTTAGCCATGAGTAATTGTCTGCAGTTACTTACTAAACTTATGGTTTATGTGACGTATTCAGCGGACGGACTGTCTCTAAATGTATGTAGTTGGTACCGTTCATATTAAGGACTGTACTTTCATGCCAAGTCTTTTAATCTCGTTAAATCTTAATACATTAGTAAACGTCAATCATAAAAAACATTTATACATGTTTAATAAATATTATCTTTTATACTACGGACATATTCATTTTTTCCGTCTGTAGAATACACACAATGAGACGTTTCTTCGAATTTGCCGTCTCTGCCAGATGTACGTTTAATTCAATGGGCAACCATGTTTATCGTTTACTGTTATGCATTTATTAATATTTCAATTTGTATTTATTTCCAATTCAAAACATGTAAATCAACAATTTACTAATTTCCAAAATCATTCTATGTTTTCCATTTTATTTGCAAGTATTGTAGTGGAAACCAACAATTTTTAAATATCACGCTAGTTTAAAAACTTACAAATGCAACCNATTTTATTTGCAAGTATTGTAGTGGAAACCAACAATTTTTAAATATCACGCTAGTTTAAAAACTTACATATGCAACATGAACCATGCGTTTCTTCTGCTCTCACGCACACCAACTCCTATCACACCATACACATCGCCTCCTTCTTGCCTATTTACTCTGTATTGAAAAGTCTTCTTTATATGCATGGCCAGGAGTTTCAGGACATTTTCACTGTCGAAAACTTCTTGCGAACAGCCAGGGCAGCAGCTGGACGCGTGTCTGAATATTCCTCAGCGAGCAGGAAGAGATGCGTCAATGGATATCTTTCCAAACTGAACTTAGCGGAGAAAACGACGTGAAACGAAACTGGAAAGTTAAGGGGAATCACTAAACGCACCAAGGTTACAAGGAAGCATTGCGACGGCGGTCGAAAATAGCCTAAACAAGCTTCACGTGTGTTCTGTTTCCTCAGAACTTTAAGCGGTGACTATTGAGTTTTAATACAGTAATCTGTTCAGAAAAGTTACAGCATTGTCGCTATATTCCAAAACAATGTTTAGAGAAGAATAAATATCGTAGACAGAGGGCTAATTAGAGCGATTTATTCTGACTTTGACACTTTTCAACGACCACACGTATGTTCCAATAACCAAATTGATAAGAATGGGCAACCAAATATCGACGTTCGTTTCCGTCCTGAAAAAAAATTTACATTGAAATATTGCATAATTTTTAAAAATTAATACAGGCACGAGAGCCTACAATGAGAGTCATTTGACAAGTGGGGAAAACCCCGCAGCTTATACAACGTTCCAGGAACGGAAACGTCCGCACGCGTCGTCGCTCAGGTGGCCATAACAGCCAGTCGTCTCTCCTTATCGCGGCAGTCGGCGTCCCGGTAAGGGCGACCGGCCTTGCGGATGTTGGTTAAGAGGCGTTCTTCGTAATGAAAATTAATAACCACACACAAAACATCAAAGTTAGACATGGCATAGAGAACTAGTTTACGAATTTTTTTAATTTGGCACTGTTTCAATTATACCTGTATTTTACCATGTGGGATTTGCATTATTAAATAATTAGGTTAATATTTTATTACGGTTATACAGATGTGAAACTATTCATGTAAGATAAATAACTTGGATTTCTAAATGACTGTTAAGATGTTCCCTATACCTTGCCTAGCTTGGTTCTTACATATTGCCTACGAAAATTAAGTCGGGGAGGAAAATAAGTAAATCCAAGATGGCAAGGACACTTCCTCCTTAAAGTCCCGTAGTTCTTCTCAACGCGACGAAAAAAAAAAGGACGCTAGATCAGTGTCTTGAGCATAGCGGCGATGGAGTAATTGATGCGCGTTCCGAAATCACCCTGTCTTCTTGCTTCTGGGAGTAAAACACTCAATATATCCCCTTATATTCAGTAGCTCTTAATTTCAAAACAACCACTTACGCTTTCCTCCGTTTACATAAATATGTGCGCAGTTTTTATTGGCCACATGCCGAGTTGCAACTGGATATTCCACCGATGATTCGTTTAATACGCGGGCGTACTTTTTAACATAGGCAAATTCTACATTTTGAGTGGCGTAGCCAGTTCTATCTCCTTCTTATTACGTGCGTGCTTTTTTACACTCGTTAAATATTCATCCGAATTACCATATCAGGTTGCGTACAAATGCCACAAAAACAGTCTTCCACGCGCTGTTCTCCCCCCTACACCTCGGTATTAAAGAGGAGTTGGGGCAGTTGTTTCTTTTCCCGTGTTTCGTAACCGACAACCATTTTTTTTCTTTACTTGCATATTATTTCCTTTAATACACATCAGTTCCATTGCTAGAAAGTGCCTGCTATAGCGTCACGTTATCAACTACCGCCAGTCTATCTCATGAACAAAAAAAAAAAAAAGATAATGTAACGGTTGATCTGAGATTGCATGAGCTAACTTAATATATGCCAAATTCCTTTACTTAATAAAAATAAATTATAAAATATACCCTTAAGTGGAACAAAAATATTTGTAGGTTGTTTGCGGTTTATTGAACACTTTTAAAAGCTCTGTTTAGGATCTGCTTTTCTTTCCAATTAGTATGCTTCCCCCATATTTAAAATTAAAATCCCTGTTACTGTGATCACTTTATTCATGTGCCGATTAATTCTTAACTGGAAAATTCTTGGGAAAGTAAATACTTTACTTTTGTTGATTATTTCTGTTAAGTGCAATAAGCAAATATAAAATATGTTAATCTGGTGCCCACGAATTTAAATATCACTCTTAAAATACGGTTTTATGGAATTGAGCTCTTTTGAAACCGACCTTTGAAAAACGTCACTGCCCCTCCCTGCATATATTATAACGGGAACACTGACCAGCATGCGTTCAGTTAAGTTGGTAACGACGGGCGGAAAGTAGTTTCATGTGTTATCGTTGAATCAGAAGTATGAGGTAAACATTTGTGAATATTGGAATAATTTATTTTTCTTTCTGTTTTTTTATGCATGTAAGGATTGGCAACTTTGTAAATTATTAACTGTTCTAATAATTTTGCAGTTTACCCTGACCACCGCATGAATAAAATGCTTAGGCCCACAGCAATGGCAATTTGATATATGACGGAAGGATACACAATGTGCATAAAAGTAGATATTATGCAGGGTTTTCAAAAGTGCTCAGTTTACCGTGAACAGCCTATAACAACACGATTAGTAGAGACGATGGTTTGTTGCGGGGGAATAGTTGTGTCGCATGCTTCGCAAGAGAACTGTAACTAAAACTGATGCAACATCCATCACTAAAAGACGAAAGGATGCGGATTGGCGCGAAACACAACCACTCACCTCCATGTTTGGTGCATGACTCGTCTTGCCGCTTCCGGCAGAAGCAGTAGCTCACAGCTCTTGAAACGTCAGTGCCAGTACTGCAAACCCATGTTGTTGAGTGGGCGGGAAGTTTAAACTGCCCACTGTATCCTAAATGTTGCCAAGTCTTGTATGTAACTATTTTCACTATAAACGCTATCTACATGAGCTATTTTACCGGTCCAAAATCAAAGCAAGTTGACTGCTATAATCAAACGTACTGCATACATGTCAAACAGTTTTCTTTCGTTATTGACTGCAATGGATGTATGAACCTGCTATCCCACTTCACTGGACCAGTGAGGAGTCTTATACACTCTAAGCTGGGAAGTTTGTGAATGGCCTGCAAATAACTTAGCAGAGTCAAAATTTGACCATTCAATCACAAATTGAAAAACTAGCTAAACTGTTATCGAAAATACGTTGACTCAAAATTTTTTTGCAATTTTTTTAGTGTCTTTGATGATTAGTAATAGTTAGGGATAGAGATCTGTCGTAGAAAAAATTTGGAGAACACTATTGACTTCAATAATAGAGGAACTTCGGGTATTGTGAACTGTTCGGTTAAAGTGGACTCACGCTGTAAAATTTAGTGTAGGTGCTAGTCACATGAAGTACTCGGTCACAATACANCACCAACGCCGCCGGCAGTCGAGGGAAGGGCTGACGCACCACAGCAACACGCATGCCCGCGTTTCTTACTGTGCTTTGAAAAAAAAATACATATATGCAGAGTATATCTAAACTATTGTAACAAACTTCGGGAAGAGATTTCTGGTATCAAAAGAAGTAAAAATCGTTCTATTAACGTATGTCCAACAAAGCGTTGTTACCGAGTTACAGACGGCTGACTTTGTGGTATAGGCTATTCACGGTAGAGTGAGCACTTTTTGAAGCCTTCTCATTTGGAATAGTAATCAATAAATATATTTTAATGTAGCCTTAGACGTTAACTTTCGAGTCCGGTGAAATATACACTCTGTGTTTATTATTTGCATGGCAGTATTTATTTTAAAAAGTGATGGAAGGATAAAAATTGGATTATAGTATAAAAGTAACTAGGGTCTCAAAAGTGCGCACTTTACCATGAACAGCCTATAACATGTATCACTAACTCAATTTACTGTGTTGTTGCGTTTGATCGGGCGTCGCGGTCCAGTGCATTGGCCTGCCAGNAACATGTATCACTAACTCAATTTACTGTGTTGTTGCGTTTGATCGGGCGTCGCGGTCCAGTGCATTGGCCTGCCAGCTCTCCAGACCTTGATTCACTGAACTATTAGCTGTTGGGACACATCGGAAAAATGTGGTGTATGCTACATCGGCTAACGACATCAACGACTTGGAACAGCGTATCAGTAACGCATGTGCAGGTATTCGACATGAGCCAGGTATCTTGGAGCGGCTTCCCCAGTTCATGATGAGGTGTTGCCACGCATGCATTGCTGCCTATGGCGGACACTTCGAGCATCGCCTGTGATGTAGCCAATGTACGTCATGTAACTCAATGGCAACGTGTTCTAGGACATATGCTCATAGGAACATTTTTGCTTGTTTTGATACCAGAAATCTCTTCCCGAAGTTTGTTACAATAGTTTTGATACATAGGCATAGGACCCAAATTTATAATCCCTAACACACATAGGATTGGACGTACTTTTGTAAAACGAACTATTTTTCACGTAATCCTACCAGGAATATTTATTTAATGTCAAAGATTTTCCCACATATATAAGTATCTCTACATTTTTAAATAATTAGGTATAGCTACTATTTTTTTTATAAAGATCAACCAAGTCACAAATTTTCTCTACAAAATTTTGCAAGAAACTTTATCTTTATATATATATATATGTGTGTGAATTTAGATAATAAAGAATTAAACTAACCAAATTAAGAAATGCCATGTAAAGTGTTAAATCGAATTTATATGTCATCAGTAGCTGAAGAACACGATGAAACTAATTAAGATAATAAGAGTATATAGTAGCAAGCTTCAAAAGCGAAAAGGGATTTGAACATATTGTATTCAGCTATAGCAAACATATATATAATAATTGCAAATACAGAACAATAAACGGGGTCTGTATGGTATAACAGACATGACATGAGCTGTTGCGTCACCTAGGATCCTACGATCCGGCAACACTACAACACCTTTGCAGGGTGTTTGAAATACAAACTTTTTAACCCAAGCTTCTGAACGTGTTCACGGTATGTCTTAATAAAAGAAATCACACATCCGACTAGCTCGGAGTACATCTATCACTACACATCGTTTGGCAAACATTATTTTGAAGTTTTCTAACAGAGCCAAAAAAAAGCAATTTTCTTATTGATATATTTGAAAATATACTGTCGGAACATCTTACAAAATGGCAGAGAATTGTGCACTAACATTATTTGCTACAGAACTTCCAAAAATAAAGCTTTGTAGTCACCGCTTAAGAGGGTAGTTAGTACCCATTCCATCTTCGATTTTTATTACAAATCTTCGTAATGAAAATTAATAACCACACACAAAACATCAAAGTTAGACATGGCATAGAGAACTAGTTTACGAATTGTTTTAATTTGGCACTGTTTCAATTATACCTGTATTTTACCATGTGGGATTTGCATTATTAAATAATTAGGTTAATATTTTATTACGGTTATACAGATGTGAAACTATTCATGTAAGATAAATAACTTGGATTTCTAAATAGCTGTTAAGATGTTCCCTATACCTTGACTAGCTTGGTTCTTACATATTGCCCACGAAAATTAAGTTGGGGAGGAAAATAAGTAAATCCAAGATGGCAAGGACACTTCCTCCTTAAAGTCCCGTAGTTCTTCTCAACGCGACGAAAAAAAAAAAAAGGACGCTAGATCAGTGTCTTGAGCATAGCGGCGATGGAGTAATTGATGCGCGTTCCGAAATCGCCCTGTCTTCTTGCTTCTGGGAGTAAAACACTCAATATGTCCCCTTATATTCAGTAGCTCTTAATTTCAAAACAAACACTTAACCCTTCCTCCGTTCACATAAATATGTGCGCAGTTTTTTATTGGCCACATACCGAGTTGCAACTGGATGTTCCGCCGATGATTCGTTTAATACGCGTGCGTACTTTTTCACATAGGCAAATTCTACATTTTAGTGCCGTAGCCAGTTCTTTCTCCTTCTTAATACGTGCGTGCTTTTTTACACTTGTTAAATATTCATCCGAATTACCATATCAGGTTGCGTATAAATGTCACAAAAACTGTCTTCCACACGCTCCCCCCTACACCTTGGTATTAAAGAGGAGTTGGGGCAGTTGTTTCTTTTCCCGTGTTTCGTAACCGACAACCATTTTTTTTCTTTACTTGCATATTATTTCCTTTAACACACATCAGTTCCATTGCTAGAAAGTGCCTGCTATAGCGTCACGTTATCAACTACCGCCAGTCTATATCATGAATAAAAAAAAAAGGATAATGTAACGGTTGATATGAGATTGCATGAGCTAACTTAATTTCTGCCAAATTCTTTTACTTAATAAAAATAAATTCTAAAATATACCCTTAAAAGTGGAACAAAAATATTTGTAGGTTGTTTGCGGTTTATTGAACACTTTTAAAAGCTCTGTTTAGGATCTGCTTTTCTTTCCAATTAGTATCCTTCCCCCATATTTAAAATTAAAATCCCTGTTACTGTGATCACTTTATTCATGTGCCGATTAATTCGTAACTGGAAAATTATTGGGAAACTAAATCTTTACTTTTGTTGATTATTTCTGTTAAGTGCAATAAGCAAATAGAAAATATGTTAATCTGGTGCCCACGAATTTAAATATCACTCTTAAAATACGGTTTTATGGAATTGAGCTCTTTTGNTAAAATATGTTAATCTGGTGCCCACGAATTTAAATATCACTCTTAAAATACGGTTTTATGGAATTGAGCTCTTTTGAAACCGACCTTTGAAAAACGTCACTGCCCCTCCCTGCATATATTATAACGGGAACACTGACCAGCATGCGTTCAGTTAAGTTGGTAACGACGGGTGGAAAGTAGTTTCATGTGTTATCGTTGAATCAGAAGTATGAGGTAAACATTTGTGAATATTGGAATAATTTATTTTTCTTTCTGTTTTTTTTATGCATGTAAGGATTGGCAACTTTGTAAATTATTAACTGTTCTAATAATTTTGCAGTTTACCCTGACCACCGCATGAATAAAATGCTTAGGCCCACAGCAATGNAATTATTAACTGTTCTAATAATTTTGCAGTTTACCCTGACCACCGCATGAATAAAATGCTTAGGCCCACAGCAATGACAATTTGATATATGACGGAAGGATACACAATGTGCATAAAAGTAGATATTATGCAGGGTTTTCAAAAGTGCTCAGTTTACCGTGAACAGCCTATAACAACACGATTAGTAGAGACGATGGTTTGTTGCGGGGGAATAGTTGTGTCGCATGCTTCGCAAGAGAACTGTAACTAAAACTGATGCAACATCCATCACTAAAAGACGANGGGGGAATAGTTGTGTCGCATGCTTCGCAAGAGAACTGTAACTAAAACTGATGCAACATCCATCACTAAAAGACGAAAGGATGCGGATTGGCGCGAAACACAACCACTCACCTCCATGTTTGGTGCATGACTCGTCTTGCCGCTTCCGGCAGAAGCAGTAGCTCACAGCTCTTGAAACGTCAGTGCCAGTACTGCAAACCCATGTTGTTGAGTGGGCGGGAAGTTTAAACTGCCCACTGTATCCTAAATGTTGCCAAGTCTTGTATGTAACTATTTTCACTATAAACGCTATCTACATGAGCTATTTTACCGGTCCAAAATCAAAGCAAGTTGACTGCTATAATCAAACGTACTGCATACATGTCAAACAGTTTTCTTTCGTTATTGACTGCNAAAATCAAAGCAAGTTGACTGCTATAATCAAACGTACTGCATACATGTCAAACAGTTTTCTTTCGTTATTGACTGCCATGGATGTATGAACCTGCTATCCCACTTCACTGGACCAGTGAGGAGTCTTATACACTCTAAGCTGGGAAGTTTGTGAATGGCCTGCAAATAACTTAGCAGAGTCAAAATTTGACCATTCAATCACAAATTGAAAAACTATCTAAACTGTTATCGAAAATACGTTGACTCAAATTTTTTTTGCAATTTTTTTAGTGTCTTTGATGATTAGTAATAGTTAGGGATAGAGATTTGTCGTAGAAAAAATTTGGAGAACACTATTGACTTCAATAATAGAGGAACTTCGGGTATTGTGAATTGTTCGGTTAAAGTGGACTCACGCTGTAAAATTTAGTGTAGGTGCTAGTCACATGAAGTACTCGGTCACAATACANTTGTTCGGTTAAAGTGGACTCACGCTGTAAAATTTAGTGTAGGTGCTAGTCACATGAAGTACTCGGTCACAATACATTAGTTGTCCGGACGGCCAGAGGAGTGCGCTTAAATCGATGTCTGTAAGTAATAATACGGTGACGGAAAATCCACAATTCAAAGTTTTTGCACTTATGTATGATATTGTTAAACGTGGTTAAATTATTAAAGATAACGATATGACTTAGAATATTTGTAAGTAATGGTACAGGTGTCTGTGTTTATGATAGGTGTTTCAAAATCGTAGTATGTAAGTGGTTTGGCGTACAACACCACTCGAAAAACAATGGCGTGGGTCGGCTAAAGTGGCCGTGCTAATTGCGGCTAAAGTGGCACCGGTACACTTTATCCGCCGTAGTTCACATTACTTCAATTTTCATTAGTAATAGTTAATTTGTTATAATTATGAGATGTTATCATCTTTTTTTTTCTATAACCTAGTTACGAGTACAGAAAGTGAACAACTGAAGAATCTGAGAAGACTACGAACAAAAAAAGACGTGTTGAACATAGCAGGATTGATGAAACTGATGCTGTGTGTATCTACTACTTTGAAAAATTTTCTGATGACAAATATGGAGAAAAACGGGTTCAGTGTTTAACGTGTTTAGACTAGTGTCACGAAGAATGTTCTGATAATGAAACTTTGGACTACGTGTGTGATATTTGCAAATCCGAAGCAGTCTCTTTTTTATGCATATTTATAGATAATGTGTTTGGTGAGCTATGAACTTAATTTAGTAGAATATTTTCATGTTTGCGAAGAAAAACCTGAATTATTTTAGTGATAGACAATGTTCATTTTCTTTGCGTTAATTATCACTGTTTATAACTCTAATGTGTCCACAACATACACCAACTCTACAATTGCATTCAATTGATTACAATTGGGATTCACACTTTTTAATAATTTAGGATGGGAAACGTGGACCCGTGGTTCCACTTTACCAGAACACTGCGGGTAGAGTGGACCTTTGCAGACTTGTATGAATATCAAGATATCAAGTACAAATATTTTATTAAATGGATACGTCATATGTGTACCATATACTGCCATATCAAGCTGCAGTATACCAGAGACGAATGTAAATTGTCTAATAGAGTTTCTGGAAAAAATNTACCATATACTGCCATATCAAGCTGCAGTATACCAGAGACGAATGTAAATTGTCTAATAGAGTTTCTGGAAAAAATGCGAAAAACAAAAGGAGGTTCCACAACACCCGAACTTCCTCTACATGTGGGGCCGCGGTGGTGTAGTGATCAGACTACTCGCTTCCCACCTAGACGAACTGGGCTCGATTCCCAGCGAGGTCGGTCCTGGATTTTCGCATGTGGGAATCGTGCCGGACGTTACCGCTGGTCGGCAAATTTTCTCGGTGATCTCCTTTCCTCCCTCCTTGCATTCCCACGCTGCTCCATACGTCGTTTNCCCAAATCTTTTCACTCCACTCCACTACAATAATACATGTATACGCAGGCAGTTTATCTCTTGCAATCAACTTTAACCTGCATAAAAATACGTTTTTGCAATTGATCGGACCACGCAGAATTCGATGACATCGGTAAAGCATAGATAATTACACAGAGACGAAGTGACATGGCGGTTCCTTTAATGTAGGCGTACCCATTCTCTGATTGGCTGCGTGAGACTCTGGGAACGGGGCTTGTGTCTGATTGACTACTGAATGCAGCGAAAGGTTCCCTATTGGCTGGGCTGCCTGTTGGCGAGTAGATTACCAGGCGATGATTGGTGAACGTCGTGCCAACATTTTGCTGGCCAGTGACGTCATTTTTCTTGTGTGTGACTGGAGTTCGCGTACAAATCGTTAACACCTGCCAAATATATATTGCATATATTTTCTCGAATATTGTGAATCATTACTGCTCCTAAATATTGCCAAATGAGAATGTTTTGTTTTCCAAAATATGTGTTTAAACTGTCTGGAACTTGACAGAATTTAAGTGACTTATTTACTTTTGAATGATGTCAAAAGTCTCAAATTATAATCGCGATGCAGCGGTAAAATGCAAAGATACGATATTACATGGAAATTTCTTGAATACCATATATCCGGTGCTGATAAATATTCATTACCGGCTTCCCTGCAATTTCTCCTTATAAGTTGGCAGTTTGCGGACTTCTCAGTGTTCTCCATAATCTACATTTAGCAATTTGTTCATTCGCTACACATTTGGCGAGAACCCATTTTCATAATTGCGTTCGCCGCGTGTAATTGGGCCACTCACGTGTTAGATATTGACCAGTGCCTCTGAGTTCACTTAGGGCCTGTCAGATGGATGGTTGTCCAATCACTCAAGCGAAATGAAAAGCCTCGCGCGAATTATCAACTGAAATTACTGTACTCTACTCCTGCAGTCGTTAGCCATGTTACTCCGCAAGGCAGCTGCAGTTTTGCTAATGTTGGCGCACAAGTGGCGTATGGGATACAGAGGTCTGCCAATAAACCTGTGTTATCGTAGGTTCGATCAAACCACACGTGTATATATATATATATATATANGGGATTTCTGCAACTGCCGACGACCAAATGGTGGCGTTGCAATCCCGCTCGTTTATGTTTGAAGGTGTGATCAGGCAAGCCGTTCAGCTAAGGCCTGACCACACCATAACAATATACATAACACCCACAACCACCCTTATGACTACGGCCAGTTGATATTTTGCGTGAAGATCTCGATACTAGATAGGGGTGCCTATACTTCGAAACGTTAATATTTCATGAATAATTTAATTACGTTATTGTAGTCTACTCTTTCCATGCGTATTACGAAGGTTCATTTCTGAAGTAAACAAGAAGATCCTAAGTGGTCCCCTCAACTTTGGNCTTCGAAACGTTAATATTTCATGAATAATTTAATTACGTTATTGTAGTCTACTCTTTCCATGCGTATTACGAAGGTTAATTTCTGAAGTAAACAAGAAGATCCTAAGTGGTCCCCTCAAGTTTGGAAAAAATAAATGGCGTGTGGGGAGTGCGTCCAGGGCAAGGCAACACCCTCCGAGTGACGGTCTTTCCAGCTGGGACCCGTAGGTGACCGTCATCCCCGGGCATGACAGAAACGAAACCCTAGAATGGAGCGGCGCTGGAATGCAAGGTCGGGGGAAGCGGGAGTACCCCGAGAAAAGCGGCCGGCAAGCGGCATCGTCCAGCACGATTCCCACATGCAAAAATCCGGGAGTGAACCCGCCTGGGATCGAGCCCGGATCGCCGTGGTGGAAGGCGAGCGCCCTGGACACTACGCCACCGCTGCCCCCTCAAGTTTGGAAAGGAATTGTTGCGCAGACAGCAGGCAATGGCAATATAAAACTGCTCCGGTTTGTGTATGTTATTTCGGTTTACCGTGTGCGCAGAATATTTTTTTCGCAAATAATTACGACCCGGCAGTGTTATGAAATACAGCTTTACTCAGATAGTTTCAGTATGACTGCGTACGCTTTAGTATGACAGGATCTATGGAGGCCACACTGTCGGCATGCTAGTCTACCAAAACGAGATACAGTTTTAATTCCCGGCGGATACCACTCCAAAACTTCACATGTGCGAGAAATGTGGCGGACGTTGCCGATGAACGGCGAGTTTTCTCGCAGTGCATTCGTCTCGTTACCACTGCATTTCCGTTGCAGCTCCACTGCCAGGTCTCGTTTTACGCCAAGCTGACAAGAAACTTATATCTTGACTGGAGCTATACAATGAATATATATACTCCCTCTGTTTACTTCCATAGGTAAGAAACACACGCTCAATTTATAAGACGTATTTGTATGCTTCATCTTGGTTTCTTGTTTAGTCGCTTATTTGCATTATATTTTTATAAAAAACACTGGCCTGTGTACCTACGTTATGGTCTTTCGTCAAGTAAGTTGCGACATTTTTGGATTGGCGGTCCCAGTCCCAGATGGGTATTTTTTTTACCTCCGTCCTGGGGTACGCCTTCAACACGAACTTTTATTTTATTTTAACGATACAGCACATTAAAATATAGTTGCCGCAATTTTGCTCAATTAACACAAGCTATGATGGTATCATTTCAAAAGGACAGCTTCGTTTTAGCGCAATAAAATGCAACTGTGAAAAAACAGAAATCAATATTTGTAACAGAAGCCACTAATATGTATGTAGTTTCACGTGTAACACTTGTAAATTTTTATTTTACATTACTTGTTGGTGTATTTACCAGCTAACCCAAAAGAATGTGTAAAATTACATTTTCCATATAGGTGTGTTTTTACAATTTGTTCTAATATAACTTCGTGAAATTAATCAACATATATCATTTGACAGTGGCAATTAAATATAATTTCACAGAGACGTAAGGGTATATAATATTAACATTACGAAATAGTTCAAATATGCAAACTTTATATGTATTATAATAGTCGACGACGAGGTAAAATGACGTAGCACGTATAATGTAACTACATCATATCTAGAAGATTTCATGCAGAAGTTAGTGAAGTTATTTTGAAGCATCTGTTTACTTTATGTACACAATTTATGTGAGGTGATATAATAAGACATGTGCGAGTGTACTCTTATATGTTTATCGATATTTACACTGGCAACTGTGCGGCAATTTCAACAAGCCTTCGTTGTTCTAACACAATTACATGACGTGAATACTCACATCATTTGTAATTTAGCACACACTATTTTACGTAATTTTACAGATACAAGCTTGGCAACTTAGATTACAACACGTTGTATCAAGCATTTTTCAAAATGTTTTGTGTAAAATTACACTTTCCATTCAGATGTAATTTCACGAAAATTTTATACAATGTATATCATTATAACATTTCTATACGATAGCCTATTGTAACGCGTACAATGCAAGGTAGAGCCTGTTCACGGTTAATTGAGTACTTTTAAAATGAACATCATAAAAATTTCGCTGTCCCTACCTGCATATATTTACACGGGCACACTGACTGGCATGCGGACAGTAAGTTGGCAACGTCAGAGAGAAAGTAGTTCCATTTCTAAACGTTGAATTAGAAGTATCAGGTAACAATTAGTGGAAAATGGAATTATTTATTTTCCTTTCTGTTTTTCTTAATTCGTATAAAAATAAGAATTTGCACATTTGTAAAATATTTACTTTTTATAATAATTCTCAGATTCTCTGAACCGACGCATGAACAAAGTGACTAGGGCATGGGGCCCGTGACAGTGTTACACTCTAAGAAATTATTCGCAAAATTACTATATGAGTGTATACGTAGAGTGAGAAAGCGCGAATGGTAAAGTTATTCCTCATGCATTCATGCTAGCGTTCCTACATTTGCCCAGGAAACAGTTAAATGCGCGGGAAACTTCCCAACTTTGTAAAGTAGCGACGTTAAACGTTCCGTATTTGTAGCCGGAAGTGTGGTATTATTTCTACACGATGTACGGGTTAAAGACTTCCAATTCAGTTTAGCAAGTTTACCGGAAATATTTTTAGAGTGTAATTTTACACATGGCGAGAGAATACATAGAGTGTATACAAGTAGATCTTAAACAGGGCTTTCGGAAGTGCTCCGAGTGCGGCCGCCGTAGAGTGGGCATTTACGGCACGTCGATGCATCAGCTCGTGAGTTGCGTACCATTTCATAATAATCTTGTTAATAACTAATTGAGGTCGCCACGCATGCTTATTCAACCGGCGTGTGTAGGCGGGTGGCATAACCGGCTTTTCCTCCGCGCAATTTCTCTCTCCGGCGCCGAGGTGCAAACCTGTATTACATCAGGATTGGAAAAGCCGCCGGTGGGCTTTGGTGCAGCCAGAAACTTTCTGTGGGCTGTCAGACGGGGGTTAACTCAGGTCCATGCGAACACTATGCTCCTTCATTGTCTTGGTCGTTTACGGACGTGATTGATATTTGGGTTTATTTAACCTCGCTCAGTCTCCTACACAGAGCCCCGATTATTTCGCGAATTGGTTTGTCAGCAGGCTATATTTCGCAGTTCTCTATATACCTACTCGAGACGACAGCGTCTGTGTATTGGTCGCTTCGTCCAAATGACGCCTCAGTACAGGACACTGTTCAACACTCACTCGCACTACTGCTTTCTTCTTATTACTGGTACATATGGGCTTGTCTAAAGAACTGCCGTCCAATCACAGCAGTAGGAGAAAAGAACAAGTGTTTGAAGTTCACCTCACCACCGCGTGAATTTGCGAAATACTCGGAGCTCTACCTATATATGTTGCACATGAAGGATGCTTATTGCCAATATTGCGTACAACAAGGAATTAAGTCTCTCGTTTATAGCGTCTTCCTTATGAGTATAACCTGTTTACGGTTAATTGAACACATTTGAAATCAACCTATGAAAAACCGTCACTGCCCCTAAATGCATATATTTCGACGGGCTCACTAACTGGAAAGCGCCCAGTAAAATGGGCAACGACGCGACGGAGGGCAAGTAGTTCCATGCCTTAAACGTTGGATTAAAAGTGTTACGTAAATATTTGTGAATATTGAAATTCTTTCTTTTGCTTTCTGTTTTCTTTTCTATTGCGTGTAAGTGTAATAAATGAGCAAATTGGTAACATATTATTTTTTATAATAATTTCACAGCGTCACTTGACCGACGCATGAACAAAGTGATCAGGCCCGTGGCAGTATTAATGCTACACGTGGTTGTAGAATACACTATGTGCGTACAAGTGTATCTTAAGCGGGGCTTTCAAAAGTGCTCAGTTTACCGTAAACAGCCTATAACGTGATTTGTGAAAGTTTCTGCACTTCTCGTTTGTGAAAGGCTAATGCTATGGTAACACCAAGCATGCAGCACGTTCAATGGTTGCAAGAAGCACGCTCGACACTAGTACAGCGCACATCAAAATATTACATGATGGCATCACCTGAGCTCCTAGACGAATTCGGTACCGTGCCGGTTAACTACCTGCCGTAGGTTAACAGAAAATTACGCCGTTTCAGTTACCTGTAGGCTGTTCTTCAAATTTATCAATAAAGAAGGGTAGGGTCAAGTTGCTGACCTAAGAGCTAATGAGTTTTAGATCTCAAAATAACATAAAAATTGATTTTTAATAAATCCCATGCCACTACTAGCTGCCTTATCTGGCACATTCAAAAATGCAAATTTTTTACCTATCACTATTAAATTGATATTTTTTTAACTTATGAAAAAATGATATTTTTGCCCCACAAGTGGGGTAAAGATCCTATTTCAGTGAAGCAAAGATCCAATTTGTTAGTATTCACTCAACATTTTTATTGAAAGTATAGAAACCTAACTTAACATTACATTCTAAGAAATTGATAGATATTTTACGTAATCCTAATATACAAAACCTCACAAAAATCTAGACCTCTGCTATTGCACGGAAAATTCTCGAAATGAGTTAATATATCTGAGACACATAATCAAATAAACTGTTATTGCCTGACGCAAATAATCACATATCACATAAAAATGCTCCCATTTCATACGCTGTACAGTTTACATGTCACCATTCCTCACAAACATTTCACTGTATCCAGTCTTCTGATGGAGGTTCTACAAATAAATCATCACAAGTAGGGCATTTTACTTCATTCTATTTTCTTATTGCAGGTTCAGATTGAGTATCTGTATTGTGATTCGTCTTTGTTGTGGAAGGTGTCTGCCTTTTGGCTTGTAACAGAGATCTTCGTAATTGTTGATTTTTCTCTACCGGTTATAAAGAACTTTACCCCACCCTTACAACGAAACCGTTTGAGGTACCAATTTTTATTCTGAATTACAGGTTTATTACAAGCTCATAGTTCTTCAAGGTATGTCAATTGAATTGTGATCCAGTTACGAGATATACACAATATATATACCAATGTTTAAAGTCTTACATGCCATGGAATGAGTTTCATAAAATTCCCGATGTTTGTTTTTTGTTTACTTGATTCACGTGAATCATATATGTTCCGTACTTGTCACAGCTTGTAAATTTAAAAACAACCGGGCAATATTTATTGCAAATATTTTTATATAATTTTTGTTGCTGTTGTACGCAAAAAAATGGCTTTGTTGGTACACAATGACTGCAATGACTTTCAAGAGAAATTTTCAGTTAGTTGCCTCTATCCATAATTGCTGGGATACCAGTTCTGTTTGCTTCCGTATATCTACTTAACCGCTGTCATACTGATCCTGAGCACACGCTACAATGCTTCAAGTCTGCCGCGCTGTACAACATCCGTTAATGGCCTGGCTGTAAGCTAGTAGAGGAGGCGAGCTGACTCCTACCCATTTTAAATTGTCCTCAAGTAACCTTATTTAACGCCTGAACATTGATATATTATGTAAGAGTTTTTAAGTCCTTCGGTCACAAGTAATTTCAGTGCTCAAGTGTTGCAATCACGTAATTTTTGGTATGAGCTGTACTTGTGTCCAGCACTTGTCTTGCAAACCAGTGAAAAACGAGCTGCGTGCTCGGTGATATTGGCATTAACCATTCACGTCAAAAAGGTGATTCAATTCCAGAAATAAGTTTATCCACAAGGAAGACTGGGAACTAATGCCTTGTTGTGTACAGTGCTGGTCATAAATATTATTCACGTGCAATATTTAAGGTCACAGAGAAGGAGAAACAGCCGCTCATACCACTAACCAGAGCCGCACCCACCAGCAAAATGATGGTACTTACTAATGAAATAGTTATTGGTTACTGCTGTGTGCACCGTGAGTGTACAGTAGTGAGCAAGTTCCAACATAGCGTGAAACTATTCACTAGCCGTCACTGCTTCATTCATATTATTCCTTCAGTAAGAAAGCGATTATTTAAACTAGCACAGGCCTGAAAGTGTCCAGATAGTGCGAAAATTCATGTTACTTACAACAGATCACAAACACTATTTCGAAGCTCTTCAATATGGCGAAAATCGACATATTCATATTGTTATAGCTTAAAATATTCTGAGTGAATTACTGCGAAACTAGTATTAAGGCCCTACATTAAATTTTGCTACCGACTTTCCAGCAGTAAAATGATTGGGTCATCGCTTGAAGTACTATAGATATAAGCGGCACGACGAGAACACTGCACGCCAGTTCAGAACTCTGCGCTTAGCGGCGATGACGCACTTGATACGCATGACAGCATCGCCGTAATCGCTTCGGCGCTTCTCGGTTTCAAAAGTGTAAAAAAACTCCGGGTTGATGAAGCTCCTTAACACATACAGACAACGGACGATTCTCTTGCCGTCTCTCGCCTCTGTCTTAGCGCTCAGGCCGTTGGACCACAGAACTCAATACCTAAATTTAATTGTGAATAAATTCAAGATAATGGAAATGAAACTGTGGAGCTACCCACTAGTTCCGTGAAAATTTAAGATATTACCATGGGCAATCGGAACGGCTCCACCTGAGGTTCTCTCGGGTGTCCGGTCCATTGAGGTTGGATTCGTGGGGGCGGTGATTGAAACTTCGCAAGCTGAAGGAGGCCTGCAGGGCACTCTCCCATGAGAAGGGTTGGCGCAGTGAGCGGAGACACAACTCCGGCACTGTCCTGGAGAGACAATAGAGGCTGGGTAGTGCCTCAGACGCACCAGGGGTTCCTCTGGATGTGAGGGTCCCAGATGGACGTGGGAAGGAATCGGATGGCGAATCACAGTATCAGTTCGGAGTTTGGAGTTGGTCGACTGCGATGTTAGCTGAATGTACCTTCGCTGATAGAGTGTATCTTAATCCTTGTCCATAGGGGGAATCGTTGACGTGTTGCTGTTAAACTCCACTTAGAGGTCGGGAACCGCCGTTTGGCGAGTATTCCCCCATAATGGCGACCGGAAAGCGACTACGCCGTAGTGTCGATAAAGTTGTCTCTGTTCCTCTCTTGAGTACATCAGTGTTGGCAGACTCGAGACGTAGCCAGGCCATTTTATTTCAATTTACACAGCAGTCCATCATTGCTCCACGGCCACACAGCTATTAATAACCTGGAGATACGTCTTGCAGATGCGGCCACGTCACTGAAGAGACGCGAGCGAGCGACGTTGTCCTCGAGGCCATCACGCGGCTGGACCAGGGGAAGGAGGGGAAGGCACTGACCTTGTTGCGGGTCAACACTCGGAAGACGCACCTTGTAAGGCCAGGCCTGGCAGGGCCTTTCGCTACGTTCGCGCAACACCGGCCTACGTGTCCAGGGAAGGGGGGTGGCGATGCTGTTTTTCTTCTTTCTTTTTCACCCTGAACTGGCGAGTTGGTATGGCAACAACAACCTGAGGTTTGTTGGACGGCGCTCCAACAGCTAGGTAATCACCCACGTGAATTATATTAATAATGGACATGAGGCAGGGACGGAACGAAAGCGCAGCGCAAAACAGGAGTACCCCGAGAAAACACGCTGGCCATAGGAGCAATATCCCCCACATTTCTCCTTCCGCCTTAATTGGAGGCCTCCACGGCCACTCGCATGACAAGATTTATTCCTGTGACGCAAGTGGAGTTTTCGGGTTTATGAGATGTACGTTATGCATTGGATCATCCCGAAAAAAAACCTTAGGCATTTCGTTAGAACTCCTACTGTTTTGGGAGGAAAATGTTTTTTGAAAGTCTGATGCTCTGATGCTGTGTAGTACAGCTTTTACTCGCACACTTGTTTTCCGACATCGCTATCTCTTGCTACCACCGGCGCTGCTGTTTGACGTGGTCTACGCGCTACACACTGAAAAAACGGTTTAGTGGTGGCCAACAAATGTTATTTTTTTTTTTTTTTCAATATAGACATCACTTAATATGTTTTTAGGACTAACAAAAGTTATTTGTCATTCCAGTATTTAGTTGCAACTACAAAATAATGTTTGCGTTCAACAACAATTAAAAATTAATATTAACCTCGCCGGGAGTGGGACTCGAACCCTGGATCGCTCACTTGTAGACTCAGTGTGTTACCGTTCCGCCAACTTAATCTACTTTAATGCTCTCGCTGAAAATGTAAATAACATAAGTCTAATATGTGGCACACGCGACAAGGTCTGCACACTTAACATCGTGGAAAGTTAATTTTCTGGAATCATTTACGTGTAACATTTACTTATTTAAAAGAAAGGAATGATATAAACGATCTTCTTAAGGATATCCCTTATGAGTTAGTTTGTAACCTGATGCCAAGGTGACTGAGTGGTTAGACTGCTCGCGAACCGGGTCCAATCCCCGACCGGTTCACTCCGGATTTTCGCAAGTGGGAATCGTGCAGGATGTTGCCGCTGGTCGGCGGATTTTCTCGGGGATCTCCCGTTCCTCCCGCCCTTTCATTCCGGCGCTGCTCCATACTCACCTCACTTCACCATCATTGGCTCTCAAGGTCTCTATGTTAAAGGCCGCCCAAATCTCTTCTCTCGCTGATGCAAAGAAACGTACACGGACAAATATGGCGTCGGGGCCAGACAGAAGGTGGCCACTTCGAATATAATGGATTTGGTTTGGCAGTCGCAGCAAGATTTTATTACTGTGGATGGCACAAATGTTTTGGTAGCAGCCAACAAATTTATTCTTTATAAAGAAATATGTTAGTGAGCACTGAATATCACTACATACTTGTCAATCTACGAGTTATCGGGCACCAAAATCTGTTTTTTTTTTTACCAGCAACAAAATTTCGCCTTGGAAAGCATCAACCAAATAGTTTTTGTAGGAACTAACCCATTTTTTCTTTCAGTGCGCATTTGAGCTACAGACGTTGAATTTTACAGGCAAGGGGTCCTCAGTGGCTGTGATCGCTGCGAGGTCACACTTTTTGTCGACGGTTTGTGTTCACCCCTCAGCGTGACTCTAGAAATTATGGCCTCCAAGTTGGTGGACATCGTTTGGAAAATATTGTGATTAGGAGGTTCCATAGAAAGAAAATGAGGTGAACAGCGCATACCAACCTAGTAGTGACCAAATTCCGATTCCCAGCATTGAACTGTCTTATTGCCTCCAGAACTATATTAACTACGTGGTTTGGACTGAGGATAGCAAGGTGTTTATAAAATTACTTTTATTGAACTATTAATACATTTCCTTATAATATGGTTTAAGATACGCAATTTTTTTTTAATAAGTCTGTTGAAAAAAATAATGCTAAGAAACGTAAATGTCACTGTCTGAACAAGTGCTTTTTGTAATTCTAACATATCTTAAACCTACCTGTAGGGGTAATGCCATTTTGCAAAAACATCATACCTTAGCACACGGTAAACTTCGATACCAAAACAGTTTTACTTTCGCCTTTAGCTGCTGACTGCATGGAAGACCGTTCCTGCATTTGACTGGGACCAATTCAGAATTCGGTACTATCGACATTAATTCGAGTACAAACAGCTGACACATGCCGGAACATGAATTCAGCCAATCAAGAATGTTAAACGATTCTGCATTATTATGAAGTAAACCTTGTCTCAACAGCTTCTCCAGATATACGGGTGCCTCTAAATATGGGTAGACAGTTCATGCCAGCCATACACGTAACTTAATTTCCTAGTCCCAAAGTGGGACTGTCTTTTTTCTACACAAGAAACGCAAAAATGTATGGCCCTGTGTAAAATATAAATAATAGCTTAAAACTAAATCGTAAACTTTATGTTGCGTTAGTTGTAAGATAATTATCATCACAGTTCAAAATTTTTATTCATTGGAAGATAAAGTAAATAACGTAAGAACTTGTGATCCACACTTCCGCGGTGTGCTTGCGGCATTCATCAAATTTCCTCAGTCACTTAGTTGCCGGCTAGCTCTGGAAGAGTTATAAGAGACGATATAACTTACCCATGAAATTAATAAAACGTCATTGCTTTTTCTTACGTTCCCGCACGAACGTACACTGAGTGTGTCACTGCCCTGTTCGTTACGACTTTTACCTTCATGGTAATTACTCAGAGCTCTGGAGAAAACTTGGCACTCCCAAAAAAATCTAAATCAGTATAGGCCTTTCAGAAGTCTGGTTGATTACCCAAAGATCCTGTGAGTGTTTGTCACTCCCGACAAGATAATCACNAGTATAGGCCTTTCAGAAGTCTGGTTGATTACCCAAAGATCCTGTGAGTGTTTGTCACTCCCGACAAGATAATCACGTCATCAGCACAGGCCTTTCGGAGGCCTGTACTCCATCCTCCGACCTTATTTTGGATCTGTCTTCCTCACGACCTCTCCTCATTAACACGCTAGCCGCTCGGGTGCCTCGAGAGTTCCCGAAGTGTGTCTACGCCGTGCCAACCCAAGAGACGAATCCTCCATGCCAGCATATACACTTCANCCTCGAGAGTTCCCGAAGTGTGTCTACGCCGTGCCAACCCAAGAGACGAATCCTCCATGCCAGCATATACACTTCAGGGACAATTATTTCTGCAGACACTAATTTATTTCACCGATGAATATTAAATAGTCCATTAAACTCTTAAAATATTAATTAACATTACCCAAAATACAATAACCTTATAAATTTAATTTACATTATAATTATGGCCTCTCCATTTATGCGTGTCACATACTATAAAGNAAATACAATACCCTTATAAATTTAATTTACATTATAATTATGGCCTCTCCATTTATGCGTGTCACATACTATAAAGGCATTCCCTAATATAATTTTTTCTTCTAAAATAGTAATGGCTGCAGGATAGGTAGTACTGGCGATACTGCGAGCTCTGAATAAGTGTTATTCTGTCCGTGATGTCACTGTCTGCTAGCAGTTGTGGCAGTGTGTAGGTGGCAGGTCAAGTCTTCCGTGCTTTATACTAATTGATGGTTGCTGGACACAACTCCAATCACCTGATAACCACCTGCAGACAATCATAGCTTTCCAATGATGCCACAGAAATCATGTGCAGAATAACAAAATAGTTCTACAATGTATGTCCTATGTGAATTTTATTTTAACAAAGAGAGCAATATTTAAACTAATTAACAAAACCTTCTAAAATGACTTATCATTAACAATAATCTAATTGCTGCGAAACTAGTATAGGGACCTGAATTGAACTTTGCTACAAACTTCTTATCGATACAATTATTTGTAATAGGATCGCCGCTTAAAGCTCCATAAGTAGGCCCCTACACCTAGCGCGACGAGAAATCTGCACGCCAGTTCAGAGTCATGACGCACTTGATGGGCGTGACAATGTCGCCTTTATCGCTGCCGCGCTTCTTGGCTTCAAACGCGGGAAACTGCTCGAGGTAGACGGGTGCATTAATCTCGCAGTGTGGGCACAGAGTTAATAAGTTCACACAAACGAAATTGCGTGGTGGTTCCTTTGATGTGGGCGCGCCCATTCTCTGTGCGAGGTTCTAGGAACGGGCACTGTGTCTTGCGGATGGCTTCCTACTGGTTGAGCTGCCGGGCAAATTAATTACCAGGCGCTGATTGGTGAACGGCGTTCCAACATATTGCTAGCTAGTGGCGCCATATTGCTGGCNGGTGACGTCTCCTGCACGCGCGGCCGAGGCGACGAGGAGTGCTTGCTGTTCATCAGAGTTACCACGCCCTTCCGTCCGTCACCGCGTTCCTTCATTATAGTCCATTCATGGTTACTTGATGAGGGTGAAGCGAGGTGAGTATGGAGCAGCCCCAGTATACAAGAGCTGGAGAAACGGGGGATCCCCACNTGAAGCGAGGTGAGTATGGAGCAGCCCCAGTATACAAGAGCTGGAGAAACGGGGGATCCCCACGAACACCCGCCGACCAGTGGAGCGGCATGCATCGCCCGGCACGATTACCACCTGCGAAGATCCGGGAGCGGCCGGGATGCGAATCGAACCCGGTTCGCCTTGGTGAGAGGCGAGCGCTCTAGCCGCTGCGCCACTGTGGCCCTTTATGTTTCCCCACAACTTTTCTGAAATACTGCCAAAGTTCTACCTTCAGGATATTCCTGCGCCTCATGCAAACAAAACTTCACCAATTCTAGGAAATTACCCCGAAGGGCGACGCACTGCATTTATGCGCACTCAGTTTAATAACATTTTGCACGATAACCATTATTAATAAGCATTATTAACAAACATTTTTTTAATCTATGTTTTTATTCATAGTTATTATAAATGAAAAATATAATACATAGATAAAATATAAGTAAAAGTTAATTGTAACCACAAATATGGCCTTTATTTTAACATAAGTATAGAACGCTTGTAATACACAGCATATTAAGAAAAAAAATAAACACCGCATACATAGGATAATTTTTCAAAGGTTTGATTCAAAAAGTGTGNAATATAAGTAAAAGTTAATTGTAACCACAAATATGGCCTTTATTTTAACATAAGTATAGAACGCTTGTAATACACAGAATATTAAGAAAAAAATAAACACCGCATACATGGGATAATTTTTCAAAGGTTTGATTCAAAAAGTGTCAAGAAGCTGTGAATAGACTATATAGAGCACGTTTCATCTAATAATGTTTCTTTAATTTGAGTGCGGTACTGATATGCAGACAATCAAGACAGCTGGAAGTGAGTTGCTTATATCTACCACAGCTGAACACCAGTTCTGTTATCCTCTGTATTCCCACTTAGTATTGTGCTATTTGTCCACACTGCGCCGCCCATATAGCAATGGATATACATCGGGATATCCTAATTATATCCACATTATGTAAAAGTCATCTAAATCGTAAAGTGACTCTCTTACTGATATCCTTTGGGTATCCTGTAGTGGTAGATATCAGTTTGTGCCACTTACTGGATATCCATTAGATATTACGAAACCACCAATAGCCATTACTTATGGTAAGCGACTCAATCTAAATTATGTCTATGGAAAATCCAAAATATTTAAATCACATTTTGGATATGAGGCGGACATTTGGATTTCTTTTGTATGTAACTTTGCTATTCCTGGATGTTCCTGGATATCCTGAACGTCAGAAAGTTACATCAATTAGATATTCAATGTACTATATGGGCGTGCGCAATACTGCTCTGTGCAACGTTCATTATTGGCTGGCTGCCAGCCAATACGATTGCGGTTTTTTAATGTCCAAATTAAATCGTCTTTCCTAGGTGTGAAATGGAGTGGAGAGATTTTGGCGACTTTAACATCAAGGTCTTGAGAGCCGATGAGGGTGAAGCGAGATGAGTAAGGAGCATCGCCGGAATGCAAGGACGATAGAAACGGAAGACCCCCGAGGAAACCCACCGACCAGCGGCATCGTCCGGCAGATTCCCACCTGCGGAAATCTGGTTTCGCCTTGGTGGGAGGCGATTAGTGTGACCACAAAACCACCGTGGCCTCCTCTCTACTCTGCGTAACAAAGTACACAATCCATTGTGTTCACTTAAGTAATTTACATTTTGAGTGCAGC
This sequence comes from Clitarchus hookeri, assembly GCA_002778355.1. NCBI lineage: Eukaryota > Metazoa > Arthropoda > Insecta > Phasmatodea > Phasmatidae > Clitarchus > Clitarchus hookeri. The sequence goes on along the minus strand of NQII01002261.1, from coordinate 374,987 downwards.
CGACGAGTTTTACGTTGCAGTGAACTGTTGGTGAGGTGATATTATATTCCCAACGTCTTCAAGGAATCTGACGTTGAAATATTACGCCACAACCCCATATAACTCTTTTAAATTCAGGCTAGGTAATACTACGAAATGTTATGTTTAGAAAACTTATAAAATCGTAAAAATGTATTGTGTCAACATAAGAAAACACTATATCTTCTTGTTCCTTTTACGATTATCTGGTGAATTTTTTCGACTAAGCTTAATAATTTGCGCACCAATCACAATCGTTCAATGTCTCAATGTCTCAGAATTATGATCGCCCTAGTGAAAAGGGGGAAAGTATCTTCATGTACGCACGACAGCCAAAAACGACAGAAGAAATTTCCGACATGTGAACAGTACTTGGAAACAAAAGTAGCAGTTGATTTTTTTTCCGTGATAAACCATTATCTCTAATCAGAATTATGTTATACGAAGTTGGTCCACTGCTCAATGCACTACTCACTTCTGCCTCCTGGCGCAGCCTTCCAACAGCTACACTTACAAATAGAACGAGCGCGAGCGGGACTACGCAGGAGCAACACACATAGGCTATAGCGCTTGTATTCAGGTGGACACGTGTTCGACTCCCAGTACGGCCACGCTGATTTCGTGATTTTCAACTGTTTCCCGAAATCACTCTAGGTGAATGCCGAGACGGTT